>JACEFZ010023876.1:27500-42448 GCA_014155875.1 Cepaea nemoralis
CTCTTTGTCTATAGTTATATACCGGCATATGAGTTATAATAAATAATGATACAATCTTTAAGGCATTTTCAAAGTTTACATAAAAATAATGCATAATGCATAACATTGTAACTCATCTTTCTATACTTAAGAAGTTATCTAAAAGATGTTGAACAATATCATCGCATCTTTAGTGTTTTCCGCCATCATATCGACACGATTCGCTTGACAGCACTTCTCAGCGCTATCAAGCCAAGACGCCTTACACATTTCAAGCAGCCTGATACGGGGGGAAAATGGCACATCGTAATAGCACAAAGAAACAAGCAGCTTCCAAGATGCATAGTGAGAAACCCGACAAGACTATCAAGAAGACGAACCTGCCTTTGGAGAGTCTGCATGCAAGCTGTAATAAAGTATCTGAACCTACAGTCAATGAAACTACCAATAAGAAGAGCGACGACTACCCACAGACGAACACAAAAACTTGTGAGAGGAAGGAGGACCAAGACACCAGAATCAGAAACACTGATTCAAACACAGTCAGATGGGTGGTCAAGCGGCTAAAAATGGAGCTTACTGATCAACAAATACAGAAGCAGCTGCAGGAAGAAAATCTTCACGTCAACATTTTGAAGGCAGAGCGGATTCTTACCTACTCAGAATTAAATGAGATGCTCCACACCAGGGACTGGGCGAACCCGGGCCGGGTCAGGCAGACAGACAGACAGACAGACAGACAGACAGACAGACAGACAGACAGACAGACAGACAGACAGACAGATAGATAGATAGATAGATAGATAGATAGATAGACAAACAGACAGGGAGGGAGGGAGGGAGGGATAGACGGAGGGAGAGACAGAGGGATGGGTCTATTAGACAGACAGACAGACAGACAGACAGACAGACAGACAGAGATAGATAGATAGACAAACAGACAGACAGACACAGACAGACAGACAGACAGACAGACAGACAGACAGACAGACAGACAGACAGACAGACAGACAGACAGACAGACAGTCGGTAACGGGAACGAGAACTTATATGACTACTTATATGAATTAAATGAGATGCTCCCCACAAATAGGAATACAAAAGGCGCTGGGAAGAAAGAGAAAGGAAAAAGCCCAGGAAATTCAGAAAACCGGTAGAGTACCCAGACACATATTATGACGCTGAGAGCGAGTTCGAATATTATATAGAGGACGGAGAGATCATCCCATGGAAGCTCAATGGAGAAGACCGTGAAAAGCAACATCAGCTATTTCTCGAAAACGAACGCAAGGAGGAAGAGAAAGACACCATCGAAAAACTCCTACGATCACTGCACAAAAATGGTCACAAAAACACCAAATAAAAAGTCCTTTTAAGGACTGAAATCAGCCAAGCCAGACGAGACAGGAGCCTTCACTAGCCAAACAAATCACAAGAAGAGCCAGAAGCCAATGCCACCAAATCAAGCTATTTGAGGAGATGCAATGCAAATGGAAACAAACCTACAAGAACCAGACATCACTCGTAAGAGAGCAAAAGGAAAAACCAGGGTGAAAAGACCCACACAAACCCACGGATCGACTATCTAAACCAACGCTGAAAGAAGCAGGTTGAGGGACACCGAGTTTGACATTTTTGTTTTTCATATCGGATCGGATCGGATGCTCCCCACCAGGGACTGGGCGAAGCCGGGCCGGGTCAGCTAGTATTGAATAAAAAAAATAAAAAAACTGGCTCATCTACAGCGTGGTGTCTCTGAAGCTGAAATATTTTGTTATACGACATAAAAGAAAAGGGAGGAGGGGGGAAGTAAAAGGATGACATTAAATGCATCGGAGTTTATCACACATGGCACTGTCTCTTTCGAGAGACCTGCCCAAAGTCACGAGTACATTAACTCATTAAGTGCCTTGTGATGATTAATCCTATCTGTCATGCGCTTATATATCTACGAAATGTTGTCATTGAGTTAAAATACAACATGTCTGCTACCATGTTAAGAACTTTTAAGTCATAACTGTGACACACCCCCATGTCCCTTTTTTCCGCCATCCATCTGTGTTTGATTCTAACCTACTTTTGGTTTGGCACATAATCTGTTAAGAACAATGTGGTTCCAACGAGAACGATAGATATCTCTGGTAATAACACCATGTCGCCAGTGAACCGAATGACAGTTTCCGCGAATTAACCAATGAACTTCCGAGCACGAGGAAGGCGGCGTGACAAAGTCGCCACGTCTCGATGGTAGTTAAGTACCGCGTGCGTTTGTTGCACACAGTGAACAACTAGGGTTATAATTGTAAGAAGACACAGATTATGGTCGTCACTGGGAAGAAGGAAATATAACAATGTTATATACAAGTAAATGGACATATTCTTAAACAAGTTAAAGTTATCTCGGAAATGTCATAACAAATCATGGGAGATGCCTTTGAGAGATCAGAAAAAAAAACAATTAGCAAGTCCTACAAAAAACAAATGAAAATTGTAAACTTATTAGAGAAATTAGACGTAGACAGTCAAAATTCTTTGGTCACGTTATGAAAAGAAATAAATTGGAGAACTTGGTGACATCTGGTAAGATCCAGGGGGAGAGAACAAGGGGAGCGCAGACTGGATGGCTTGGCCACGTGGAATGATGGAGACAAAAACACTGAGCTGACCCACGACTCTGGTGATCGAATGAGACGCGAAGCATGACCGCCCACGCTTACAGTCATGGCACATGATGATGATGAGAGAGGAAAGTCTGTACAGCAGCCTCACTGCGATAGATGCAAGCCCTCTCCGAGGCTAGGGCGACATGAACGTCAATACATCAGACTTAATAATTTAAATGTACCGGAGATCAGCAAGGCTAAATGGATAAGAGCTCTCGTGTGCTCATGTCCAGGCAGCATGTTCAACCCCTACACCGGTCAGCTAGACTAAAATATTGACTTATCGTCCTTGAGTTCGCCTGATGCCGAGGAACTCTAGTAAAAGAGAAAGTTAATCCACACGCAAAAACTAGTCCAGAGCTACTACTTCCTTTACTACTAGAAGTAGTAGCTCGTGTATAAACTACGCCCGAGTTCAAAGCCAGCTATAAACAAACATTAAAAGTAATGTTTCCAACGGTTTCACAACTAAACAGCCAAATATTTAAGCCAAGCCACCATTTTGTTTAAAAAATTGGGTCAATATTTAATTTTTATTGATTATTAAAATGCATTGACTAAATAAGTTATAACCCCTGAATTCGGTAGATAAGACATTCAATCATCTCCGATTGATGTACTTTCCGCCACCTTTATTTGCCGTTATTCTATAGTGTTGTGTAATTTAAATTACTCGTTTATCTAATGACTAACAATCAATCAATCAACCAGCCAACCAACCAATCAACCACTCACACATACACTCACACATTTACATACGTAGAGACAAATACACACAAGCACTTACATCTACAAACAGCCATACAAATATATTGACACACACACACACACACACACACACACACACACACATACACACACAATATGCACATCCTTTCAGGCGTAAAAACACGTGTGTAAACGTTACAGACTTTTTAGTTCACTCAGTGACCCATACATTTTCTCTTCCACTGTTGTTTCTCTTGGTCAGAAGGTGTGTCTAGATATGTCGTATTATGGGCAACCTTGAAGTATGTGATCTGCTCTCTACGGTGTCAGTCCGCCTGTGCACATATGTGATTCGCCAGTCTTGAATTGTGTATACATAAGATTGCACAGTCGATTGTGTCCCGGCGTGAGGCACAGAATGATGATTTGTTCTGGTCTGTCCATAAAATGGTTATCATCTCGTGCTGGTGTTGTTGACTTGTTGATTGAACTGATTATTCTTTTCTTTTGGTGGTATGTGACAGGTACACCAGACTGCTCTTTTGTTGCTCATTCCTGAGCTAGCTGATCGGCTCTCTCCTTTCCAAAGTGAGTTGGTATCCACTGTGTACCTTACGCTGATTGCCTAGTTCAGATAGTAGTGTCCTGCGAATTTCCCAGACTGGAACGCTTCAAGTACTGATTTTACATCTGTCAATAGCACCACAGGCTGCGCACCATGATTTGTATTAATATAATTTCTCTGTTGCTATCTTAGTTGGCCGTGTGTTTGCATCATAGCTATGGTAGTACTTTCCTGCTGGTACTCTGGCAGTGTCCCTAGTATTATTTCGGCATTCTATGTACTACCGCTCCCCCATTTCTAACAGCATTTTGTGCTGATCTATCTGTGTAGACTCGGACCCAGAGGTCTTGTGAGTATTCTTCATCAAGGAAACTGAGAGTGGTTGTTCTGCGCTGTGTACTGTTCTGTTCTTCCTTGTCCAATATTCTTTTCATTTTTGTCACGATTTGTACTGGTAGTCTATGTTCCTCTCTCCATGGAATTCGTCTGTGATAGTTTCCGGGAATATTAACTATGGGCAGATCAGTGTTTTGTCTGCAGAGTCATTTGGCCTGATGGATAAAACTACTTCTCTTTAACAGTCCCATAGCTAGGTTTTCAAAGTTTTCTTAATAGGGTGGCATGGCATGCTGAGGAACTTTTCTGCCTGTATTAACATTTTTGTATCTCTGCGCTTTCTCGGTGCTTGTGTCCTCCTAATGTTTTCCATCTCCACTATAGGGGTTGATCTCTTTCTTTCCATGTTGACTCTAAGCAAACCGCGAGGTTTTGAACCTTGTCTATCTCTTGTAGTGTGGATTTGTATGCTAAACTCATGTAGTTGACCCAATTTCAGATCTGGTCGTATGCTCTGTTGATAAACAGACAACGTGATCAACTTGTGACATAAATGAAATCAAACATGAGATCGTTCAAAAGCAGATAACCTCAATCAACAAAACGTGTCCCCGCCGGAGGCTAATTTTGGCATGGTCCCATATTGACATTCGCTGGTCCACTTAGGTCATGACCTACTCCAGCCATCCGTCTGCTGCGTGAGTCTAAGCAGTAGTACATGTGGCCTTGGAGATCTCGATATCTCAGGCGCTCGGGAGGAATACGCGAAATGAGTAAAACTCCCTTTTTAGTATGTAAATTTTACGGTGATGAACGTTTCTAAATAGCGCCGAACATTATGTACGAGCAAAAAGTACAAAAAAGCTCAGTCCACCGGGCAACCTAGTACCAAGCTGTAGAAGCCTGACTCTATGGGCAGGGTGAAAGGCGTTACGACAGGAAATAGAGTGGTTATGGTGGTCAGTCTAAGCCTGTGTTTAGAAAGAAGGCTGCGGTAATAAGAAAGGTTGTACTGCCGATGGAATGTAGACAATACAAATACAGAAAAGAGATTTCCACCAAGCGATGCAAACAATTCGAGTTGGAAGGCGATAAGAAATGAAAGGGTCAGATGATGATATTATAGTCTACATTAGTCCACTGACGTCATCGAAAATAAAACTTAAATTGTAGCCCTCAAACATAAAATGTTGCCAGAGAACACTGCATCACCATCGTCATCATCATCATCATGTGCTAAGACAATTGATGTACGCATTCATGTTTCTCCACAGATCGCGGTTTGTGGTGTTCTGGATCAACTCTGCTGTCGTGTCTTCCCCGTGTTTATGTGGTTTGTTTTGTGTATTTGTTTGCTGGTGAAGGCTAGTCGCCGCAATGTCCTTTGTTTTTCGTAAATGTGTTCTGTAAAGCTATACTACTTCGTGTTATTTTATATTGTTTACATTCTCACAGCCTTAGCACAATTCGGCTAATTTTATTCTCTTTGATAATAAACACTTTATGCCACATAACAATGTGAAATCTGTCAGATTTAGGCAGCACACATGAAACGGTCTTTGTTTTCATCATTTTTTATGTTTCTTTTTTATTTTCTGCACTCATATTTTAAAGAAACTTCACAGTCATGGAATAGTAGTAAATGTTTGTAATTAGCGCATCGTCTGCTGGACCCGTCAACCGGGATTAAAATCCAGGTAGGAATCGTTGGTGTAACCATATATCTCCAGAGTCGACCCAACCTCTTACAAAACATACTAGAATATTTTATGTGAGGTAAGATGACCAACGCGATGTTGATCACATGATTCATGGAGTGCCATTTGGTCAAGAACATGTGTGCCTAGCACCACAATCCCAACATATCGCGGTGGCATGGAAGTGAGATTCTGTACCGTTAACTGCACTCTCAGTGTTGTGATTATTGCTTGACATTTTGGTCTCTAGTTCTTAGCTTTGCCGTTTTGTTTTCAGTATGAAGATCTGTAGAACCAGCTACAGAAGACTAAATTATTTATTGCTTGTCTTTTCGTTGTTCTCCTCTCTATCAGCCTTCTCTCCTTCTCATTTTCCTTATCCTTGTCCTCCTCATCCTACTCCTCATCCTACTCCTCATTCTCCTTATCCTCCCCTTCCCCTTCTTCTGTCTGGCCTGATATCCCATAACTGAGAATCTGTGATCGGTGTTGAGGTGTGTGTCTTGAATGCAAGCCACATCTATTCTATCTTTATGAAGACGATTCTTGTTAAAAACTCCTTCGGCATTCCACTGTACTATGTTGAGTGTTCGGGGTGTTTGGTCAATAGCTCTTACCCTACTCCTCTATGCCTTGACTTCACAGCACCTGGGAAGTTTACCACCAGTAGCATTGGGTGGACCCCTCGAGGCAGGGACTCGGCACTATCACCGGCTGATGGGACTTCATTGGATTAGCACCATTATGATTAATTTTAATTTGTGGCAGCATGGATTGATTAAGCAACGTTGCACTGTTTTCTTCTTTCTCCAAGCCTGTGGCTCAGTCTAGCCGATTTCGTCAAGCGTTTTTCGGGTGTGCTCTCCCTAGCCTTTGACTATCTCCAGTCTACCTTCAAGGAAGCAGGTGTGTTTCTCTTTTCGTCTGGTTCCTATCCCTTGACCTGTCCAACACGGGAGACTCTACCAGTAGCTGTGCTACCGTCGGCATAGCTCTTTGGGTCATTGGAACACTTAAACCCCTCTACCTCGGTAAGGTGGAGACACGGCAAAGGGGATTTCGCCATACTAGGGTCATTGGAACACTTAAACCCCTCTACCTCGGTAAGGTGGAGACACGGCAAAGGGGATTTCGCCATACTAGGGTCACCGTGTTATTTGTTTTGTTTCGTGGTATCTTCCACAATTGCAATGCTCAGTGACCGGAACCTCACATTATAACAATTGTTCATTGTAACTTGCCAAGATATTACAACAGCAAAAAATACTGGTGTTGACTGCAATGTCCTGTAAAGGATATGCAACTAACCCCCCCCCCCCCCCTCTCTCTCTCCATTAAATTGTGACCATGTGTAGTCCAAATCTACGTTTTGTTCAGTACCGAATCAGTTATCAGCAAATGGTGTGGTTAAAATGTCCCAAGGAGAGTAACCATAACAATTCAAAGGTTAAACAGCGGACAATCAAAAGCAACAATTTTGGAGAACATTCGTATTTCCCGTGACAATATAAATGCGTGAATCATGAGCTAGTTCGCAAATATTTAAGAAGAAAATTGTGGTCTTTACAATTTAATGTGGTTATAACACTGTCAATGTTGCTGCAAACATGCTTAGATTACTGCAAATCGGGGAAAGGGGGGGGGGGGGGGGGGGGACAGACAATTTCTTGTTTTTTAGTAATTTGCCATTGCTTACAGAGCGACCGGCACTCATACCATTGGATGAAAACCCGCTTCCAAATCGCCCGCAGGTCTGTTTCGAAGGCAGTATGCAGGATTGCGAATCGCATTCTTAACCAATTGGCCACAGCGCCGCCAACAGGCACGGTTAATGGCAGGCGCGGTTCTGGGAAGAAATCCACTTTCACAACAGTGGACATTGGAAATTAAAAAAACACCCTCAACTTAAACATGAACTAAGCAGGGGAAGCCGGCTTCGTGGCTTAGAGGTTATGACTTTTCTCCGTAATCTCGTATACTCTCGTGGGTAACGTGATGACGGTGAAAATCAGCAGTGGTTCGAATCGCATCGGTAACTTACGGGGTATGTGAGCCGGCAGCTCAGAAAGCAATGGCAAACTACTGAGCGTAATCTTGCCAAGAATCAACAATCAGCTGAAAGATGCTGGTGTTGACAGCGATGTCCTGTAAAGGATATGAAAAAAAGCAGGGGAAGTGTGGAATGGTATGAGTGTAACGGTCTACAACGGATGTGCTCATCTTAATCATCATATGCCATGTCGATAAGCGTAGGCGATCACGGCCCACCATCTCACACGACCACCAGAGCTATTTATCTTTTTTGCCTTTCCCTTGCACGTTTGCCTGTTTTAACTTAGTTAATATCTCCTCATGACGTGAAAAAAAATCTTGACTATATCTAATTTCTCGAATTAATTAACGGTTTTCATGTGTTTCTTGTAAGACTTTCTCGTTCGTTTTTCTGTTGTCCATGGTATTCATTGCATTTTCCCCAGAAACCACATTTCTAATGCTATAATATGTTTCTCAGCTTGTCTGCTCATTGTTCATGTTTCATATGTATACAAAAGTCTGAGTTTGGGATAACACTTAAACACTTTTATTCTGACTGCAAATGACATCTTTTACAATCCGTGAATATGCGTTCTATCTTGCAAAATATCACCTTTGCCATAGCTATTCTTGTTCTAATCTATATACGGCATTTGGCGTTAGGACTGTTCTTAGACCAGTGGTTCTCAACCGGTGGGGAATTCTCCCCCCCCCCCCCCCCAGGGGGGAATTTTAGGGTTTCCAGGGGAAATGAAGACCATTTCAAGATCGCGTTAATACAAGAACCGATTACTTGATATTGTTTTTCCCTTCATTCTTTACAGTTATGTATGTCTCATCCTTCTAAAATTCATTTTATAAAGTAAGTACACCCACAAATCATGTTTTATGTGGATGTCTAGACTTGTTTTAGTATATGCTATTCAATTTACCTTCCATTTTTACGTATACTGTGTAGGGGTGGGGGGATTTTTAGATAGGAAATATGAAAAGGGGGGGGGGGGGGAAATGACGTTCTGAAAATACGGTGAAAAGGGGGGGGGGGCACGGGCCAAATTTTTGATAGGAAGGGGGGGGGGGGGGGAATGGCGTTCTGAAAATATGGTGAAGGGGGGCACGGGCCAAAAAAAGTTGAGAACCACTGTCTTAGACAGTTGTACAGATTCATCTGCTCAGAATGTTCCCATTTACTTGGATATTACAGTGCAGTATTTCTTTCTTTTTGTACCGACCATAATCTCTATTTTCTTACAATTTAACTGTAACCAAAGTTGCTCGCCGTGTACAGCAATCGCATCTACCAAATGCTGCAGATCCTCTTCTGCAATCAATACTGGACAGTCTGTGTATGTTATCATGTTGATGTTTTATTCTCCAAAAGCGATTCCTCTCATACCCTCTAAATAGCTCATAATATTTTCACTGTAACCTGATGCATCCGTTCAATCAATCAATCATGTGCCATGCCGGAAAGCGTGGGGCGGTCATGATTCGCCATTTCACTCGATCACCAGAGTCGTGGATCAGCTCAGTGTTCCTGTCTCGTCCATGCCATGTGGCCAAGTCATCCAGGTATTTTCCTCTCGGTCTTCCTCTTGGTCTGTTCCCTTCGATCTTGCCAGTTGTCACCAAGTTCTCCAGTCCATTTCTTCTCATAACATGTCCAAAAATTTTGACTGTCTACGTCCTAATTTCTCTAATCAATCTACGATTTTCATTGTCTCTTGTAGTACTTGGTCATTGGTTTTTTCTGTCTGTCCATGGTATTCTTTGCATTTTCCGTGTATCATTACAAACTACCAAAAGAAAAGAATGTTCAAATCAGTCAGAAAGCCACCAAAACCTGCTCAAGACGACTACCACGTTATGGACAGACCAGAACAAATCATTATTCTGCGCCTCAGAACAGGAAACAATAGATTACGCAACCACATGTGTACACAATTCAAGATTGGCGAACTAGCCATGTGCACATGTGGATTGACGCTCTAAAACATCTTGCAGCAAGCTCATTTTAAGGAAGTCAGTCTTATCTGAATGGCTAAGAGAGCTCGTTCTTAAGCACCCGGTGTTCTGATGCAGAGGTAGCGAATTCAACCCCTACACCGAACAGTTGGACTAACATGTTGACTTCTTGTCCTTGATTTGGGGATGTAAATTACAAGTAACATTGAAACCGGAGTGGGTTTGCCTAATGGCTAGGGACACTGCTAATAAGGTACGCTTATTCACACCGCAAATTAGTTCAGTACAGTAGTAGCACGTTTATGAACTACACTTGAGTTTAAGGCTAGCGGAAGAAAATAAGGAAGTTATGATTGTTAAAAAGAAGTTATGAAAGTTAAAAGGAAGTATGATTATTAAAAGGTAGTTATGCTGGTGTTTTGAAGTTCTTTCCTTCAAGTCAACTTCTAACTTATAACTCCACCACATATCAATACACAGATTATCAGGAGTGACTTGCTGCAATACGGAAATGAGATTTAACTTTTAAAGGACACGAGAATTCATTGTATAATTTTTGTCTATGACTTGCGTGACATCAACTATATCAGCCATGGGTGTCGATTGTTCTATAAAAGTATGGAGCTTGCACCATATACCCAACGAAACAATGACCACTTTTGCCTCCGTGCACTAAGGCATACAAAAGTGAGGTGATCCTAACAAGTCACATACTTTGTTTTAAACCATATACCCAGTCGGCTTCGAGGCGCGGAAGATAGTCCTTTACTTTACCTGTTTCTGAATGCCACACAGGTCAGCTGACCAGGTGTCCCGCCATTGTGAGAGTCCATTGATAAATAAAGAAGCATCATCAATTCATAATCTACATTTTAAACATTTTAATTTCTATATACACGCTCATGTTTGTTGTTTTCTCAAGCTTATTATAATGTTCGAAATGAGCAAGCGGACAGACTGGCTGGGTTAGGTTCGCAGGATGGGGTATTGGAGCATGCTCAGGCAGACCTTGTGGGGGACCTTCGGAACTGTGTGGATAGTGAGGAAGAACAGATAGATCATTACGGTCTGGAGAGAATGGTGCTTAAAATATTAATTATGTTTAAGCATTGATTCCCTTGGTCGTATCAATAAAAGGTGCCTCCATCACTCCACTAGCCGATGGGATGTCCTAGGGTAAGTTAGGGTACGGTTGAGTACTCGTCAAGCCACTCGATCTGGATCACGCGAAATCATGAGAACAGGTGGTGGGTGGAGCTGAGTAGCAGCCGATAGATAGTTGTTGGTTATTGTCTTGAGTTTCAAGACGGTAAGCAGAGGATCTCTTCAAAGAGACCATGATTACAGTAATCGATCAGTATGGTCATTGCCAAGATAGAAAGAATGCCAAAACAACACCTTTTCAGATGCCTCGAACATCATGCCTGTACATAATTTGCTGTGGACAGATAAAATCACCAGCGCCACACGACATGGACTATAAGAAAATCAATAAAATGTTTGCATTTTGATTCACATGAGTGATTGAATCCCAGAACATTACTTTAACCAAGGCCTACAATGCTCTTAAAACGCCCTATCCGAGGCTTAAACTTCAAAGTATATCAGCATTACCTCTTAATGCAATTGCCTAGTTTATGGGAAAATCTCACCAATGCACACTCTTATAGCAATGTGTGGTCAATTTCCCCAAACGCAAACTCAGTGGTATAATGATTTGAGCTTTTGCTTAGTGAAGGCGGTCGAATAGGGTCAATCCGCGGAGCACCCCCCCCCCCCCCCCCCCCCCCCGAAAAATTGAGCCTAGTGTCTGCCGATCCTCTAGAAAGGATACCTGATAATTTTCAGAATTGTCTGGAAAGAAAAGGATTTAAATTGTTTAAAGGCTAGTTTTGGTCGATATGGATCGGTCTCTTTATGTGAAGCAGTCTGCTGGAAGAGCCACACAGAGCGCGAGCTTTATAGTTCCAACGACGACCCTATCCCCCGCCCCCCCCCCCCCCCCCCCCCCCCCCCCTTTCCGGAGTCTCGAGAAAATTGCACTCGTGAACCGGATAACGGAGTCTAGAAACGAGCCTATGTCGAGCACTAATGCTTTGCTGGGAGTAACGGCTGCTTACAGAAGGTTGGAGGGTAGATTTCTTCTCAATGAATTTATTGTAGTAAATACGTTTAGTTCTTTGTTAACTAATCACACCTGGGACAATAAGTATCGTCTAAAGGACTCATTTATTGTAGCAGACAAGTTTTAGTTATTTATCCATTCAACAGGCATCGACAGTGCATAATATATTAATATTAATAATAATGTCGGTTGAAGAAGTGGAACAAGAACCTTTCAGTGTACATGAGCTTGTAGAACGACTGGCAAGGAAGACAATGGGTGCCAATGCTCGCAGCAGCCCTGAGGAGTTTGATCTTGTCATGCTCTACACAGTATTTGAGAAGATGATCCGAGACTTGAAAAACAAAAACAGTCAGATACAGAGTAAGGCTGCCAGTTTGGAATCACAATGTACAGATGAAGAAAAGCGACATTGGCATCGAGTTTCTGAATTGGAGAAAAAACATCAGTCTTTCTACACAGATTTCCAGACTTTAGATGAGCGGATTTCTTATGTGGCCACTAAAGTGGTCCACCCAGGAGATCAGTTAGAGGGAGTCTATACTCCACGAGCTAGAGCCGTGGAAGCTCAGAGATTAATGAATTACCTGGGAGAATTTCTCACAGAGGAACCACTAAAGCCACCTGTGCTGGTGGATCCATTTCAGCTTCATCTCACGGCCGATGTTATACAGAAGCTACATCTGATAGCACTAGAGTTGCCTGTTGGAGGAAGGTTTGATATTGCAAGACAGAGGATTGCTGAGAAATATGATGCTGTAGAAAAAGAACTCATGGAAGAATTCAGGCTGGGATAACAAGCAGGAGACAAGAGACAGATGCGTAGAATTACCAACCTCCTGCAGCATTTTAAGGGTTATGGACAGTGCATTGATGTCTTCTTTGCTGAATGTCAGAAGGGTGTCTACAAACATACCAGCATATTAGATGATATCGTAGCCCAGTGTGTGGAGAAAAACAAGCTGGCAAAAGCTGTGTTCGTCAACTCTGATAGCATCATGAGTAAGTTGGTGCAGAATCTCTTTCAAGGAAGTGTTCAGGGTCACATCGCATCCAGGCTTGAAAATTAATCTGATCCAGAAATGTACTTAAACAGTCTGTATGATCTGTACATCAGAACATGTAAGCTGACCACAGATTTTTCCAAGGCTTGTGTGGAATATGAGTTCAAGCTAGGAGACTCCATCTTCCTCAATAAGCTGATACGCTCTATCTTCTCTCATCATTTGGAGAAATATATTGAGATAGAGCTGCAGTAATTGAAACAACGTTGTAACCAGGTTCTGCAGCACTATTACGAGAAACAGGAGCGTGTGAAGCGACAGCTGCAGTCTGGAGGAATATATGAACTGAAACGTGATATTCAAGCCAAGATTGGTCCCACCATTGAGAATTTTGGTGGAGAAACATTCTTGTTACAGGAGGTGACCATCAACATTCTCCAGGATATCAGGAATGCCTTCAAGTGCTGTCAGACGTTGTCCCTGCAGTCAGACGTGACATCTAATGCTATCAATATATTTGAGCTGCTGGTGCAGTAGTTGGTTATAGAGCACATTGATTATGCTGTGGAAATTGGACTGCTAGGCATCCCACCTGCAGAGCCCAAGACAGAGCCTGAGATTTACTTCTTTGATGTTTTCAGCCAGGCCAAGACGCTGTTCCGCCTGTTTGAAAAACAGGTCACAGACAGCTTCATTCCTCTAGTTATGTCATCCCAGTACCATGGCTTTTATATGAAGAAGAAGAAGAAGAAGAAGAGGGAGCTGAGAGAAGCCATGAAGAACAAGACTGATAGTGGGCTAGACCGCTCGGTGAATGCAGTCATTGGCTATGTCAAGCACATCTTTGCTACAGAACAAAAGAAAACTGACTTCCGCCCAGAATCAGATGATGCCCCACTTCATCTTCTCGCGCCGGCTGCTGTGAAAGTGTGCAAGTTTCTTCAAGGACAGCTGAAGGAAATCAGAGACAGTCTCGATGGGGAAAATGTGGATGTTGTTCTGAGCACGCTAGGGCAACGATTTCACAGAGTCACCTATGAGCATTTGACACAGTTCACTTATAACTCAGTTGGTGCAATGTTAGTGATCTTTGATGTAAATAAATATCGTAAACTTGTCAAAGAAGAAATCAAGATTCCATTGGTGACGCAGTTGTTTGAACATCTGCATGCCCAGTGCAGTCTTCTAGTGGTGGTGCCAGAAAACATCAAGGTGGTCTGTAGTGGTGAACAGTTGGCAAATCTGGATGATTCGGTGATTCAAAACTTTGTGCAACTGAGAGCTGACTACAGAACCACCAAGATTTCAGCATGTCTCAAGTGAAGCCAGCCCTGTGTCTATGTTAGCTGAGCACTGGTCTGTGCATGTCTGCGTTCATGATGTCTTCAGCTGTTGACAGTGATCTGCCCTGCTTCAGGAACTTGTTCCCTTGCATGGATTTACTGGATGATGATGTGGTGCCACTGAGAGGCTGGGTAGCCTCATGCACAGCTCTAGCTCTAGACTTCCGGTCGCCAACATGGCGGTTAGGCTTCATTAATCTTCTACGAAGACATACATGACGTGCTAAATAAAATAGATAAGCAGGACAACATCATAGTTATGGGAGACTTTAATGCAAGACTAGGACATAACAGAGTGGGCATAGAAAAACACCTGGGAGCATTTGGAGATCAGCAAAATGAAAGGAATGATAACGGAAGTAGACTGATAGAGCTTTGCAGCCAACACGACCTCTATATAACAAACACATTCTATACACATAAAGATTCGCAAGTATACACCTGGTATAAATGGAACAATCTAGATACTAAAAGCCAAATTGATTTTATATTAACAAGAAATAACAGAAAGAGAATATATAGATGGGGA
>JACEFZ010023877.1:0-40402 GCA_014155875.1 Cepaea nemoralis
AGCTAGTTTAAGCTACGCGATAGGCTACTGTTGCCGACGCTCTTATAATACGCTCTATCAACGCGCATTCTACACTCGATTCCTATGAATAATCTAAGTTAGATCGATTTAATTAATTAAATACCATATAGTTATTCCTGTTTGAGATGGAGACTATGAAATCACACACTAGATAGATGTACGCCGATATAAATCAACTATAGACACTATAGTATCTCTCTAGAAACAAAATAGGAATATTGCACACGTCCGTAGCGCTTCACAACTTTTGGTCAACTCCCCCAAAGTTGTTTATTCAGACTGATTTTAATACTTTTGTCTGAATGACGTCACAAAACTGTCTAGACACTAGACGTCTAGAAGCTATTTTTCTCTCTCCGTTTCTGACTTAATGTCAACAACTGGCGGTATGTACCTTTCATCCCGGAAAGTGTCTCCTGTCTGTGATCTAGAGAACTTTTCCCGCCACATCAAAAGATCTTGCCGACTTCTACTCAGACAGTTTTTCTATCACATCAAAAAGATGGCCGCTGCCTGCAGACGTATGGCACGACAGTCCTTCCTCGATCAACAACACATTAAAGAATGACGGCTGCTTGCAGACACATGGCGCGACATATTTTCATCGATCGACAACTTCAAGATTTTACGTGACATAGGCCCCCTCCTAAGATTGTAGTCCGCATCAACTCTTTCTCATTGGAGGTTCGATCCAGATGATCTATTCCTCTTCTTCAGGAGCTGGATGTCTAGACAGGAAATCAGCTCCAACATTTTCCTTCCCAGGTATATACTCCACATTAAAGTGGTAGGGCTGAAGCAGCAGCGACCACCGTACCAAACGGGCGTTGAGCTTCCTAGAAGTGGCCAGGAACATCAAGAGTTGATGATTCGACTGGACCCGAAACTGAACTCCATACAAATAGGGCTGGAATTTTTGCACGGCCCATACGAGAGACAAACACTCCCTCTCGACGGTCGAATAATTCCTTTCAGCCGGGAGAAGTTTCTTGCTTGCGTATGCCACTGGTTTCAAAACCGAAGCATCGTCTTTCCCGTCCTGTAACAAGGCTGCCCCAATTCCAATCCCACTCGCATCCGTTCTCAACACAAATTTCCTGGAAAGGTCGGGGAGCTGTAAAGCAGGTTTGCTGACCAAGGCCTCCTTCAACTGACTGTATGCACTCTCGCACTCGGGTATCCATACGATTGGATCCGGGAATCCCTTTTTCAAGGTTTCCGTTAATGGAGCTCCCAGTTCAGTGAAATGCGGGATGAATTTTTGGTAGAACCCACACAACGAGAGAAAGGATCACACATCCTTCTTCGTTTTCGGCCTGGAGCACGTCTAATCTTTTCTAGGTTCTTCTCCTCTGGGACCATATGTCCTGGAGTGATGGTGTGACCTACAAATTCCCGAGTCTGGTAACCAATCATGCACTTGGTTGGGCGAGCGGTAAGCACTGCTTCCTGAGCCTATTGAAAACTCTCTCCAAGGATTGCAAATGGTCATCCATGCTGACACTAGCAATCAGTATATCATCCATGAACGAGATAATGGATGGATCCTGTAAGGGATCTAGCAAGGTCCTCATCATGCGAGTAAACACACTAGGTGCATTGCTGAGTCCAAAGGACATGACCTTGAATTCGTAGTGTGCACTGGGTGTACTGAAGGCTAGCAGGGGTTGAACCTCTGGTTTGACCGGGATCTGATAATAACACCGACTCAGATCCACTTTTGAGAAGTACCTAGCCTTGTGGAGCCTAGCGAATAACTGAGTTGGATTCGGCAAAGGTTCCAAATGAAATTGAGTATGACTGTTCAGAAGTCGATAGTCTATACACAACCAGTGTTCTCCTCTTGGTTTGCGTAACAAAACCACCCCCGCATTGTATGGGGATGTGGATGGCACAATCACGTCATCCTTCAGCAGTTTCTGTATATCCTCCTCCAGGGCCTTTTCTTTAGAGAATGGCACTGGGTAATCCTTTTGGCGAACAGGCTCTTGTGTGGTCACGGTCATCTCGAATTCAACCAACCTCGTTCGTCCTGGTTTATCAGTCAGTATCTGCTTATGAGACTCGAGAACCTGGGTAATCATTTCCCTCTCCTGGGAAGTCAGATCAGAGTTCACCTGCACATCTCTATAGGTTTCCTTGTGTACCAAGGGATATTCCCTGCCCTCGTTGGTTCCCGTTTCAGTCTCCACTGCGTCTGCCATTGCCATGAGGTGGGCTGCTTTGTCTCCGGGTCTCTCCTCGTACATCCGCAGGAGATTAAATTGGAAAATCTTCGACTTTCCATGGATCCGGATCTGATAGTTGGTTCTGGAGACCACCCTTTCCACGGGAAATGGTCCTTGCCAACCTATCTCCAGTTTGTTGGTTCCCGTTGGGAGTAGCAACAAGACTTTGCTTCCCATCTCTAGAGATCTGTTTTTAGACCTACGATTGTAGTAAGCCGCGTGTCTTTTTCTGGCCTTTCTCAAGTTCTGAGTCGCCAGAGTCCATCCCTTGTGAAGTTTTTCTTTCAGTTCCTCCACATATTTATAAGAGGAGATCTCTTCTTCTGACGTCCCCTCCTCAGTCCAACTCCTCAACATGGCTTCCAATGGTCCTTTCATTGGACGAACAAACAGCAAAGTAGCAGGTGGTAGTCC
The DNA here is from genome assembly GCA_014155875.1 of Cepaea nemoralis. NCBI lineage: Eukaryota > Metazoa > Mollusca > Gastropoda > Stylommatophora > Helicidae > Cepaea > Cepaea nemoralis. The sequence continues at coordinate 2,664 of JACEFZ010023877.1, forward strand.
TGTTGAGCCATGAGGCACTTCCCGATAGGCGAAAAGCGCTGCTGGGATATATTCATCCCACCTATCAGGTTTTTCCTGTGCAGTTTCCGGAACATTTTCATCAACGTGACGTTGAAACGCTCTGCTTGTCCATTGGCTTGAGGGTGGTAAGGGCTGTTATGAATATGGTTAGAGTTGAACACCCTAAATACCTCCTCCATGAGTTTCCCACAAATCTGGGACCCATTGTCTGTCAGAATTTGATTAGGGAAGCCTAGTCTGGTAAAGGCCTCCATCAGTGCGTCAGCCACTCGTTTCGAGTCGATTGTAGTCAATGGTATGGCTTCACTCCACATCGTACAGCAATCCACCATTGTGAGCATGTATATGCTCCTCTTCCTAGCCCTCGAAAGTGGACCCACGATGTCGATGGTTACCCTCTCGAAAGGAGATTTCATGATGGGAATTTCACCCAAGACCACCGGCACTGTCCAGTGTTTCGGTGCCACCCTCTGGCACTCAGCGCATGACTTCACATACCGATGCGCATCACCGGTCATTCCCGGCCAATAGTAATGGCAGGAAATTCGCTGCATAGTGGCGGTAATACCCATATGCCCACTAAATGAGATGGTATGCCCCATATGAAGAATCAGGGAACGGTAGGCCTTCGGGACCACCAACTGACCGTGTAAGTTGTCTCCCCTTCTGGCTCTCCTGTAGAGTATCCTATTCTTCATGTAGTACTGCCCCCGTTTTTGGTGGATCAGCACTTCTCTGCAGCTTTCTGTAGCAAGGACGTAAGGTTGCATCCTCACTCTGGGCAGTTCGCAACTCCCCCGGCAGTGGGTTGGTGACAATTGCTTCTGTCTGATCCGTTCTCGTCTGAGAGCGAGTCTGAATTGCTCCTATATGGATTGGCTCCCTGGGGATTCCCAGAAAGACATATCGGCAACCGAGGATGAACGGGAAAAATGGGATCGGTCAATACAGCGGCCTTGATTGTGCCGGTGACATATCTTGACCGAATATCCTCTTTGGAGATTGGGAACTTCATGGCGACAGCACTCTTCTGTGCATGCTGTATCTCCATGGTCTCACCTGTGAATTTTTCTGGGTGTACCAGATCCACAGAAATCACGGCCTCCCCGTCCAGTCCAGTGTCGTATAGACAATCAACTTGTCGGCCGTTAACCTCTATCAATTCCACTTCATGTGGCTTAGTCCATTCCTCCTTAGTTGGATCGCTGCAGCTCTCTTCCAACGGAAAGTAGTTTTTAGATGTGGCAGTTGGACTTCGGAACCAACAACAATATATCCTGGCCTACCACAGGTATCACCATTATCTCCGGTACTGTTCAACGCCTACACAGTGAGAATCACCAGTGAGCAGATCACTGGACCTGGCAGGACATTGTCATATGCCGATGATGTTTTAGTGTATCGTCAGGGTAAGGATAGAGAGGAGGTTGCTGTGGAACTACAAACCGAACTCAATCGCATAAGTACTTGGTGTGATGAAGCTGGGGCAATGGTCAACCCAACAAAGGCAACAGTGACTTGGTTCTCGTTGAATAATCATATTGTCAACAATCCAACACCAACTGTAATGCTGTGTTCAGAGACGGTGGAAAGAACGCAGGCAATGAATTACCTGGGGATACGGTTTGATCGAAGCCTTGCTTATAATGTGCACATAGACCAGGTGATAACAAAGGCCAAGCGGGGTTTGGCAGCGATGCGGGTGATGGCGGCAGCAAACTGTGAGCAGCGCCATCTATGTCTTCTGTACGAGGGGCTGGTCATGTCTGTTTTGGAGTATGCAATGGCACTCCTGACTGTCAGCCATAAGCAGATAGAAAGGATGGAAAGGATACAGAATGAAGCTATGCGCATTATTCTTGGATGTACAAGAGATACAGCATGCAGGGCGATGCGCTACCTTCTTGATTTTCCAACCATTGAAGAGAGAATGCAAGTTTGCAGGGCACGTGCCTACCTCAGAATTAACGCAAACACACAGCATCCACTGCATAGTGAAATTAGGAAGGTGAAGGGCAGCAGGTTAAAAAGAGGACGGTCGTGGATGGGTCAAGCCGAGGACATTCTTCAACAGGTGTGTTCACTTGAGGACTTAGAACCTGGCGAGGAGTGGGTGCAAGTGCCAACAGACTTCTGCACATCCTTTTCAGTTTGCATCCAACTAGATAGAAAATGCAGACAAGAAAATCCGGCTGCTGTTGAGGCTGAAGTACAAGCGTTGATTTTCGAGAATTCGCTAGACAGTGACGCGGTCATCTACACAGATGGGTCGGTCGTCCGACATGTGAGAAGCTCATGGGCCTTTACAGCTCGGGCCGGAGGGAGAATTGTGAAGGAGGACTCTGGTGCTTTCACTGAAACCACAAGTAGCCTGACCATGGAAGTCATGGCAGTAAGTAAAGCAATAACATGGCTCGAGACACAGACATTCACTAGGGCTTGTTTCCTTAGCGACTCAATGAACATGATCAAGAGGATAGAGGAGGGGTCGATCCGAAGAGAATGGTTGCTGCCTCTGAAGCGGTCTCGGCTGGCAAAGATTAGTTTCATCTTCGTGCCAGGGCATGCGGGAGTACAAGGAAATGAGCGGGCTGACAAGCTCGCAGGTGAGGCTACTGTTGAGGGCGGACGCGCCATGGACCAGGCTGACATTCTGAATGCTCTACGAGAAGTGAGACTTTTGCAAGAACCAAGTGATGACTGTGAATCTACAACAATGGCCAGACTGCGAGAGCAGCAAATTAAAAGAGGGGTGGCCAAACAAGAACACTACGCAGGAAGCCAAAGAAGATTGATAAACCAACACAGAACTGGCGTCGTTAGCCGCTACACGCTGCGGGATTTGCTGAGGAGGGGATCCGAGCACTTATGGACTGAATGGTCTGATGTGCAACGAGGATGATCTGTCGACTAACTAACTAACTAACTAACTAACTATCCTGGTCTGGACTCTCTTCCTCGTCCTCGACCTGTTCTTTCGACTCCACGTTAGGTTCCACTGGGCACACTACGAAATGAGAGTCTCCTGACTTAACCCTGCAGTCTTTAGCATTTTGCGTGTTCGATCTACAGTGTTTACACCATTTCCCTGTCCTAGATTTTCTAGTGCCGGACTTCGGTTAGCTCTCCTGGTTGTGAGCTTCCTTGTCGACCTCAGCATTTTCAGTGGCAACCTCCTTTGGAGCCACTTGACATGCCGCGAAGTGAGGGCTCTTAGCCTTCGATTTGCATTCCCTCGTATTCTGAGAGGGTGACTTACATATCGAACACCATCTCTCCGTCCACTGTCTTTTTGGTGAAGAGTTCGAGGTGCTCTTGCTTCCCTCCTTCGTCTTCTCCAAATTCTCCTCTGAAGTTTTAACATATGGTTCCACTTTATTGGTTCCTGTGCTTTTAGATTTCTTCCGGTCATGTTTCTCCTGACTTTTGGTATTTGTGGAAAGGTTTTCTCCCGCCTCCCCATGTACCTCGACAAACCGTTCTGCCAATTTCGTCACAATGTCAATACGTTCCGCCCGTTGTTCGCCCAAGAATGTCCTGAGAGGTTTTGACATTTGCTATCGCATCTTGTCCACTATCATGAGCTCTTCCAGACTCTCATAGTTATACGCGAACTCAGCCAAATCCATCCACTTATGGAGATAGGATTTCAGACGCAGACTGTAGGCGGCAAACATCTCTCCCTGTTCTCGTTTCGCTGATCGAAATTATTTCCGGTAGGTGTGTGACGTAACTTCGAAAAATTTCAGCAGAGCCGTTTTCAATTCATCGTAATTGTTCTCGTGTCCTGTCAGCAGGCGAGAATAAACCTCGTAACATGTCCCGCGTAATCTCTGGGACAACTTAAGACACCATTTGTCACGATCCAGACCCATAGCAACAGACATGGCCTCGAAGTGTTGTAAGTACTGGTCTATCTTCTCTTTGTCTTCTTCATAGACAGCCAAAGGAAACTTCATAGCATGGTAACTATGTCCCCCCATTGGGGTTGAGCCAGAGAGAGAGGAACCTCCCACTGCTCCCTCAATTTCCCCACTAGATTGCCTCTTAAGCTCGAGTTCCCGCATGCAGTACTCATGCTCCCTTTTCTGAGCTTCTTGTTTAGCTTCCAATCTCTTAGCAGCTTGCTCCGCTTCAAGATTCTTAGCAGCTTGCACAGCTTCAAGTTTCTTAGCAGCGTGCTGATCTTCAAGTTTCTTAACAGCTTGTTCAGCTTCAAGTTCCTTAGCAGCTTGTTGAGCTTCAAGTTTCTTAGCAGCTTGCTCAGCTTCAAGTTTCCTATCAACTTGTTCAGCTTCAAGTTTCTTAGCAGCTTGTTCAGCTTCAAGTTCTAACCTTTTAGAGGCTTGCTCAGCTTCTATTCTCTTAGTCTCTAACTCCATCTTTCTTAGTTCCATCTCAGCCTTCCCATCTTCCCTTTCTGCTTGACGAAAATCTCTCTCCACCTCCTGTATGTAATCTGTTAGTGCAGAACCCGACAAGCCCATTTCTTCCCCCCCCCCCTTGCCCTTAGTTCTGCCATATCTAGTTTAGGAGTGGCCATGGTTCAGAGAGGTGAAGTCAGCAGGTTGAGCGTAAATTTCTCTAAACAATATATAGATATTTACTAGTTTAATTTTATCTATACATTTAACACCACACAGCACAACACAAAACAATCTCTCAATGACAAGAGTAGAATTAGGACCAAAGACCTATGTAGACGTGTGAAGTGTGAACAGGTAAGATATGTGTCTTAACTCCTATCCACATTCACCCTAGCTGGATCCTCATTAATCTGATATCACCGTCCCGTGTCGAGATATCCCGTGTCAGGCGATCCCGTGTCAAGATATCCCGTGTCAGGCAATCCCGTGTCGAGAGATCCCGTGTCGAGCCCCCAGTAATGTCGTATTATATATGTGTCGTCCCTGGGGTGAGGGGAATCAACACCAACATTCTTTTAACCCCATATCACTATCTTGATGATCTTCTTGATTTCTGTCCACAACACCCCGTCAGTCTCTGGATCGCCGTATATGATGGACAGAACACCTCACCCAAATGATTTGTCTCTCAGGTCAAGTGTCGACTTCCTCCGATAGCTTTTGGACAATACAGATGCTTGATCATCAATAGTGGAAACAGTCCAATATTGACCATCAATCTAACAGACACTGTGTAACTACTCTGTTCATAAATGTTCTGTGATCAGAGAATCCTAAAAATAATGTTACTGTCACTTAGGAAAACTAAATGTTAGTATTTAATTGTTCATATGAATTCCCCAATTGTACCACACACTCTTAATTGGTAATGATAGGAATTCACCAATTGTAACTCAAAATGTTAATTTTCCAGGTATATATATCTACTAGTGTTCCTGATACAGGTGTTACTGTCAGTGTCTTGATTTTACTATGATGTAAACTATCACTCAGGAAACACACTTATATAATCATCGTTTCCTGCTCAGCAGAGGCCAAGTTTTTGCAGACCCTCTGGGTTATGGGCCCAGTGCACAAGCCTCTTAGTAAACTCTGCCTTCAATGCTCGAGCCATGACTTTCTTCTAGTTGGTGGTAAAATCTAGTGGAACCTGTTGAAGAGAGAACACACCTGGTGAGAGCAACCCGATTCCAACCTTTATTAGGTGAGTGTAGGCCACCGGCCGCACTCAGAAATATAACAGAGAACAAAACTCTGTCATAAGGCCGAGGAGCTCATCACATCTGTCTGAGTCATAGTAAGACAAGAAAAGACTTAAGGAAAAGGGCAGAAACCCAGAAAGCTGCCCTACTGGAAGATCCTACCATTTGACATTTCCTTCATCCCCAAAACAATCCTCAATCTCCCTAAATAGTATCCCACTACATTGTCCTTAACTCACTGAGTTACATGATATCTCACACCAGCTAGTTTAAGCTACGCGATAGGCTACTGTTGCTGACGCTCTTATAATACGCTCAATCAACGAACATTACTACACACGATTCCTAAGAATAATCTAAGTTAGATCGATTTAATTAATTAAATACCATATAGTTATTCCTGTTTGAGACGGAGACTATGAAATCACACACTGGATAAATGTACGCCGATATAAATCAACAATAGACACTATAGTCTCTCTCTAGAAACAAACTAGGAATATTCTCACCTCCGTAGCGCTTCACAACTGTTGGTTAACTCCCCTAAAGTTGTTTATTCAGACTGTTTTAATACTTGTTCTGAATGACGTCACAAAACTGTCTAGACACTAGACGTCTAGAAGCTATTTTTCTCTCTCCGTTTCCGACTTAATGTCAACAACTGGCGGTATGCACCTTTCATCCGGGAAAGTGTCTCCTGTCTGTGATCTAGAGAACTTTTCCCCCCACAACAAAAGATCTTGCCGACTTCTACCCAGACAGTTTGTCTATCACATCAAAAAGATGGCAGCTGCCTGCAGACGTATGGCGCGACAGTCCTTCCTTGATCAACAACACATCAAAGAATGACGGCTGCTTGCAGACGCATGGCTCGACATATTTTCATCGATCGACAACTTCAAGATTTTACGTGACTGTTACCATTTTAAGTCTTTTACGATGACTCAATACTTATCATAAAGGGGAATACGGCTACGAGCACACGGACCAAATAAAACTATATGGTAATCAACTTTCAACACACACAAACAACCACTTGCAAAGAAGCAGACACACATACACATATTCACACATACACCCTTGAATGTATAACTAGAAGAACTTTAGTGTGAAATACACAAGGCAAAAGGAATAGAGGAAAACATAAGAACTGACCGAGAAGTGGAATAGAAACAGAAATGAACAATATGTGAACAATATGTGAACAGAGATACACGAAAAGATATGGTTATATAGGTAGGAGGGCTTGGAGTTAGTTGGTTGAATGTCGACGTCCTAATGTAGGAAAGAGGTGAAAAGAAGAAGCAGTTGAAAATGGGTACCAAGAAATGCCGTGGGGAATAAAGACGGTCTAAGTGACATTAACAATATCACCCATTAAATGCAAACTGATGTGGTAAAATATTCAGATTACCACCATACACCCAAAATGTCAGAAGGCTTGCAAAAGGACAATCTACTTGACCATTCTACCAAGACCCCTACACCATTCAACCTCAGGCGAGAAGTTATATTAGCGGCCATTCCTGTCTCAGATTAATATTCCTGTAACTGAGTCAGTCTAAAATAAGATATTAAAGTGAAGGTGATTCTTGTCCAAAGAGGGTCGTGGTTTGTTAATAAATCAATTTTACTTCTATTATGTTTATATGTTTGTAAGTTTGTCTTCCTTGTTCTGCCCACAGTCGGAAAACGACGTGTTAAATGGGGATGTCGACAGAGCCCAATCCAGTGCTAGAATGTCACGTTCGCTGTCATATATGTCCATCGCCATCGGAGTTCTCATCATCATCATCGCCGTGGTCAGTGCTGTCATTAGTGTGCAAAACTCCTCCAGCAGCATTGACAACAAATAGATCTTGCCTGCTGGTGGCGATGCATTGCTGTTACAACTACTGCAACTGAAGTTATTGCTGTCTTGTAGAAAGAAATTGCTGCTACAACTACTGCCACTGACATTATTGATGTCTTGTAAAAAGCCATTGCTGTTACAACTGCTGCAACTGACGTTATGACTGTCTTATAGAAAGCCATTGCTGTTAACAGCTACTGAAACTGAAGTTATTGCTGTCTTGCAGAAAACCATTTATGTTAAAACTACTGCTAATTACTTTATTGCTGTCTTGCAGAAAGCCATTGCTGTTACAAAAAACAATTTAGTTGCGTATCATTTACAGGACGTTGTAGTCAATAGGAAGTATACTATCATCAAATGGCAAATCAGAAGACGAGATCGAAAATAGATGCAATAAGGCAAACCAACTCATTGGACAAATGGCACCATTACTAAAGAACAAACATGTATCAATAACTACTAAGAAAGCACTTTACAACATAATCTTCCTACCAACTCTATGTTATCAATGCCAAACCTGGACGATGAAAGAAAACGAGAAAAGAAAACAGAAAAAAGAGAACAGAAATGAGATTCCTGAGAAGAATACTCAATGTATCAAGAAGAGATAAGATCAGAAATGAAGAAATCAGGACTAAAGTGGGGATTATAGCTGCACTAGATTTTATTAGAAGGCAACAAGTCAAATGGTTTGGCCTGCAAGTAGGTTACCAACTAACAGTACACCACAACAAGCAATGATGTGCAGACCAGAGGGAAGCAGAGGAAGAGGCCGACCACGTAAACGATGGACGCAGGGAATAACAGATTCTATGGGAATATCGATACACGAAGCCCACTGTTTATACTTCACCTCGACTCCTCGAGGTACAAGAGGAACATGAGATGAGATTAGCAGTCAATACCTGCATTTTTTTGCTGTTGTGATCTCTTGGCAAGTTTACGTTCAATAGTTTGCCATTGCGTTTTGAAAGGCCGGCACCCAAACCATTTCGTAAAAAAACAGTGCAACGCGGTCTGCTGCCAAATCGCTCGCATCTGTGTTTCGAACGCGGGTATGCGAGATCACGAACCGTGTCGGTATCGCCTTCGCCACGGAACAGGCCATTGCTGTTACAACTACTGTTACTGACTTATTGCTGTCTTGTAGAAAGGCTTTGCTGTTTCAGCTACTGCAAAAGACGTTATTGTTCTCATGTAGAAAGCCATTGCTGTTACAACTACTGCTACTGAAATTATTGTTGTCGTGTAGAAAGCCATTGCTGTTACAACTACTGCTACTGAAATTATTGCTTTCTCATGTAGAAAGCCAATGCTGTTACAACTACTGATACTGACATTATTGCTTTGTCTTGTAGAAAGCCAATACTGTTACAACTACTGGTACTGACATTATTGTTCTCATGTAGAAAGCCATTGCTGTTACAACTACTGCTACTTAAATTATTGCTGTCTTGTAGAAAGCCATTGCTCTTACAACTACTGTTAATTACGATTTTGCTGTTTTTTGTACAAAGCCATTGCGGCAGATTGGTGTGTTATAATGCGGGCATAACATTTGACCATTGGCTCACAAACAGTTCATATTGGATTACTGTGCAACAGATTATGGTTCCGTTGTCATTGACAATTATTTATTGTTTCATTATGACAAGGACAACCCATTTCACAATTTAATATATATTTTTATTTCTATAATCTTCCCCAATAAACGGCTCAAATGAAACATAGACAATTGTCCGTATTATCTATTTATCTATCTACCTATCAGCATACCAACCTACCTACCTACCTACCTGTTTGCTCCAGCAAAGACATTTTCCTGCCCCCTCTAACAGCCTTAACTATTTCTAAATAAAGTTTCAAAATCCCTGCAATATGTATACCACAAGCGACATCTTCCTTTTAGTTTGTAATGTTCGCTAATCACGATCAGTGGCTCAGCAAAAATGGTCTATATATAGGCCATCTCAACATCTTTCATCTGCTCAACAAATTACCTGAGCTCTCGATAATACTGTCCAAACAGTTCCATGTGTTTGGAATCACAGAAAGTCGTCTTAACGACAAAATAACCGACTCCGAAATCTCACTTAAGGGGTTTAAAGTAATTCGGAAAGATGCAAATCAAAAATTAGAGACAGGTATTGCTGTATACATTTCCAATTCTCTCAACTGGTCCCGTAGAAGTGATCTCGAGACAGTAGAGATAGAATGTGTTTGGTTAGAGGTGAAGCCAGCCAGCCAACAGCCGTTTCTCATTGGATACCTATATAGGAATCCTTGTGCCGGGTACAGTTGGTATGACTGCTTCACTACAATGATGGATAGAGTGTTTACAGCAGGTAGAGAAGTTATGATACTAGGTGACTTCAACATAGATATTAGTAAATCCAACCAGACATGGACGATATCATTCTTTCTTACAATTTCAAACAACTAATAAACCGTCCCACAAGGGTTACTGACACATCCTCAACTATAATTGATCATATATATGTTACTTGTCCAGATAATATTATTGAATGTTCTGTTCCTGTTTGTACAGTTAGTGACCACTACCCGGTATGTTGTACATGGTCAAGAATTGGGTTCAAACCTCTTAAACATAAACATGTAAGTATCAAATTTAGGAATTATAAAGCATTCAACCAAGATTTATTTTTGCAAGACTTAAGAAAAGCAGCCCTTGATCACGTTTACCAACTTCCTGACCTGGACGATGCATTAGCTTTCTGGACGAAGACAGTCTACAATGTGTTCGATAAACACGCGCCAATCAAAGAAGTTCGAGTCAAAAATCAACATAAATCCCCATGGGTCACTAGAGAAGTGCTGGGAATCATGAGAGAGCGAGATACAGCACACAAAAATAAAGACTTCATCAATTACCGCAGACTAAGGAATAAAGTTAAATATGAAATTCGTAGGATAAAAAAAGATCATTTTAAAAATTTGATTGTAGATAATTCAAACAGTACAAATATATGGAAGGCTATTAACTTGCTAACCAATAAGAAACGCCCTACAGAATCAGCAATACCAAATTCTATAACATGCGATGAATTCAGTTGGTTCTTTCAATCAGAAATAGAGAATCTAAAGTCTTCAATACCAGACTCATCGTGTAATTTAAGTTCACTGGCATCATTCTGTGAGGAGAAGTGCGCCAGAAATATTCCCGCTGAGATTCCTTTAATGTCTGTTGCAGACGTTTATAAATATCTCTTGAACCTCAAATCAACAAACTCACACGGCCGAGATGGTATCAGTAATAAAATTCTTCGTTGTGCTTCACCAGTCATTAGCGAGTCCTTAACGTTCATATATAACCAGTGCCTGGCCAAAAACTACTTTCCATCTGCATTTAACATTGCTAAAGTGTTTCCGCTTATTAAAAATGGCTCAATCGATAATAGCGTTTTGGGTAATTATAGACCTATTTCCTTACTATCGTCGCTATCAAAACCACTAGAAAAACTCATTCATAAAATAACGTTACACCATTTAATTAACAATGATCTAATAATTAACAGTCAATCTGGGTTTCGACCTAAATATTCTTGCCATAGTGCTCTAACAAAAATGACCGATAACTGGCACTTAAACATCAACAACGGTAGAATTTGTGGAGCGGTGTTTGTAGACTTTAAAAAAGCTTTTGATATGGTAGATCACGATATTTTAATTAGAAAACTAAAGCAAATGAAGACAAGCACCAACATGGTGAACATAATTACGTCATTTCTATCCGACAGACAACAAGTCGTGTCCTTCAACAACTGTCTATCAAGACCCACACAGCTGAGTATTGGTGTGCCTCAGGGCTCAATACTAGGTCCGCTGCTTTTTGCAGTTTATATTAATGATCTTCCTTTATATATCAATACAACTTGTGATCTATTCGCAGACGACTGTACTATATATACTAGTCAAGAAAACCGTAGTGAATTAGAGACTTCTTTACAAAAGGAACTTGATAATCTTACTAGATGGAGCAATGAAAACCGCATGCAAATTAACATCGACAAAACCAAATCCATGCTAATAACGACCAGACAAAAACTACAGACACTAGCCATAACTGGATCACCGCTCGAACTCCGCATGGGCACGTTACCTATAGTTAATGTGACTGAACATAAAACACTAGGGCTTTTAATAGACAGCCATTTGAACTGGAGCTCTCATGTTCACGCTCTTACCAAGAAAATAGCACAAAAAGTTTACCAACTTGCTAAAATTCAGCACTTCCTGGACGAAAGCTCACGAAAAATATTCTATACATGCTATATCCAATCACATCTCGATTACTGTTCCACAGTTTGGGATGGTTGCCCTAAATCTAAATTAAAACGACTATGTTCTCTACAAAACCGCGCTATTCGTCTGGTTTCTGACATAAAGCACGTTGAAAGTAATAATTTGTACAGTCATCTAAGACTTCTACCACTACAAAAGCGCTTCCTTTTCAACAAAGCCAAATTAGTGAATAAAATTATATCTCAAAATACCCCAGAGTATCTTCTGCCGCTGATTCAATCTAATGCAATGAACAGCAAGCGCCTAAATTTGTTACATGTCTCAAAGCCTAGATTGGACCTATACAAAACATGTTTCGCCTATTCTGGTGCTCACTTATGGAATGATCTGCCTCCAGATCTGAAAACTCCAATGAGTCCCTACACATTTAACCGAAAACTCTTTCAATACTTAATCCATACCGACTATATGCCACCATAATTCATTTACTGGTATAATTGTTCAGTATAATTGTTCATTATAATTGTTTAACTATAATTGTTCACTATATATGTGTGTGCGTGTGGGAGCGAGAGAGAGAGAGAGAGAGAGAGAGAGAGAGAGAGAGAGAGAGAGAGAGAGAGAGAGAGAGAGAGAGAGAAAGTTGGTGTCAGTGAGAGGGAGAGAGTGAATGCGTGTGTGCACACGTGCATGCGTGTGTGTGGAGAGAGTGATTGAGCGAGAAATGGTGGGGGAATGTGTCAGTGCATGCATTCGTACGTGTATGTGTGAGAGTGAGTGAGGGAGTGTATGCGTGCGTGCATGCGTTCATGTGTATGTGTATGTGTGAGAGAGTGTGATTGAGAGAGTGAGTGTGTGTGTGAAGGATTGTGTGTTAGAGAGTGAGACAGTGGGAGAGTTGATGTGTTAGTGTGTGTGTGTGAGCGCGCGCATGCGTGTGAGTGTGTGTATATGAAAGAATACAGACAGAGAGAGAGAGAGAGAGAGAGAGAGAGAGAGAGAGAGAGAGAGAGAGAGCTGAGCAGATGCATGTCATGTAACACGCATGTTATGTAACACGCGAATCCATATGTTTGTGTATTCTCATCTGTCATATTATCAGTTAAATACCATTTGATTTTATCATGCATAATATAAACTCATGTTCATTACTGTAGTTTGAGTGAGTGAGTCAGTGAGTGTGAATGAGAGACAGAACGAGTGAGCGTGAGAGTGAATGAGTGAGCGGGAGAGTGAATGAGTGAGCGGGAGAGTGAATGAGTGAACGGGAAAGTGAATGAGTGAGCGGGAGAGTGAATGAGTGAGCGTGAGAGTGAATGAGCGGGAGAGTGAATGCGTGAGAGTGAATGAATGAGCGGAAGAGTGAATGTGTGAGCGTGAGAGTGAATGTGTGTGTGTGTGTGTGTGTGTGAGAGAGAGAGAGAGAGAGAGAGAGAGAGAGAGAGAGAGAGAGAGAGAGAGAGAGAGAGAGAGAGAGAGAGAGAGAGAGAGAGAGAGCATCACTATTTTTACGTCACATACATTTTATGTACACATTTTTCTCCATGTTTAACATTTTTATGAGACTGCTCATGACAAGTGTCAGTGTATGTGTGTGAGTAAAGTGTGGGAGTTTGTTCATACTAGTTTCAATACTAACGTGAGACATTTTGTATGTGTCCAGATGTGAGGAAGTGTGAGTGTATGTGGAGGATGTGTGTGAGTGTGGGGATATGTGTGGGTGGGGGTATGCATTTGGATGGGTTGGGGTGTGTGGGTTTTGGTGGGTAGTGGTATTTGTGGGTGTTGGTGGGATGTGTGGATGGATGTGTGGGGTGAAAGTAGGGGTGTTGGAATGGGTGTGGGGGATGTGTGTATGGGTGTAGGATATGTGTATGGGACGGATGCAGGGGATGTGTGTTTATGTGGGTGGAGATGTGTGGATGGTTTGAGGAAGTATGTGTGGGAGGCGGGGTTGTGTGGGTAGGGGATTGTGTTGGGTGGAATTGGGATGGAAGGGCGAGTGGGGAGAAGTGTATGGTGTGTGGGTTTGAGATATGTGTGCGGTGTGTTGGTGGGGGATGTGTGAATGATGTGTGGGTGGAGGGTATGTTTGTGGTGGTATGGGTGGAGGATAGTGTGTGGTGTGGGGGATGTGTGTGATGGGTGTGGGGAATGTGCGTATGGGTGGGGTATATGTGTGGGTGAGCAGGGGATTGTGGTGGTTGGGGGAAGTATGTGGGGGAGTGTGGGTGGGAGATGTGTGTATGTGGATGGGCAATGTGTGGGTGGGGGTGTGTGAGTGGCTTAGGGATGTGTAGGTGGGTGAGGGAGTTGTATGTGTCGGGGTGGGATGTGTGAGTGGGTGGAGGATGTTGTGGGGGTAGGGGTATTGTGATCGAGAGATGTTTGGTTGGGAGTGGGTTGGTGGGGGTGTGTGGGTGCGTAGTGGAGGATGTGTGAGTGAGTGTGTGTTGGTGGACGGGTAGGGAATGCGTGTGTGGGTGGGGAGAGGTGTATGGTGTGTTGGTTGGTGATATTGTGTGGGTGAGGTATGTGTGTGTGGGTGGGGGATTTTTGTGGTGTGTGAGTGGGGGTATGTGGGGTGGATGGGTAAGGGTATCTGTGTGGGTGTGGGTGGGAATATTGTGTGGTATCTGGGTGGAGAATATGTGTGTGGTGTGTAAGTGGGGATGTGTTGGTGAGGGATATGTGTGTGTGGTGCGTGGGTTGGGAATAGTGCGTGGTAGGGGGTGTATGTGATATGCGGGTGGGGGATTGTGTGGTGGGGGATTAGGTTAAGGCATGTGTGGGTGGGTGGAAGTTGTATGTGTGGGTGGTGGTGTGTGTGTGAGTGGATTGGGGATGTATGGGTGGTTAGGGAGATGTTTGTGTGTGTGTGGGGGGGGGGGGGGTAGGGACATGTCAGTTGGTGGGGATATGTGTGTATGGTTTGGGGATGTGTGAGTGGATGTGCGATGTGTGGGTTGGTGGGGGATTGTGTGTGTGGGTGGGGAATATGTTGTCGATGTAGATGTGGCTGGGGGAAGGGTGGTTTGAGGTGTGGGTGGGGAGAGGATGTGTGGGGTAGGATGTGGATGGGCGTGGGATGTGTGGGTTGGTGGGTGAATGTTTGTGGGTGGCGAGTGTGTTTTGGTTGGGGGATCAGGTGAGGGCAGTGTGTGTGGGTGGGGGATGTGCGGGAGGGGGATGGGTCGGTTGGTGGGGTATGTATGTGTCCCTTGGTGTGCGTGTGTGTCGGTAGGTGGGGGTGTGTATGTGTCCCTTGGTGCGCGTGTGTGTGGGTAGGTGGGGGTGTTGTGTGGGTGGGGTGATGTATGGATAGGTGGGAGATGGGCTTCATAACATGACAATTAGCCTTGTTTATGTTTACAACATTCATTTCACAATGTTTATTTTTCTTCCTATGTAAATGTATAATGCTCTTGATGAACGAAAGACGAGTGATTGGAAGGGCCGAATGTAAGACGGGCCTGCGCGCCCAATTTGTGACCCTAATAGGGTTGATTTGATTTGATTTGATTTGCCTACCTAATTACCTAACTGCCTAACTGCCTACCTACATACACATATACCTACCTATTTACCCATCTACCTACCTATTTACCTAGCTACCTTCGTACCTACATATTTATCTATCCATGTGTCTGTTTGCCAGTCCGTCTTTCTGTCAGTCTGTCTATCTATCCATGTATACCTACGTATTTACCTATCTTCTTTTTGTCAATTTGTCCGTATTCTGTCGATCTGTCTATCTTTCGGTCTGTCTTTCTATGCCTTCCTACCTAACTACCTATCTACCTACCTATTCATTCTGCCTGTCTACCTGCCTGCCTGTCTGTCTGTCTGTCTGTCTGTCTGTCTGTCTGTCTGTCTGTCTGTCTGTCTGTCTGTCTGACTGATTGCTAGTCTTCCTCTTCTTCTTCGTCTTTCTCTCTTAGGACACATTTCGTGTCAATTTAAAATACCCCACTATCTCTGGTATCTTAGACGGTCTTAATAGTTTACCACAGTATGCTTGCATTATGTGACCAGCATATATTACATATATTCTCTGAACCCTGTGAACCCTAATCGTTCATTCAACAGTTATGTCTCTTTGTTCGATGCACATTTTAGTCCTGTTTGAGCCAGCTCCCTGGCCTAGAGGTTAGCGACTTTCTCCGTAATCTCGTATACTCTCGTGAGTAACGTGACGACGGCGAGAATCGGTAGCGGTTCTAACCGCATCGGTAACTTACGGGGTATGTAAGCCTGTCGCTCAGAAAGCAATGGCAAACTACTGAGAGTAATCTTGCTGAGATGTTGGCAGCGATGTTCTGTAAAAGATATGCACATTTTTGTTTATTGTTGAGTAACATCATTAAATAATAACTATAGCAAAATGCATTAATAATAATTAATTGCTGCAACTAATTAAAGCCGTCTCCGTAATCCCGTATATTCTCGTGATTAACGTAACCAGCGCGAGAATCGGTATTAGTTCTCGCCGCGTTAGTAACTTACGGGGTATGTGATCCGGTCGCTCAGAAGCAATGGCAAACTACTCAGCGTAATCTTGCATAGTACATCAACAGCAGCTGAAAAATGCTGATGTTGACTGCAACATCCTGTAAGGGATATGCAAAAAAAAAACAAAAAAAACAAACAAACAAATACACACAAAAAAACTAATTACATGATGTAGTCATTTAATACTATGTTCAGCATGTAATCAGCCTCTCTTGACCATGCAAGGGAAATCGATGCACATGTAAGCATTGATTTACACAAATATAAGCAAGAAATATAAACAATCTGTCTTCACGACGTAAACCGCAGCGGACATTATATGCAAGATACTATTTTAATAGACCAATCGGGTGATGTGGTCATTATCACGAAGTCTGCGTTTACTTCCCACGACATTTCCAAGTTTTAGTTTCAGTTTAGTCGACGGATCAACATCATGGCATACAGGCGTAACCCATAAGTGCTGCGTTCTACCCCTAACTCAAACCTGAGTCTGGAGAATCTCAGCCCAGTGCACGAATTCCGTAGCACCGGCGAGAATCCTGAAATCCTTTGGGTATATTTGTAACTCAAAATTTTGCCCGGGCAGCGCCGTTAGGTTTCTCTTTTTCGATTTCCAACTGCCACGGGATATTTTACGTGCGCAATAATACACACGGGCGTCCGATCTCACTACCCAGAGACCATGGGCATTTTTGTTACTAGAAGCCCACGTGAAAAAATCAGAACCTCACCAGGGCTTGAACCCGGAACCTCCAGCAGTCGAGGCGGACACTATACCTCGAGACAACGCAGCCCCCTAAAGACATATCCTAGTACCCAATGTTGGTTCAGTTAAACCTTGCAGTCGAAGTTAATAAAACAAAGTGTCGAACTCATGACTACCGGGCTGGCAGATGAACTTCTAGCCACTACGCTAATGGGGCCTCCGCTTACATAAGTAAAAGAACTATACATAAATGAGAAAAGATCATAGACAGCAATGACACCCTGCTGTTTGATACACGATAGTTTATTACATTGTGCTTCAAAAAAAAAAAAAAAAGCAAAATAGCTACAACCCATGGCGGCAGCGAATGACTTCTTCATAGCACAGAGTCTGTGTTTAATTGTAGAGACCATGTGTTGCCCATGTAATATGAATCCGCCATCGGCCTGCCTAGTTTGCTCCAGAGGAAAAGTAAACCAATATGTCTGAAACAAGACAAGCAACAGAAGTTGCCGGATCAGCAAAGCAGTGTTTTGCCCACCTGTCGGAGCTTCAATCCTAGACTAGTCGCCAACCAAGGCTTAGGACCTGGTCTGTGTGCTATGACATTTAGCATTTAGGTTGCATTTCCCCCCAGCAGGATAAGGCTTGTACCTTCCCAATTACGCTCATCCGTGCGAAGTCGTCTGCACAATGTAGGGTGTCAGGTTTGGTGAAAATTCGGCGCTAACAGAAAGCATGTAGTACCTTTTACTGTCCTATTGTAGCTCAGTCATATATGACTAAGACCAGAAATTCGTGGACAATATAGATATCAGAAACTATGGGATCATCAAGATTCTAACATGCTTGTTCCAAATAACAAAAGCTCACCATAATAATCTAACAGTTTTGCCGTCAAGCGTCGTGGGGAGGATCAATCCCCCGATGGGTGACACTGTGTAGTGTCATTCCGTGTGATTGTACAATGTCTTTGACATCATCAATCCATTTTTGTCTCGGGCGTCCTCTTGCTCTAGTAAAAGATGTACTTTGATATAGTGCCAGTGCTGGTTGTTGATGGTGTTACACTCTAACCAGATGTTCGAACCATTTAATCTTCTGCCTCTCAATATATGTGGCACTTGGTGTTGATGCCACTGTCTTCCTGATAACAGCCTTTCTGACTCCGTCTCCAATAGTTACGTTAACAATAATCCTAAAGCATCTCATCTCACAGGTGTTGAGTTTGCGTAAGAGCAATTTGGATAATGTTCAAGTTTGACATTGGTAGCATAGGGTTGGTGTGAATATGTTATTTATTATCTTTAATTTTCCAGACTTGGGTAGGAAATAAAAGCACATCGCTACGGAATCAAGTGTACATCGACGCACGACCACATCATCTTCATGAAACAATTCTTTTACAGAACGTTGCTCACATCTCGGGTTTTCTGTCTCTGGCAATTTCTCCTGCCCCATGCAGATCATACTCAAGTAGTCAGCAATGTTCTGTGTCTATCTCCGTGCTGGTGGACCCCTGTCTCTTCTACCCGAAACCACTCCTTCCATCACTGTTCTCTTCTAGCCACTATGACGTTTATTATGGCCAAAGTATTCCAGTTTCCTAGACATTAATGCTGTTTTTGAGACAGTTTTCTGTCATGTTCACGAGACGATAATTATCAGAAATTCACCATAAAATGTGTTACTGTTTGCCAAGTCCATCTTCCATCAGAAAAATCAACACATCATGAGCAATAGCCAACCACGTCCTGGGACAACTAGCGCCACTTCTGACGCATAGAAAAATACCTATAACCACTGAAGCAAGTCTTAGAGGAACTATGTTTGGCCGACATTATGCTACCAGAGTCAAACTTGTACGCTTACTGTAACTAATGCGCACAGAATCATAACGACAGCAATGAGATTCCATAGAAGAGCTGCGGGAGAAGCTGTGAGAGATAGAATTAGAAATGTGGAAATTAGAAGACGACTCGATCTGAAAACTATCATGGGATTCATTAAGGAACAATGGAGGTCAGCGTGGCCAAATAGATAAAAGCGTAAGCTTTTAAAATTCCGGTGTGCTCATATTTAGGAAGCGGGTTCAACACCTACACCAGTCACTTGGACTAACATTTTGACTTCTTATCTTTGAATTGGGCCCTAAATTACAAGTGCCTCAGAAGTCGTAGAGGGATCGCCTGATGGCGAAAGACACTGGCAATAGGGTAGGTATCCCACAGGCAAATATCATTCCAGTGTTCTAGAAGTAGCAGCACATTTACTGATTGGGCTGAAGTTCAAGGCCAGTGATCGTCAAGCAAATAAATAAACAACAGATTAAATGGTTTGGCCACCTCATAAGAAGCTCCGCTACTATCTACAATAAAAAAGCCACATTTAATAAATATAATGGTGGAATAGAATAGGAAAGAACACATAAAGGATGCAATGATGGTATCAAGAACAACTTTAGAGAAATGAAGACCAACTTACAAAAACATTGGAAAGATTCTAACATCTCGCCCCACAACACTTCACGAAGGTCCATGGAGGAAGGGACGAACAGGGTGAAGATCTTCCATCAGATGCCACAACTATGGGACAGACTGTTTAGCCACCTATTTTACAACACTGTTATTTTACAAGGTGTTCCGGAACGAACTACTTACTACTCTGGGCAGTCAGACATGATAGTCAGTTTAAAATTACCGTGGTAGACAATTCAAATTACTGAGTGAACATGTGTGTGCTGTATATTTCAGCTTGAAGGATTTATCTAATTAATTCAGTGTATGTTGTGTAATGTCTGCAGTATGTACCTGACGAGATCCAGGAAAATATGACAGACAATAAATCCTGCAAACTATTGTTTGTGTCTTCGTTATTCAGACTCACGATGTGAGGAAAAGAAGCGTTGTTGGAGAGGATATGCACTGTGACAACTTGATATTAGTATAACTATATAACTATGGTGGCGGGGTAGGGGTATCACCTATCAAATGAGAGGAAAGGTGCCTCCTTCCTTCCGTTAGCCTACGGGACACCCTTGGGCAAGGTGGAGTACCCGTCTTAGACCTTAGACCCCCCCCCCCCCCCCCCGATCAGAAGTACGTGAAGACATGGGTGCTGGTGGTGAATGAAGTTGAAGAGCAGCCAACACATAGTTGTAGATTATGCTCCTCAACTTCACGACGGTGGGCGGAGGATTTCTCTCTCTCTCTCTATCTTTGTTGTTGTTGTTGTTGTTGAGACAATGGCTACGTTCATCGACCAGTATAGTCACTGCTAAGAAGGAAATCAATGGCAAACTACCTTCTGGACAGATGCCAAGAATATCATTTATTGCACAAGATTGGGGGAAAAGAACAAGAGGGAGATAGAGAAGTAAATCCCTTCATAGCTTGACAACGTGGCATGGTCGAGATAAGAACGCTGAGCTGATTCCTGACTCTAGTGACTGAGTGAGATGGCGAGACATGACTGCCCTCTCTTACCGGCATGGAACATGATGGTGATGATAACTATAACGTGCTTTATCTGGAATTCGCAGAGGAACAAAAAATAGAGAAAGATCTAAAGCACACGATGAAGATAATTAGGGACATAAATGTAATAATATAGGGATGACATTGTCGGAGCTGAAAGAGATAGCAAAGCATAGGATGGCTTGAGGTGTGTTCTTCGAGGACCTCTGTCTCAATGTGGGATTAAAGGCGGAAGAAGTAGAACGTCAAAGTAGTGTTCTGTTCAGCAAATGTTGGATAATCTTAAAGCAAATGTTTAGCCATTCATTATTTCATCTCATCTCATCTCTTCAAATCTCATTTAATTTAATCTAATATCACCTCATATTGTTCCTCTTGTACCTTGCAGTGTTGAGGTGAATCATAAACAGCGGGAGAGTGCCCGTTTATGGTCTTCATATATCGAGATGCCCGTGGATTCTGTTATTCCCTCTGTCCATCGTTTACGTGGTCGGCCTCTTCTTCTGCTTCCATTATGTATGTACATGATTGCTAGTTGTGGTGTGCTGTCCGTTGGTAATTTAGTTATATGGCCAAATCACTTAATTTGCTGTTTTCTTGTGAAATCTAGTGTTGCTATAACCCCCACTTTAGTCCTGATTTCTTCATTTCTGATTTTCTCTCATCTTGAAACATTGATTATTCTTTTTAGGAATCTCATTTCCGTTGTTGTAATTTGTCTTGTCTCTTTTTCTGTCATTATCCAGGTGTGGTATTGGTAAGAGTTGGTAGCAAGATTATGTTGTAGCGTGCTTTTTTAGTATCTCCTGATACGTGTGAGCTTTTTAGTATTGGTGCCAATGTGTTTATTATTATGCCTTATCGCATCTATTTTCGATCTCCTCTTCTGGTTTGCCATTTGATGATATTATACTTCCTGAGTGCTTGTAGATCTTTACTTGTTCCAGGGGGTGTTCTTTTAGGTGAATCTTTGGTGTTCTGTAAAGAAGAAGAAGAACGCCAAAGTAATTTTCTTGTCTGCAAATGATAGACACTCTTCAAACAAATATTTAGCCTTTAGTTTGCAAAATCAAAAGGTTGATATTATTCTTGCATTAATAATGATGACCAAGCAGAATTAGGTAGTCACGGTGGTGTAGCAGCTAGACGCTTGCCTGTCTTCTTTGTGGTCTTTTGGGTTAGACCCAGGCAAACGTGGGTACCTGAAATGTCTTAAGAACTGTCTGTATCAGGCGGCCGGCATGCTATTGACACATCACTCCGGGAGGGCCAATTCGCAGGCTTGGCCATGGGAACAGAAAAACATGTCCCATGGACAAGCCTGCCAGGCTTGGCCATGGGAATGTTATGCCCATGGGAACGGTCCCATGGGATGGGATGGGACAGGCATAAATTACCATGAGATGGGATAGGATGGGACGGAAAAATATGTCCCATGGACAAGCCTGGCTATTCGTCTCTGAAATTATGGGTCAAGCACCATATGCCCAATACTCTACACGTCGTGTAAAAGACTCTTTTACTTAATTATTTAATTAAAGATTGCATTTAAAAGAACACAGGTCTGGTAAAAGTAACGTGATGTAGGCATGTGAAGTATTAGTACCATCACATTTTGTAGGTCTGAATGCACGCAGGAATAGGTGGCTAGCACTCCCCCTCCTGTAGCGAACGTTGGAAGCTGACATCAAACCCTACTCCTGTCTTTGTCCACGTAACGTCCTAACTAATCAAAGCACCTACTACAGACTAAATTATATAAATAAAAAGAACGTTGTTGTGTATCTTTTACAGGACGTAGCCGTCAACCCCATCATTTTTTGTTATTCGTGATTCCTGGGCAAGTGTACGTTTAGTAGTTTGCCCTTGCTTTCTGAACGAACGACACCCATACCATTTCATTAAAAAAGACAACATAAGGCAGTCTGCAACCAAATCGCACACAGCTGTACTTCGAGCTCGGGTACGCGGGATTACGAACTGCGCAAGTAACCCCTTCACCACGGAGCAATCAAGACAAAATAGAAATGATACAGGCAGGTATCAAAATCAAATCAAATCAAATCAAATCAACTTTATTAGGGTCACAAATTGGGCGCGCAGGCCCGTCTTACATTCGGCCCTTCCAATCACTCGTCTTTCGTTCATCAAGAGCATTATACATTTACATAGGAAGAAAAATAAATATTGTGAAATGAATGTTGTAAACATAAACAAGGCAAATTACCATGTTATGAGGCCCATCTTCCCCGTACCCATACATCACATCACCCACACACACACCCCCACCTACCCACACACACGCACACCAAGGGGCACATACATACCCCACCAACCGACCCCTCCCCCTCCCGCACATCCCCCACCCACACTCCCCTCACCTGTTCCCCCAACCAAAACACACTCGCCACCCACAAACATTCCCCCACCAACCCACATATCCCACGCCCACCCACATACACATCCTAACCCACACATCCTCTCCCCATCCACACCTCAAACCACCCATCCCCCAGCCACATCTCCATTGACCACATATTTCCCACCCACGCACACAATCCCCCCTCCCCCCACACACACACATCTCCCTAACCACCCATACATCCCGAATCCACTCACACACACACCCCACCACCCACCCATACATGCCTTAACCCAATCCCCCACTACACAATCTTCCACCCGCACATCACATACATCCCCTACCTCGCAATATTCCCAACCCACGCACCGCACACACATATATCCCTCACCAACACATCCCACACCCACATACCACCACACATTCCCACCTACACACCACACACATAACCCCCACCCACACACCACACAATATTCCCACCCACATCCACACAGATACCCTTACCCATCCACCCCACATACCCCCACCCACACACCACAAAATCCCCAATCCACACACACATACCTCACCCACACAATATCCCTAACCAACACACCACACACCTCTCCCCACCCACACACGCATTCCCTACCCGTCCACCAACACACACTCACTCACGCACACATCCTCCACTACGAACCCACACACCCCCACCCACCCACCCCCAATCAAACATCTCTTGATCACAATACCCCTACCCACACTTATCCTCCACCCACTCACGCATCCCACCCCAACACATGCACATCCCTCACCCACCTACACATCCGTAAGCCACTCACACACCCCCACCCACACATTCCCCATCCACGTACACATCTCCCACCCACACACGCCCACATACTTCCCCCAACCATCACACATCCCCTACTCACCCACACATATACCCCACCCGTACACACATTCCCCGCACCCATCACACACATCCTCCACACCACACACTATCCCCCACCCACACACATACCCTCACCCATACAACCACACCCCCCACCCACACACCATGCACACATCCCCCACCAACACACCACACACATTCTCAAACCCACACCATATACTTCTCCCCACCCGCCCTTGCATCCCCAATCCACCCAACACAATCCCCTACCCACACACCGCACACCCGTCCCATACACATATCCTCTACCCATACACACATCCCCCACACCCATTCCCACACCCCTAATTTCATCCCCACACATCCATCCACACATCCCACCAACACCCACAAATATCACTACCCACAAAAACCCACACACCCCAACCCATCCAAACGCATACCCCCACCCACACATCCCCCACCCACACATCCCCACCCACACATATCCCCACACTCACACACATCCTTCACACACACTCACATCTCCTCACATCTAGACACATACAAAATGCCTCACGTTAGCATTGAAACTAGTATGAACAAACTCCCACACTTTATCACACACATACACTGACAATTGTCATGAGCAGTCTCATAAAAATGTTAAACATGGAGAAAAATTTGTACATAAAAAGTATGTGACGTAAACATAGTGATGCTCCCACACACAGAGATACACAGAGAGAAGGCACACACACACACACACACACACACACACACACACACACACACACACACACACACACACAAACACACACACACACACACACATTCACACTCATGCTCACTCATCCTGTCTCTCATTCACACTCACTGACTCTCTCACTCAAACTACAGTAATGTACATAAGTTTATATTATACATGATAAAATCAAATGGTATTTAACTGATAATATGACAGATGAGAATACACAAACGTACGGATTCGCGTGTTACATAACATGCGTGTTACATGATATGCATCTGCTCAGCTCTCTCTCTCTCTCTCTCTCTCTCTCTCTCTCTCTCTCTCTCTCTCTGTATTCTTTCATATACACACACTCACACGCATGCGCGCGCTCACACACACACATAGTCTAGTTTCTAGCATAAAGCACGTTGAAAGTAATAAATTATACAGCCATCTAAGACTTCTACCACTTCAAAAGCGCTTCCTTTTTAACAAAGCCAAATTAGTGAATAAAATTATATCTGAAAATACCCCAGAGTATCTTCTACCGTTAATTCAATCTGATGCAATGAACAGTAAGCGCTTAAATTTATTACAGCTTCCTAAGCCTAGATTGGACTTATACAAAACTTGTTTCGCATATTCTGGTGTTCACTTGTGGAATAGCCTTCCACCAGAACTGAAAACACCAATGAGTCCCTACACATTCAACCGAAAACTCTTTCAATACTTACTTCATACCGACTATATGCCTCCATAAGTCACCTACTAGTATCATCTGTCCACTATCGTTCTTCACTATATATGTGTGAACGAGACAGTGGGTGAGAGAGTGAGTGAGAAAGAGTGTGAATGGAAGAATTAGTATGAGTGAGAGTGAGAGAGTATGCATGCGCGTGTGCCTGAGTGAGTGTAAAAGTGAGTGAGTGTGTGGACATATGTGTGAGAGATTTAGTTAGAGAATGAGTGAATCTGAGAGAGTGGGTGTGTTGTGTGTCTGCCTGTCTGTGTGATTGAGTGTGAAGGTTAGTGAGTGAGTGTGAGTTAGAGAGTCATCGAGTAAATGAGTGAGTAAGGGAGCGTGAGTGAGTGAGAGAGAATTTGTGGGTATGCGTGTATGTGCGCGAATGAGTGAGTGTGAGAGCGAGTGTGTGTGGAAAAGAGAGAGCGTGGGTGAATGAGAGAGTGCATGAGAAAGTGTGATGTATGTGTGTGCATGTCTGGATGTGTGTATGGGTGTATATGTGTGTACATGTGTGTATCTGTGTGTGCCTCTGTGTGTATGTCTGTACGTGTGTTAAGGTGTGCGTTCATGTGTTCATATGCGTTTATATGCATGTGCGTGTATGTATGTGTGTATGGATGAGTGTGTGTGTGTGTGTGTGTGTGCTCGTGTATGTATTGTATATCTTTGTATGTTTAAGTGTGCATGCATGCAGTGTATGCGAGGGAGTGTATATTCGGGTGTTATGTGAGTACGTGTGAGTAAGTATATGGATGTGTGCAGGTGTGTGTATTGCGTGGGTATGATGTGTGTGGGTGTGTGTATGTACATGTGAGAGAGAGAGAGAGAGAGAGAGAGAGAGAGAGAGAGAGAGAGAGAGAGAGAGAGAGAGAGAGAGAGAGAGAGTTGAGCGCACGCATGTCATCTAACATGCTGATCCATATGTTTTGTGTATTCTCATTTTTTTTCCATATTATCATTTTGATGCACTTGATTTTAACATGCATAAAATGAATTCATGTAAATTACTGTAAAGCAAGTGAGAGAGTTAGTGAGTGTAAGTGAGAGAGAGAGAGAGAGAGAGAGAGAGAGAGAGAGAAAGAGAGAGAGAGAGAGAGAGAGAGAGAGAGAGAGTGAATGAGTGTGAGAGTGTGTGTATGTAAAGAGAGAGAGAGAGTTGAGCCCACGCAAGTCATGTAACATGCTATTCCATATTTTTTATGTATTCCCATCTTTCATATTACGAGGTATCGTTTAATGCCACCTGATTGTCCTGTAACATGCCATTCCATATATTTTTTTTTTATTTTCATCTTATCATTTTGTATGCCACTTGATTTTATCATGTATAATATAACATTACTGTGATGTGAGTGAGAGAGTTAGTGTGTGTGAGAGAGAGAGAGAGAGAGAGAGAGAGAGAGAGAGAGAGAGAGAGAGAGAGAGAGAGAGAGAGAGGGAGAGAGAGAGAGAACGCAAGAGAGAGAGAGAGAGCAAGAGAGAGAGAGAGAGAGAGAGAGAGGGAGAGAGAGAAAAAAGAGAGAGTTGAATTGCATCACTAATTTTTACGCTACATAATGTATATGTACAATTTTTTCTCCACTTCTTGCAATTGCGAGAATTCTTACGACAATCGTCAGTGTCTCAATTGTGTGTAAAGTGTGGGAGTTTGTTCTTATTAGTTTCAGTTATCATGTGAGGCATCATGTATTTGTCTAGATGTGAGGATGTATTTATGGGTGTGTATGTGAGGG
This sequence comes from Cepaea nemoralis, assembly GCA_014155875.1. Taxonomy (NCBI): domain Eukaryota; kingdom Metazoa; phylum Mollusca; class Gastropoda; order Stylommatophora; family Helicidae; genus Cepaea; species Cepaea nemoralis. The sequence continues at coordinate 29,555 of JACEFZ010023877.1, forward strand.
ATATATGTGTGTGTGTGTGTGGGGGGGGGGGGGAATGTGTGTGTGCCTGTGTGTGTGTGTGTGTGTGAGAGAGAGAGAGAGAGAGAGAGAGAGAGAGAGAGAGAGAGAGAGAGAGAGAGAGAGAGAATTGAGTGCTCGCATGTCCTTAACATGCCATTCCATATTTTTTGTGTATTTTCATCTTTCACATTATCATTTTGTTTGTATGACACTTGATTTTATCATGTATAATATAACATTACTGTAATGTGAGTGAGAGCGTTAGTGAGAGAGAGAGAGAGAGAGAGAGAGAGAGAGAGAGAGAGAGAGAGAGAGAGAGAGAGAGAGAGAGAGAGAGAGAGAGAGAGAGAGAGAGAGTTGAATTACATCACTAATTTTTAAGTTACAAAATGTATATGTACAATTTTTCTCCATTTTCTTTACAATTTTGCGACAATGCTCACGACAATCATCACTGTATGTGTGTGTAAAGTGTGGGAGTTTGATCATAATAGTAGATTGGGGAATGGGGGGATGTGTGTGTGGGTGGATTCGTGATGTGTGTGGGTGGGCTCAGGATGTGTGGGTGGGCGGGGTGGGATTGTGTGGGTGGGTGGGGGATTTGTGTGTGGGTGGGTGGGGGATTTGTGTGTGGATGCGTGCGAGATGTATGGGTGTATGGGGAGATGTGTTTGTGGGTGGGGATGTGTGTTTGTCTAGGTGGTTGTGGGTGAGTGGGTGGAGGAGGATATGTTGGTGGATGATTGATGGTGGGTTATGGGAAGGGTGGGGTATATGTGTGGGTGGGGAGATGTGGGTGTGGGGATATGTGGTGGGTGGGAGATGTGTGCAGGTGGGGGTAGTTGTGGGTTTGGGGATGTGTGTGTGGGTGAGGGAGGTGTATGGGTGTGGGATGTTTGGGTGGATGGGTGGGGAGTGTGTGTGGGTGAGAGATGTGTGGGTTAATGTGTGTGGGGGATGTGTGTGGGTTGGGGGAGGGGTGCGTGATGGGTGTGGGTGATGGATTTGGAGATGTGTGTGTGGGTGGGGGATATGTCTGGCTGGGTGGGGGTGTGTGTGGCTGGATGGAGGAATTATGTGTGGGTAGTGAGGGTGATTGTAGTTGGGGGATGTGTGGATGGGTAGGAGATGTGTGGATAGATGTGTGTGTGGGATGTGTCTTTGGGATGTGTTTAGATAGAGTCATGGACATCTCCAGTGTGTCTTTATTTTCTCTACGGCTTTTCTTGCACTCTAGTTAAACGCTCTTTGCGTGACGTCGAGGCTGTCACGGATTCTATCTTGGGCAGTTGCTATAGCAAATGTTCCACCCAAAACAGAGGGTCAAGCAACTATGCATATAATTTTCTACCATTATTAGTGGTCAGGATTATCTGAAGCTATCGATTCTCTTTTTAGAGGGAAGTTGATAGAAGAAATCTTCTGGATCTTCCCCATAAGACACATCCATGTTTGTGAAAAAGCAATATGAAGGTTCAATATGACTTGTATTATATTTATTATATATTAAGGATTGTGGCCCAGGAGAAACCTAATAAATGGAATGAACACCATGTTTTCTGTTTTCATTAATACACCAAGGCGATTTTGTTCGCATAACGGGAAAGTCGGAATGGGTCCATTAGGTCTAACCTCTGGAACGACTGCTGGCTGGAACGACTCATCATAGGGTCATTAGACGCATTGATGAAGTGTTGGACGGATGTAAACAATCATCTAGCCACCTAAACAGTGGTTTCCGTGTCCACATGCGTGGAAGAATTGAAGAAGAAGCCAAAGACTTGAAGGTCTTTGGCTATTGAGAATGTGAAGGCCAGATAAAAGAGTAAAACAAGATACCTCTTACTGTACTAAGAAGCTTGAAGATCGATCCTTAGAGATAGATGATAAAGTATGGTTATTATTACCCATGGGGAAAACAAACTATAACTTGGGTGACAAGGAACATTTACGGTTGAAAATAAATTGTCACGGCACAGTTACTGGATAGAGGAGTTCGGCAAGTGTTACAGGAAGGAATCATTTCTCTCTACCTCTCCATGCAATACTGGTGTAGTGTTTCTCAACAAACTGAGTGGAGAATAACACCTGTACCTTGTCCATCGTTCGCTGAACAGTTATCAGATACAACAACAGAGGTTAAACTCTAATTTGTATATTGTACCCTTACGGGACATCATGAATTCCATGTCATGCCATTGGTATTAATAATGCATCCGGTGCATTCGCGAGGGTGATGCTTGCACCAGTAGAACCTCTGACGAAATCCATCAGTAGGGTCATTTCATAGATGTTGGTGCGTTCGCTTCTGAGACTATAATGAATATGTGACCTCATTGCAATAGGATATTCGGTTGTTGGGAGAGATGACATTGACTGAGTAATCTACTGGATACCAATTAGGTTTGCCCTAATAGAATGCCTGGGTCAAAAGTGAGATAGGCTTTACAAAATATCCAAACTTACTTATATGGGGTGAAAGTTGAGGTCGAAAGTGATCACCAGCTTCTTGTGTTTCTGGATATATCCCAGAAATGTAATACTCATCTGACTATTACTTCAACCCTATCACTTTACAGTGGAATAATTGTAGGGGAAGTAAAAATGTGGCAGACGATAATTTTATCTCAACATCCCACATTGGACGTGGAATGTGCATGAATTCAAATCCGAGCAAAGTTGACGAGGGCAGAAAAGCAAAAGTTCAGTCCATGTAGTTTTGTCTTGAAAAGGGCTACTGTGACGAAATCGGCCACTCTCAGCTCTGCTGAATTATTTCATGCCATGCCTCCCCGTTAGACCACCATAATATATAGATACGAAATCATATTTTGCTTTTCTTTTACACTTTTATAATTAGTATATATCTATGCATGTATTATAAATATATATTTAGTTTCAAGATCTGACTCTATTTAAACACGGCATACCTCCGGTGTGTCTTTCTTTTCTCTACGGCTTTTCTTGCACTTTAGTTGAACGCTGTATGCGTGACGTCGAGATTGTCACGGATTCTATCTTGGGCAGTTGCTAACAAGTGTTCCGCCCAGAGCAGAGGGTCAGGCTGCACGAATTTCTTGGGACCAGTTTATCTCGGGGACCCGGGAAAAATTGTGTTGAAGGAGAGGAAAGATTATAATATAGTATCATGTTTCATGTTCCCAGTGTGAAGTAGCCTGTATGGGAGTTTAGGTGCTGCAGTCTCTATTCTACGTTTCAAGATCAACTATCTCGTTGATGCTTTTTTTCGCGTATCCTTTACAGGACATTGCAGTCAACACCATCATTTGTCAGCTGCTGTTAATGTCTTGGCAAGTTTTACTTTCGGTAGTATGCCATTGCTTTCTGGACGTCCGGCTACCTCGGTAAGTAACCAGCGCGACGCGATCCGCTGACAAATCTCCAGCAGCTGTGATCCATACGTGGGTATATGGGATTACGAACAATGTCATTAACACCTTCGCCAGGGAGACCGGCTTCCCGTAGACAGGTTGAGAAATATTTAGAGACGATTCTATTCTGGTAGTTTTAGTGGGGTTTTAACTGTCCTGTCGCTTGTGAGAGATAGAAAATCACCGTGAAACCATGGAATTATATCTCGGCCGATGGATAGAAATCGTTGGACTCTCTTCTTGTTTCCATCATCATGTGGCGTGCCGTATTCTGAAGTACACTCACTAATTTCCTCCTTTAGGTACTCTGTCGCTACTGACTTACTTTCTAGGATGGATGATTCGGGAAGGAGAATAAAGTACTATCCTTATCAAAGTTGTATATATAGAACCCTTTTGCAATGTCATAATTCCTCCTTGGGAATGTTTCATAGAGAAATCTCTTTCGGGTCGTGATGGATGTAATTGGTTGTTGTCGTATATTTTGAAGGGACTGGCAATCACTAAAGTGCATGACCCATCTCTGTTAAAGGAAGCTGGGCCCCATCCACTTCTTATATGTAAATAGATCAAGAATACGACCCTTGAAAGATTTACAGACTCGGATTTGGTTAATTGTCTAAGAATGTGCAGTCCTCTTTTAATAGAAAAAGTAATCACTAGGTTTGTCCCCTGTCTTTCCACCTGGTATTTAATGGTATAGCTCACGAACCCCCTTCTTCCATCTTAAGACAGAAAGACTTTCTCAATAAGAATCAGGTGCAATATAACATGGATTTGGAACAGTTAAAGATGAAGAGTCTCCTGTTCTCTTTCCTTAATTAAGAATTTATCTTATGTGAATGTGTATTTGTTAATTAAACATTAAACAAACACAAGTGAGCATTGACAAAGTGTTTTACACAATAAGATAGAGATTTTCCACAGATAGTTTGGACTGACACATTAAATGGAAGAGATCTTCACATTTAAACAAATTTATTGACTGGGCCAGTGTCTTTTGGCCTATTTGACATTTTCTTTTTTTCATCAGCTGTTGACATGTACAGAATGAAATAGAACAATCTTTCATAGGACCAAATATAGTCAGTCAATAAATAATAACATTCATTGTATAGTGAGATGTTTTAACTATCAAATGTTGTATAGTTAAGTTCTTCTACATATAACCATAAATCAAGAAATCAATTCCTGAGAGGGTGAAGTTTGTGTGAGTGATAAGAAAACCTGGTGTGATGAGATGTGGGTAAGCCTGGGTCCATAGTCTGATGGATCCACTTCAGGTTGGGCCAGTTTAGCTTCACTGAAGGCTTCTCATTCTCTGCTTAAGGCTGGAGTCATCTGCCATCACAGGTGTTGATCATCTCGTTCACTCATCTTCCCTCTCTGTTGGTTAGGTGTGGCACCAAGACATCACTGTTTAAAATTCATACAGGTATGTATAATCCTTTACAGCATGTTCATAGTGTAAACACAACATAACAAAACACAAATGATAAGATCAGAAGAAGTATTGTTGTGTTACTTTGGGGTGGGTCAGAGATTATTACACTGGATGCAGCTTCTGGTGTCTGATACCTGCTGTATGCATTTCCTCAGTGGACCTGTAGTTCAGTGAGAAGTGTACAGTCAGACACAGATAAAGAGTGCTGATGTGATGTTCCTTGGATCATTGTAATCAAGCTGACAGGCAAGATCAAGACAAGGATGAGATGCATTTGTATAAATGACATACATTTAAACATCTATATCAACTCTTTTTTTGTTCTACATTGTGTATATAATTGTTTATCTGTACCTTCCAAAGCAACTACTTATCTTCCTCTTCTTATTCTAAATCTTTTCCTTGTTCCTGCTGTTGTTGTGGTGTTGAATGGAGTGTTGTGAGGTGTATTGTGTTGAGTTAACTTCTGTTGTGTGGGGTTCTATAGATTGTACTACTTTCCCTCACCTTCAGCAGTTAATCTGAGTTTAACTCATCTAGTGTGTTTTATTGTGGTTCATGTCCAACATACAGATTTCTGATGTGTATTTGTTACAAAATGTAATCTATACAAGGTCATGACACAATACATTAGTAAAAACGTTATTACTTAAAGTACCTATACTAACTCCCTCCTCCTCTTCGTCTACTTATACTTTTCCTACATCTATTACCAGTGCACATCATGTCTATTCCGTCAGCGATCACAGTTGGCTATAGACCACGGTAATTTTCACCCTTTAGTCTGAGCAGATTAAGTAGGTCGGTTATCACAAATGGCGTTTGTGAACGTAAACCTATTTTAAGCAATGCAGTTGATGTAGTGCGTTGTCTAAATAAAATCTGACACATGAATAAACTAATTTCTATCAAATACTATCTGTTTTCTATTCGTAAAGAGAAAAGGAAGAGTATAATTCCTGTTTCAGTTCTTTAGATTGAAAACAGACAGAATTAATACATTTTTAAAGCGAGGTAGTGTTTCGTTTGCACCAGCTGACTGTCTCTACGAGAAGCGTTTTCTAGAAGGTTTTGATGAAAAGCATTTGAGTGCATTGGAAATTTCATCTCGTACATTATTCTGTGATAGATTATAGTCATATGCACATAGTGAAGTTGTTAGATGTAGTGTAGAATGTCAGAGTTTTGCAGTTTTGAGAAATTATAAGATGTCGGTTTCGCCGGGGAATTGGCGCTGGTATTGAAGTTGCCGTCGGCAGTTTTTCACATTTTCAGAGATTTATTTTATCAAAAATACAATTCATTGGACGCACAACACTGGATACCTTTACTTTATACATCTTGGTACCACTTAGATCTGAGAATTTACAAGCTCACCTCAGACCAGATCAAACTGCCTGTTGTAAAAGTTTGAAAGTTGGACAACACATAGCTTTGGCGACTGCTCGCTTGCTTGAAGACGTAGAAGTGCGCAGTTTTATTAAAGCGGCGCCCAAGCTGGGGGACGCTATATCCACGTGATGTGTCTCTACCATTCATATTCTATTCTGTTGACGCTAACTTTTCTATTATTATCCTGGCATCTGTCTGTCATTAGTATCGCTTAGTGAGTTCGATTCTCCATGGTGCTGTAATTGTTTTAATAATCTCTGGGTTGCTGTAAAACGTTGACGCGCTGTAAACTGATGGATATGTGAATATGTCACAGTTGTGGCAGATCCTTTGGGATCTGTTGTTGAAGAGCTGAAGGAGGGAAAAGCATGAGGAGAGTGTTGACAGTTGGGGTGTGACTAAATGGTGGGACAACTCATGGATGACTCACCAGGTGATTGTTTTGTCTTTTTTTCTTCAGATTCCCCCTTTTTATGGTGTCTTATCATGCATGATTGTGCATTATCGTGCCGTATCTGGTGTTATCTGGGATTTTATCAGAAGCTTCTGTGATTTACATCTCTAGAATGAGCGAAGACGCTGAATGACCCCGAGAATACTGTGTGGATGAGGTAACACATCCGAAACTCATAGTTTGAAGTAACCAGTCCATCAATGTTCATTGAAACGTGTGGCGTGTTCAGAGACAAAGTCGTCGTCTGAAGCGTGATCATGACTATTGAAGGAATGACACTCATGGCGGGGTGATGACAATTTGCTTGTTTTCCAAGTTGTTTACCACAAACACAATATTCTCTCGATCTCTCATTGTGAACTCCTTAGAATGATCTTTATAACCAACTCACCACCCGTATACATCTAAACGATCGTGGCAAGAACTTTTTTCCAAAGACATTACTTTCAATACTCATCCATGGCAGATTATTTTCTGAATTAAATTCTTTGTTAATCTTTTAATTAAGTCTGTCGTATTTCGTAGAGTAAATGAGAACGTGCCGTACTATCAATTTGTCATAGGTCTCGATTTCTATTATATGTGGTTGGTTGTTTAAAATATTCTGCCTATCACACTCTTTTCTGTTTTCCTGTGATTAACACTACCCCACGTGTGGTCAATGTCTGATTGTTTATATTGAAAGAGTGGAAGATAACTAAGAGGCTAGTACTCAAGAACACTGGTTGTAACAAAGATCCTATTTCCTTGGGTCCCGTTATAGTAGTAGTAGTAGTAGTAGTAGTAGTAGTAGTAGTAGTAGTAGTAGTAGTAGTAGTAGTAGTAGTAGTAGTAGTAGTAGTAGTAGTAATATTCTAGTAGTAGTAATATTGTAGTAGTAGTAATATTGTAGTAGTAGTAGCAGCAGCAGCAGCAGCAGTAGTAGTAGTAGTAGTAGTAGTAGTAGTAGAAGTAGTAGTAATATTAGTAGTTGTATTGTAGTTGTAGTAGTAGTCTAGTAATAGTAGTAGTAGTAGTAGTAGTAGTAGTAGTAGTAGTAGTAGTAGTAGTAGTAGTAGTTAGTAGTAGTAGTAGTAGTAGTAGTAGTTGTTGTTGTTGTTGTAATAGTATTAGTAGTAATAATAGTAAAATTAGTAGTAGTAGTAGTAGTAGTAGTAGTAGTAGTAGTAGTAGTAGTAGTAGTAGTAGTAGTAGTAGTAGTAGTAGTAGTAGTAGTAGTAGTAGTAGCAGTAGTAGTAGTGTGCCGAAAGAAGTAGCAGAAGTGGTAATAGAAACAACCGTAGTAGTGATGGTATTTGTTGTAGCTTCAAGAGTGTGGGTAACTACATTATTTCATCTTCATTTAAAGTGAATAAACAAACACACAGCAAAATGAAATTGAATAAAGTTTATTCAAGGCACTAAAATTAACGGAATATTATTGGATATATATTGATATTTCTTGTGTTGTTGTTGGGGAGTTTCATGGGCTTACATTATCCCTAGAACAGGGGTGGGCAAACTACGGCCCGGAAACTGATATTATGGGGCCCTCGAGGGCATTTAGAAATAAAAATGTTTACTTCGTTTTTAAGTCATTTTGTTGAATTTTACAGAACGTCATGTACCGTTAAGATTGTTTTCACATTTTTCATAAAATGTCTTTCTAATTGTCTATTTTTGTAAACAGTTCTTGGCCTTCGTAACGTAATGCTAAAATGCGAATGTATCGATTGTAATATACAGAAATATTTATCGACATGTAAAAGTTTAAAAAGGATGATCTTGAGAGAAAAAAAAACAACAGATATTTCCCCGGTAAATAAAATAGTTTATTTTGCACGAAAATATTAAATTTAAAAGTGTTTGCTGTTATAAATCATTTCCACATTTATAATGTTCAAATTAATTTATTTCTTGTAGTAGTCTTGATATATTTCTGAAATTTATTCTGAGTTTACTCCTTGTTTTCCGAATATTTTATTTTCACACACAGCCGGAAGTATGTTTCGTTTCATTTCCTTTTTAAAGTTTTGTAAAAGTCTAATTGTTAGAATGTTATTAAAACAATGAGTGTCACTAACAAAACGTAAGATTGAAGATGAAATGCCGTGTGTTGAATGATGAATTGACAACTAAATACTCTTTTATGAAGGTTGGTAGCATATCAGTTTGCTTGTTGTGTCGAAAGTCAGTGGCTGTCTTCAAGGAGTACAATTTAAAAAAGACATTATCAAACAAAACATTCCGACTTTGGATACAATTTAACAACTGAAGAGAGGGAAAGGAAATACCTGGAGTTGGCGAAAAAAATTGGAGAAACAGCAAACTTATTTCACCAAACATTCTTCAATTCAAGATGCTGCAACAGAAGCTAGTCTTGTGCTGTCACAAAGAATTTTAAAATAGAACAAGCCATTTTCTGATGGCGAGTTCATCAAGGAATGTTTGCTAGATGCAGCAAACACTATGTGTCCAAGAACTGTGGTCAGACGTGTTGACAAGATAAGTGAAAATTTGATGCATAAACTTCAAGATGCTAGTAAACAATTTTTGTGGTACTCTCTTGCATTGGATGAGAGTACCGATGTATATGATACTACACAATTATTGATATTTATACGTGGAATAAACACTTCTTTCAAACTCACTGAAGAGTTACTGAGTTACTCTGTTATTACAACTGACGGAGCTCGTGCTTTGACTGGAACAAATGTAGGGCTGGTAAATTTCATACTGATAAGATTAAAGCAGAATATCCTGACCACACATTATTACCACTTCACTGTGTGATCCATCACGAAAGACTGTGTAAAATTGTTTTGAATATCATGCATGTTATTGACCCAGTTGTCAGTGGCATCAACTTAATCAGATTAAGAGGACTTATTCACAGACAGTTCAAGGCATTACTTGACGATTTTGAAACTGAACATACCGATGTCCTATACCACATCAGCGTTCGATGGCTTAGTTTCGGCAATGTGTTGAAGCGAGTGTTGGAACCTCAGAGTAAAAATAGTGATGTTCCTAGAGATAAAGGGCATTGAATGTGACTTTATTACTAACATTGTCAATAAAGAGTGGAAGTTAGACTTTATGTTTGCCATTGAAGTTATGGTAATATTAAATGAACTGAATTTCAAACTTCAGGGCAATGGTGTATTTGGACATGAAGTGTATGTACATGTAAAACCCTTTCAGGCAAAGCTCTCACTGTTCTCCAGACAAACAAGTGAAAAAGGGTTTTCTTCACGTCTCTTTGCTGAAACAAGAAACACTTTCTGGTGAAATGACTGAAAAGTACAAAGCCCAATTAGATGCATTGACTGAAGAATTTGGATGGAGATTCCAAGATTTCAAGAACTTATAGCCACAGTTCAATATTCTCAGTTCCCCTTTTAGTGCTGAAGCTGATACAGCCACAGAGGACATACAGTTGGAGCTGCTTGACTTACAAGCAGATCATGATCTGAAAGAGAAATTCAAGTCAGATGGGTTGTTGGATTTCTATGGATCTTTTATCAGAAGAATCATTTCCCGACTTGAAAACCTTTGCAGCTAAACTTTTATCATTGTTTGGATCAACATACATTTGCGAACAAGCATTTTCTTGCTTGATGATCAACAAACCTAAGAATAGGTCTTTATTGTCGGACTGCAACTTGCATACTGTCATGCGAATTTCAACAAGTAAACTTGCTACAGATTTCAAGACTATTGTCAAAAATTGCAAGCAGTTACATACATCTCATTAGAAATCAACAATAGTAGTGACAATGTAGTCGGTTTGTGTCTAAAATAAAGCCATTGATAGATAATTTTTACAAAAATGTAAAATCTTGTAAACAAATTAGTAAAAGATTGTGTCCATATTGTAAAATATAATGTATAAATGTATACGTAAAATAAAATTACAATAATTAGTTATTTATACTGTTTAATAATCTATAAATAATTCATAATTACTTATTGTGATAGGTTGGTGTAAACAAATTGGACATCATATATATGCAACCCCCAATAGCTTTACATTTGCCAATGTGGCCATACGCACAAAAAGTTTGCCCACCCCTGTCCTAGAAGATTCTTCATTGAGACGTTGATTCTGTCTTTTGTTACTTTTGTCAGAGCTCAGGTTTGCTACAAGTAGCAACTGCTGTACTGGAAGCAGATAGATCTTCAGT
>JACEFZ010023878.1:0-22500 GCA_014155875.1 Cepaea nemoralis
TATTTTATCGTCGTCTTTGCATTTCCAACCATTGAGGTTCTTTGCTGCGATACAAGGCCCCTCCCTTTTTGTCCCCTTGGTGGACCCTTGCCCGTCCCTTGATTCCAAATGCTTGCAGGGCGTATGTTATTAAACTTCCACCGTCTTCTTGGGGCCCACCCCGGGGGATACGTTTTTTATTTCTTTATTTTAAGCGAGTTTTGTTTCCCTATTTTATTCCATTCTTTTTTATAAAAGCCCAGCCATTTTCAGTCTATTAGCTTCATGACATACCGTGATTAGCGGGGGGCTTAAACCCAAACATAAAATTTTTTTTTGTTTTTCTTTCCCCTCTCCACTGTGGGGTATCTTCTCTAAAGGCCCAACGATTCGTCTTAAGACTTTTTTTCAAAGATTTTTAAAAGGCTTCGTTTTCTTTTAGTTGTAATACAGGTTTCAAAAGCCCTACAGCACAACTGGTCTAATCAGTGTTTTTGATATTGTGGGTCTTGGGTGTTTCGAGATAAACGCATTGATTTTGCAGGGTTTGTTGCCTAGTATATCTTTTTTTCCAAGTTGATTCTAGTTTTTTATTTCTTCCCTTTTTGGTGGGCAGTTGAAGATTGACCCGGTTTTGTATTTTCCCTTCTTTTTTTGGTCCCAAAATTTTCTATTTTTATGTGGCCAAGTTTTTTTTTTGTACTACAAGTACTCAGGGGACAAAAGAAAATTTCAAGTTGTTTTGAGAAAATTTTAAAGTAGACACAAAAAGTTTTTGGGGCTGTTTTGAGAAGAAAAAAAATGGGAAAATTTTGGACAAGTGGGAAAAATTGAAAGGGGAAAAGACCAAGAGGAAAACCGAGAGGGAAAATTCGGATTGGGTTGGCCCCCATGGGATGGAAAGAGGGCAGGAAATTTAAACTGCCACGCCCCTGGTGATCGAGTGAAAAGGGGGTCATACCGCCCACCCCTTTCTGGGATGGGCCCTGATTGATTTATTTAGGATTTTTTTCCGACCTTTTCTTTGGGAAAAACCAAAATTTTTCGTCTTTTCCCTTGGGTTTATAACCCCCCATGTGTTGACTTTGTCCCTTTAAAAAGAGTCAAAAATTTTCACGTCTTGGTTAAATTTTCCCCCCGAATATCTACAAAATTTCCCAACCAAGCAGTCGGATGTTCCTTCAATAGCAAATCTCCTTTACCTTCCTTACAACTTCTCTCTCCTCTCTCTCTCTCCATCCCCTCTCTCTCTCTTTCTCCTTCAATATAATATATAATATATATTATATAATATATATATATATATATATAATTTTATATGGTGTGTGTGTGTGTGTGCACATTTTCCCACAAAAAATAGCTGCCCCGGGCCTGCGTGGGCCGGGGCCCTGGGGGGAGCGCCCTCATTTATTTCCTTAAGTAGTAATTAACTTTAAAAATTTCTCAAAAGCACAAGGAGCTTTCCCGACCCCTTTTTCCCGTTCCCGGGTTGTTCGTCTGTTTCGATGTCCTGTTCCCGTTTGCCCCCCTTTTTTTCTAAGCCCCAATTTTTGCCCTTTCTCTTTTGCTTTCTGTTTCTGATCCCCCTTTTTCCCAGTTCCCTTTTCCGGGTCTTTTTTTGATGCTCCCTTTTAAAAAAATTAAAAAATTGATTTTAAAAAAACCCAAACTTTTTCTTTGGTCTGTGGGAGTGAGAACTTTCGTAAAAAATTTATTCAATGGGAATGGACCTTTGGAACACATGGGGGAAAACACAAAAAACAAATTTTTTCTTTTCATATTTTATATAGTAGAAAAAAGAAATATAGTAGTAGAAGATTTTGGAATATGGTATAGGCCCAAACCTTTTGGGAAAAAGAATTATATTCTTTCCAAAAAACTAAAAAGGACAACCTGAAACAAATGGACGTAACCCCAAAAAATGGGGGGTTTTGACGCGGATTATTTCAAAGGATTTTAACTAACTTTCTCCCCAAAAAATAATTGCATTTTCAGTGTAGGATGTCGGGGGGAAAAATTTAAAAAAAAAAATGAGTTAGAAAATTTTAAGTTATCAAGAGAGCATTTTTTTTTATGAAAACTTTGAAGATCCCTTAAAGTTTTTATCACCTTGTTTATAACGCATATGACTGTAGATAACTTTTTTAAAAATTTTAATAAAATTTAGAAAAAATACAACAATTATTCAAAATTACATAATATATCAATGCTACTAAAGTATGTCCCTTGATAAAAAATTTTTCTGGTTAAGCCCCCTTGAAATATTTAATTAATGTTGTTTTATTATGTACAAAACTGTTTTTAAACAACTATTTCAGTGGATCGCGGATGAGAACAACATTTGTAAATAATTTCATCTTAATCGGATGGACCATTCGGAACTCATAAAGGACAAACAAAAAAAAATTTTATGGTATACACACACAACACACACACAAAAACCACACCACAAAACACACACACAAAAACATAATATATTATATATATATATTTTATTTATATAAAAAATAATATATATATATTTTATATTATATATATATATCGGATCAAGATATCTTCTGTGTAATTTAGTTATGTACATTGTTATAATCCATGGCGCATACCTCTCCCCCATTTATTCATTATAATATTATACTATTATTCCAGGGATTTCTTCAAATTTATCAGAGTGATGTGTATACCTTGTGTTCAACAATAGTGTGATAGTTCTACTTCATTTAACAACAGATAGGGAGAGCTATGTGACAGGCATATAACTCGCTTTCAGTCTAACCAGAGTTTTAACCAGAGTGAGCAGTCTCCTCTTCTGAAGGCGGCGACTTTCCTGAGCTCTCATGGCCTTCTACTAGAAAACCTTAGCTCTTACCTTATTGGAAACTTATCAGATGTGTCTCTTCCAGTACTGGGGAGTCTTACGAGCCATTTCTGGTTTTCATTTAGTAGTCGGCAATAACGATTTAGGGTTATCTATCTCCAATTTCTATTTAACATACCACAATAAAAAACCAATTGAAGAGAAATACCAGGGACTTTGGGATGTCCACATGATGGCAGATTACTGTTGGGTCCTTAGAATGACTGTCCGGGCAAGTTACATTCTATGACGTCCTCAAAAATAAGCTTTTTGTCTGTTGACTACAGATTAAAAATGCCAGTGATAAGTTTTAATACAGTTTTGGTGTTTTATATGGAGGCACAACATGCACAGTAAATACATATAATGTGAATAAGATACAGTCCAAAATGCTACTGATTGCACCTAACTCTAGGCGTGTATAAACAAATTGCCATACTAAGAAGGCCATTCTTAGTTACCTCAACACACTAGAGCTGATAGAAAAAAATATGATTACATTTTAGAATCAAAAACACAAAATTATCCAATAAGAGCTGTACAATTTAAGACACCAAAATGTATGTAGACCAGTGTCATTTATGTTGTGATGTTTGTCTGGACCTGGGGGTCTTGTTGGTTTTCATATGGTTAGGAGCATTCCATCGCGGTCCATGATATTCGCATCATTTGTCTGAGAAACCACATCCCCAGTCAATCAATCAATCAATCAGATGCCGTCTAAGCAATGAAGGTTGGCTGCAAAGGATCTCCATCACTGTCTGTCTCTCGCCCTGACTGTACATTCTGTCAGGCTGTTGTTTGTCCATCTCTTGATGTTATCCTCCCACTTGTAATCGTTGTTTACTTCTTGCTCGCTTTCCCCCAACCTTGCCTTTCAGTATGGGTTTTATAATAGTATCATGTCTTTTAAAGTGGCCAAAATATTTCACTTGCCTCCTCTTTATTTCTTTCATCAACTATCTCTTCATTCCCAGTTTTTCTAGGACCTCTGCATTTCATTGTTTTTGTTTCCATCATATGTTATATTTATGATGATAACAACCGTCCTATGACGACTGACAAGGACAAAGGGGAGGCTTTACTTGCGCGATTTTTAAAACAGACAGATCAGCAAGATAGGGCTATTAGAGATAACGTCAGAGAAGCCTTGTCACGGGCCACTAGGAAGGAGGGACTGTGAGATTAAAGTGGAGGACATTAACGGGTACTGAAGCGGGCTAAAGACACAGCGCCAGGTCCAGATGGGGTGAGATACTCCCATATGAGGAGCATATGGAGGAGATGGCTCTTTGTTTCAACCTAAGCATCAATACGGCGGAAATACCCCACGATTGGTTGCATAGCTACCTGGTCCCACTCCCAAAGCCAGGTAAGGACCACTCCAGACTTAATGAATACCGAATCATAACCCTGCAAAACACGTATAGCAAAGTGATCGGAAAGATAGTAGCACGCAGGCTCCAGCAACATTTAGAAAGTCGGAATCTGCTTCCCCAAGGACTCGGGAGCTACCGGCCTGGAAAGGACACCTGCGCCAATGCTGCAACTTTTGCATTTGATGTCTACGAGGGCTTCCAGGACAAACAAGAGACAGTGGCGGTAGCTCTTGACCTGGAGGATGCGTATAACAGGGTCAGGTATGATCGGTTGATATACACACTGTTGGACATGGAGGTCTGCCCTTGCCTTGTTAGATGGGTTGCGGCAGTCCTTTATGAGCGTAAGGTTGCACTGCGCATGGGTACCTGGACTTCTGACTACTGTACTATTACACCTGGGTTGCCGCAGGGATATCCCTTGTCCCCGGTGCTCTTTAATGTCTACACCAGCAAAATCGCAGCTATTAAGACACCAGGTGTGGGTAGAATCTTGACATTTGCAGATGATGTGCTGGTATACAGACAGGGCAGAGACAGAGCCAGTTTGGCGAAAGACGTACAGGTGGCGGTAAACAAGGTGACGGAGTGGTGCAGGGACGCAGGGGCCATTTTAAACCCAGACAAGGTATCGGTTGTGTGGTACTCCCTGGATAACCGGATCGTCAAGGCAGACGTCACAGGTATTATGTTGAATGGATGTCTTCTTAGTCGAGAGAGTAAACTGAAGTACTTGGGTGTCACCTTTGACAAGTGTTTGTCTTTTAAGGATCATGTGGAGGATTTGGTTGTGAAGGCTGGTAGGGGACTTAATGCATTGAGGGCTATGGCAGCAATCGGGGTAGATCAGAGGGTGTGTGTACAGGCTCTTTCAGCAGTTAATAATTTCTGTCATTGAGTATGGTTTGGGGCTGCTGACAGTATCAAAAAGCCAGCTTGAAAGGTTGGAGCGCATACAGAATGCTGCCATGCGGTTAATACTGGGGTGCACTAAGGACACACCAATTATCTGCATGAGGCATATCCTGGCGCTACCTACAATGACGGACAAACATAGGGTCCTTCAGGCCAAATGGTACTTGAGAGTTGCCGCAGACAGGGATCACCCGCTGCATACTGCAATGGATATGGTAAAGGGTCATAGACTAAGACGAGGCAGGTCCTGGATGTCACAGGCAGAACTTTCTATAAGTCAGGTGTGTGATCTAGAGACCATCAATCGTGAAAGAGAGTGGGTTGAAGTTCTGGATGACATGACGGACTGGCACAATGTAATAATAACACTGGGTCGTGAGAGCAGAGAATGTGCAGCGGGTCGCACTGAGTTTGAAGTGCAACAGTTAATCCAGAGCAACACACATCAAGGTGACATAGTCATCTACACCGATGGGTTAGTGGTGAGAAACAGACATAGTGGCTGAGGCTTTATTGCAAAGGCTAATGGGCGAGTCTTGAAAAAGGAGAGCCTGGCATATGAGACTACGACCTCCAGCATGAGAATGGAGGTGGAGGCAGTAACAGCGGCATTCCGGTGGCTAGAGGAGACTACTGCAACACACGTTGTGTTCATTACAGATTCAAAAAATATGCTTGGCAAGGTGGAGAAAGGAATGTTTCGTGTGGAATGGCTCTCGTCGCTTCAGAGGTCACAGATTGTGAGAATTGTATGGATATTGTGCCTTGGCCATACGGGTGTACGGGGAAATGAACAGGCTAATAGGCTAGCAGGGAATACACCTCTTGGTGGTATCTTGCCTATGGACAAGAAGGTGGTCATGCGCTTGTGGGACCAGGTGGAGAAGGCGGAGGAACAGATTGAGAACCCATATGTGGAAATAATGAGATTACGGAGGATCGGCAGGGGTTCTGGAAGAATCTCAAAACTGAGAGGGAAGACCAGGAGAACGTTTAATCAGATAGCGGTGGGAACGATTAGTAGTATGACTCTTCGCTGGCTGTTGAACGAGGGGACTGAGCACGTATGGGAATGTCCTGAGTGCAGAGATGTCGGTTCGTAACTCAACTCAACTCAATAGCCTTTTCTACTTCAGCCGTTAATATTTTTGGTCCATCTTGAGTATTATACAATGTTGGTCTATTGACCCTACATCCCAAGTGCATTTAAACTATTCTTAACGTGTTCGTCCACATTCCAGGATTCACTGCCAAACAATAGAACAGGCTTGATTTGACATGTCAGTATTCTTTTCTGACATTCAATTAAAGTGATTATTACATAAGGTACTTTTCGTGCGCGCACACACATCAACACACACACACACACACACACACACACACACACACACACACACACACACATCGTCGTATATTGAAACGACAGTTAAAATGCATGATGCCTTCTAACTTAAATAATTACTTGAAGACAGTTTCTTTGGATGGTTGAAACCCAATCATTCTATTATTTCACATGTATTTACTGCAGCACTTCAATGCATTCCACATATCAGATAATGGGTGTTAGGAAAGAGGATACGTAATTGTAAATGATAGTTATTTATATATTTGAGTCACAGAACAAGATATGTGTAGCATTCGAGTTGAAGACTCAACATTAATCTGTTAAGTTTATAATAAACGTTTATTATTACAAGTGACTACAGGATCAACATAACCTAGAGGCAACCAAACAATGAAAAGTAAATATAACTAATCTTACCATATCGACCTGCCCATAACCATTTGACAATTCGACTTCGAATTCTTTATCAAAGAGCAACAAATTCATTAATGAAAGTACAATTGTAAGATGTAGCCGTAAATATACATGCAAATCAGGAGAAGAATGTAAATAGAAAAGTAAAAAGGCAATATTGTGGATTGAAAAAAAAAGACAGCAAGTTAAATTAGGAATAGGAATGTACGAGGTGTACGTGAATGAACTTTAGAGTTTACATCTCTCATTATTATGATGCTGTCTCGCACTTTCAATATCTCGCCTGAACTACTGTAATATTACCAAATGTCATCCTGTCCTGCTGCAGTTGTTGGCACCTAGAATGGCATACCTGTGATGTTCCTTTTCTTCGCTTTAGGTCTGATAGTAAGGAGTCGATCACTGATTGGACTACACAAAACAAATGCTGGGCAAACTTCCTTTGTCTAAAGCAGTGGTTATCAACCGGTTGGGGGGGGGGGGAATTTTAAGGGTTTCCGGGGGGGGGGGGAATTAAGATTATTTCAAGATCACGTTAATACAAGAACCGATCACTTGATATTGTTTTTCCCTCCATACTTGACGGTTATGTACTTCTCGCTCTTCTGAATTCGTTTTATATCGTAAGTAGACTTGCAAATCACGTTTTATGTAGACGTCTAGACTTGTTCTAGAATGCGTTATTAAATTTAGCTTTAATGTTTACGTATACTGTGTAGGGGCGGGAGAGAGGGTGAATTTATATGGAGGAAATACGAAAGGGGGAATGACATTCTGAACATATGGTGAAGTGGTGCATGAACCAAAAAAGGTGAGAAACACAGGTCTAGAGGAAATTAACCCACGCTATCCAGCTTGTTTTCTATTTCTGAGCACACGAATGTGTCTCCTGTTCCGTCCGTCTGTGTTCTGGTATGTCCTTTCCCGTTAGTCTGTGATTTGGTAATGTCCTGTCCCGTCCGTCTGTGTTTTGGTAATGTATGAGAAATAACGTGGGTGATAGGTCTCCACCTTGTGGCACCCCTTGGTGTAGTAATATTTGTGTGTGTGTGTGTGTGTGTGTGTGTGTGTGTGTGCTTTTCTGGCATTTAAGTGGTCTTTGGTTTTTCTATAATCTAAGCAGAATTGGCCGGCTTCGTGGCTTATTGGTTATGACTTTTCTCCGTAATCTCGTATACTCTCGTCGGTAACTTGATGACGGTGAGAATCAGCAGTGGTTCGAATCGTATCGGTAATTTATGGGGTATGTGAGCCGGCCGCTCAGAAAGCAATGGCAAACTACTGCGCGTAATCTTGCCAAGAAATCAACATACAGCTGAAAGATGCTGGTGTTGACAGCGATGTCCTGTAAAGGATATTTTTTTTAAAAAAGCAGAATTGTATTTATCGTAGTAAATGGTACATTGTTTTAGGCAACTCACATTTAGCAAAGCCAGATGGAGTCTCGATCGACACTACAAACTGTTTAGGTACATCTTCTCATTCCTACAGGACTCACTCTCACCACATGTAATAAGATAGTCCACTTTATTCTATTGAACCCATGTTACCAGCGTGCTCACACGGAATGGTTCTACTGGACCCGTGTTACTAGCGTGCTGACACGGAATGGTTCTATTGAACCCATGTTACCAGCGTACTCACAGGGAAAGATTCTGTTGAACCTATGTTACCAGCATGCTCACACGGAATGGTTCTAACAGTATGTAGCATACATCCGGCCTGAACCTCAACTCTATAACCCACTTTACTTTGTTTTCTGTGCTAACACCTTCTTTAGACAACATTATCAACGGTTAGGAAGTTGCTATAGACTGATTCTGAGACATTTTAGGCATATGGTGCTAGCCCCATATCTGTATAGACCAATCAGCACTCAAATAGTGATGTGGTCAATATCAAACCTGTTGTATTTGCTTCCCATAATATTTTCTGGTACCGAATTAAGACTGACTTGACCTCAGAGCCCGGTTAAGTTGGAAAACATCCGCCTTGATGCGAATTCCACCCATGATCATCGTACAGGCAGGTAATCGCGATAGCCACTGCATTACTGCGACTCCCTCGCCAGGTGTTATTTGTTATCATATCACCTGGTCTGACGCCATTCTATCAATCTGCTGCTTTCTTAATTCATTAAAGCCCCATACATGATCGAGACCTTGCACACGTAAATGCCCCAAGTGCACAATGTAGTCAGGGAATAGAGTTGGTACTTGATTCAGTGAGAGCCAATTGATTGTGACATGCCTGGATATCTTCTTAAGTGCTAGCTGCAGTTGGTGCTTATTCTGGTATTAATTATATTGATATCCAGACAGACACACATGCAACACAAAGTTTCATCTTTTTCATATGCCTGTGCCGACTTTGGGCTCAATATCAACTTGGAGAAGACTGTAGTTATATACCAGCCAGCTCCAGGGATTAATCACACCGAGCCGGATATCAAAGTGAATGGTCGTAGACTAAGTGTTGTAGACAAATTCACCTATCTTGGCAGCACTGTGTCACAAGCTGCCACAATTGATGACAGAGTGAATGCAAGAATCTCCAAGGCCAGCTAGGCCCTTGGCAGACTGTACAACAGTGCGTGGGGCCTGCAAACAAAGCTGAAAGTCTACAAAGCAGTTGTATTATCCACACTGCTCTGTGCTTGTAAAACCTGGACTTTACCAGCGGCACGCCAGGAAACTTGACGACTCCCACACAGTCTGCCTTAGGAAGTTATGGAAGAATAAATGGCAAGACAAGATCACAGACCCTGAAGTCTTGGAAAAAGGGCGAATGCCAAGTATCCACACTCTACTAAGGAAGAATCAGATTCGCTGGGCTGGTCACTTGACTCGCCTGTCAGATCACAGGTTCCCTAAACTAATCTTTTTAGTGTGGGCTGCGCTGTGGTAAACTCGCAAAAGGCGGCTATAGGAAACGCTTTAAAGACACTCTGAAGATCTCACTAAAAGCTTTTGGAATTCATCACGACATTTAGGAGACTGCTGCCAAAGACCGAAATTCGTGGCTTTCATTATTACGCAAGGATGTAGTAACATGTGAAGCAAACAGGGCTGCAAGAGCTGCGAATAGAAGGCTGGGGGAAAAAAACAACACAGCTGCAGGAGATTCTCCTTTGGGAACGTCAAGCATTCTTTGACAACATTGTTAAAGAACATTTCGAACCAAAATAGGTCTAACCAGCCATCTTAGAATACACGGCTCCAAACTTTCAAACCCACTGGATGAAATGAGTGGTCATCTTCATTCTTAATGGACAAAACCAGACAGATATCCATTGATTTGCCTATGAGTTTCACTAGTGATACTTCATTTTTCTTCTTCTGCGTTTATCTGGATAGTTTTTTTTCGGACGTAATTGTGTTGTGCCTATTTACAGCAGAGTTGCGATACTTGCACCCTTAGACCGACACATCCGACCTCTGCGGGCATTTGTTGATCAGGTTAACTTTCCGGGTATGCTTCTTTTGATATTGTCTAACATTTTTGTAACTGTTTTTGCTCTCCGTTGGTTAAATATTCAACAAGATCCCTTCTTTTGTTAATTGCCTCTTAAATAAATAATTTCGTGCTCAACCGAATACATTAACCCGTATTTGGTTACAATAATTCTCTGATTTAATATTACAGTTACTTCTGTATTATTATTGCTAGTTATGTGTATTATTGCTAGTTATGCTACGGCATGTATTTGCACTTTTTATCAGCTCTTTATCATTCATTATCTCTTGTGCTCTTTGATGTTTTTTATATAAAGACGCTGGCACCATCATATCCGTAAACTCCGTAGATTATGTCCGCCAACTGTGCAACATTTACTTAATGCTTTCTAAATCCATGGTTGCTATTGAATATTTCGAGCTACAGGTCACATCCATGTTTTACTGCTCCGGCGTGAGAAGCACTCAGCTTACACATATATATCTGCTGTCAGACGACAGTGATGCATATATTTCTCCGTATTTTCTACGCACAGGCTAGAAAAACAGACAAAACAAAAACGTGTTATAAATCAGACTTCATTAAATGATGCTATTAAAGCAATCCTATATTTACGAACAATCAGACATTTTCTACAAACATAGTTATACATTGTAGTGCTAGTTGAAAATGGAAAATAGGCTCCAATTTTGGAACAAACGAACGTGTTACATTCAACCTGATTGGTTCTGTTTGCGCTAATGCAAATTGTCACATTTCACGTATAAGTCTATGAGTTAAATGTTGAGTATGAATGTTAACTGTAAAAAAAAAATCATTCACATTTGTTTGCTTCCATATAAAAATCCATATCTCAGTAAACAACTGAGGGAAAATGAGATTTAGCATATAAACTTATCATTATGTCCACCTCCACCCCCCCCCCCCCCCCCCCAAAAAAAAAAAAAAAATGTTTTGGAGATTGTACAGCAGACTTCAATGTTTGTGTATATGCGGTAAATAATTTACGGGTCAGAAATGAAGTGCATATTATAAAATGTATGACATCTTCACCCAGAAACATCAGCACCCAATAATTAATTTCCTCGTGGTACATGAGAATGACTTATGGTAATAACCTGGCGCAGTTAAATGGGAGTGTTCAAAGGTGTCGTCAATAATGTGAGCGCTTTCACTAAACGTGATTATTTTATAAATCTTACCATTTATCGCTAACATTTGGATGTGTGAATATTGTTGAATGGGATTGAATGGGAAATTGTGTACACTTCAAAGCATCGCTATGAATTTGTACACATATTTTTTGTCCCGAAGCTGATGGCAGGAAACTATCTCATACAAATCTCGAGTAAAGAACAATGCATGAATTGGGTTTGAGTAAGCGGTCATTTCGTCGATGGGTGCAAGAATCTGGAATGAAACCACCACGAAATAAGCAAACGGTATGTAGAAAGGCAATTGTAGACAGCTTTGACAAGGATATCATAAGGCGAACTATTATAAAATGCTGGATGCCAAAGTGACTGTAAGAAAACTTAGAGTTTGGTTGAGAAAGAACAATGACATAGAGCTATCCAAAACAACTTTATGGAAAATTATAAGGACATTAGGCTTCACTTTTAGAAAGTACAAGGGGGGTAGAAATATCAATCGCGAGCAACCGCATTTAGGAGCCATGAGAAGCAGATACCTAACGTGAAATAATGAAAATGCGCAAAGAAAATTATTACATAGTGTATGTCACAATGTTATGGACAGATAGGATTGGCTATTTCCAGAGGTATGTCTGTATGAATACTCTGCAGGTATACTTATGAATAGCTATAGGCACTGGATAACACCGTTTTTTTCGCGCACAAAACTTTATTGCTTATGAAGAGACATGACGAAAACATACACTATTCCCAGAAACTACATTGGAACAGGTAAATACACAATACTGCCTTCGATCGGCCTTGTGACACAACTAGACGCAACGATCTCTTTCCCGTGTCCGAATTCAACTGAATGCCTGGCTAAGGTTCCCTCCTTAGCCCAAACACCGAATAACTGGCTAGTTTCCTTAACGCAGCACAAACACTCCACTCTCCCGGCTAAGCCTCAGAACTCCACTGTCTAGCTGTCTCCCTCCCTTAGCCCCAGACTCAACTGTCCCCTAATTTGCCCAGACTTCTGTCTTTATTCACTATCCCTGGGCCCACCCGTGAAAGACTATTTCACCCTTAAACCCAATTACAACGTTCCCCCGACGTTACATTTCTGGGGTATACCTTAGTCTATTCTTTGTCCAGCACGTGCTTCCCTCTCATTAGTGATTTCATATAGACCCGTAGGTGTCTAACAATCACGGTGTTGGAGTTCAACCATTGTCTTAAGATTTCTCCTCACCCTCTCTGTCACGGGATACTGTGAGTTTAGTGATTCCCTGATAAACTAGAATAGTAAGATTAATTGCAATGTATGAGGATGGATAACAATCGAGTACTTCAGTCTCTGATGAGGACAAATTGAAGATCATTGACCGAATGGTATAAAATAAGGATACAATATGAGGGGTCATTGACTGCCGATTTCACCGGAGAAAACAACGCGGAGACATCGGGTTGGGGAACACACGAAGACGTGGATCAAAGCGTTAAAACTGATTCTTCTTTTCGTTCATCCGGAGTGTTTTTTCAGATGTGATTGCGGTGTGTCTGTTATGCGCCCTTGGGCCGAAACCCGTAGGCCAAACACATCGACTTTAGCGTGCTTGTTTGACCAGGTAGCATTCCTGGGGGACTCTCACTTTTGTGGGGCCATCTGCAACCTGCTGGCCAAGGTTTTAACGGTCAGGACAAAGGGCATACCTCAAAGGAAGGAGGGACAGTCCATAGCATTTACCGCCATCCAAGGTTGCTTCCTAGTTCAGGGGCCCACACTAAAGCCCTGGATCGGGCTCCCCGAGGGAGATGTCACGTCCTGTCGGGTGCTTTTTTAAACCCCCTTAATATATTTGGTCACTTCGTTTTCCCCGGCATTCCGCACAAACCAGACAGGTTTGCAGGGCGGCATCCACCAGCGAGTTTCGGACATGTGTTGTCGTTGGCCCATCAGAGTCTTTCCAGGCACAACAGACATTGGAAAAACCCACCCAGTCAGAGCTGTTCCGAACAAGAGCGGCTTTGGAAACTAGGTAGTCAGAGCTGTTCCTAGCACAGAGACATTCGGACGAGACATTTCACTCGGACGTAGTTGCGTAGTGTCAATTTTTAGTTTGCCAACCGTAGGACGACACTTCCGACTTCAGAGGGCATTTTTTAATGAGGTTAACCTTCCTCTGGTTTCGAGGGCACGTTGGACACTGTTGTGATGTCGCTAACATCTCAGCTGGTCAAGATAGAACGATGAACGACATCGTGGTCGGCCCTCAAGGGAAGGCAGGGGCAGACCATGAGCATTCCCTCGCTATCCAAGGAGGCTTCCATAATTGCAGAGCCGGCACATATTGCTCTGTGACTGGGCTCACCCAAGGAGTTGCCACGTCCTGCTCATGGCTTGCTTTAGTTCCTCACTTCCATGTGTTGGGCAACCCGTTTGCCCCTGATCGCCTCAGCACACACCCGGGACGGTCAGACTGCGAGCGGACACCCACTCGGTAAGCTTTTGCTTTCGGATCACGCAATAGGTTCGCTCGCCGTGCCATTTTGCGTCATTGAGACGTTCTTTCCACTTTTGTCTACACTCTCTATGAGTTAGATACAGTTTTCGCAGCCATTTTCTTCGGCTGGGGCACTTTTTGACTTTTTTTACTCGCTTACGAGGTAGGCTACTTGTGCTGCCGGCTCAGCACCTTACCTTTGTGAAGCGGTGAACGAGAAACGGCCTGGCCCTCTCATCCGGGAATCTCTTATATCCCCCAGCTGAGAGCCTTCGAACTTGTATCAGACCTGAGCATGTAGCTTGCTCAGTATCACGCCTTTATTTTTCGAAAGGTATCGGCCTCGCTCTCAGGTCCAAGGGTTTGTGGCGTTCAGCCACAGCCCTCGACAGGGAGCCTTTAGTGTTTTGTCCTGACCAAGATATTCTGCCTTCGTGCGCCTGATTTAAATATTTGACTGCTATCCTCAGTCTCACCTGCAGAGCAGCAGGTTGTGTCTCTCTTAGTCTGGTCCCTATCCCATGAGCCGTCCGATATGTAGTTTTTCACCCATCGGCAAGCACATGGGGTCGATGGGACACGCAAGCTCCCCCACCACGGCAAGGTGGAGACACATCGGGGGAGGTTAAAACTGATTGATGTACGAGAGCGGAGAAGACGAGACAGAGCGGCAACTAACGAATACGTGACTTCACAGATTTTTGATGTGAATCCCGGCAAAGTTGATTGTTGAGGTATGAACATCAAACAATAACGGAAAATTGGAAACTGAGTATAAATAGTTGTAAACTTGTTTTTGTAGTTAGTGTGTGCTCTCAAACCGGACGGAGAATATCTATGTATCCTTTATTTGGAAAGAAATATAGTCCCTTATTGTTTAAAGGCGATAGGATATTAGCGCATCTGCGTTTGTGTATTTCAATTCATGGACTAACATAGATTATATAAGGTAATCTAGCCTTGGCGTAATAGTCTAGCATAGGGAAATAGGTGTTTGTGCTTGGCTCTTACCATTTCCTTCTTTTAGCTAATCGTTTAGACTTTATTGGACTCATCTGTCTTATGTCAGAGTATCTTTCGGAAGCGTCTGAGTACGGCTGGAGAAAGGCTCTCACATAAGAAGTAGTATGAAGCAGACTCATATCACGTGATTAAATATATCTCCCACAGGTTTCACGTAAACTCCTGACATACTCAGAGAAGATTAAAGGAATTTACTTCACTTGTACAGAGATACAGCACCGCATCTTAAGAAATAAGATTATCGAACGGTACTTCACTGATGCAAAGATAACCAATCACATATAGGAGAACTCTGTAATTCAAAAGTATCCAGGTTAAGAAAGCGATGTAAAGGACGTTAAGTCTATAACGACAAAGTGACCTACGCTAAATATAGGTGACTGGTTTACTCATACAAAAGAACCAGAGAGAACTTAAGAACAGTTTCCAGGCCTACCACAGTGACTATTAAATAACTGTAGACAGTGGTGATGTGTTTTCCGTGATGGATTTTACTATCTTCCAAGAAAGGGAAATATGCTGAATTCAAACTTATCATAATCGCAGGATTTTATAGTGATCAAACATTGAACATTTTCTAAAGATTGGATTACGGCCAGACTCAGGAGGAACGGAGCACCCCGGGTGAGAGCTGTCCATATATGTGTGATGTCTGGTTGCTTGGCCGTATGCAGATGAGAGATGTGATACGGAGCATAGACATTCAGAGTCCTATCTTGCACTCACAATAGAAGACACTACAAATTACATATACACATTCAATACATACAACTGACATAGTTGTCAGCAACAAATATTTTATTAATTGTTGGAGGAAACTGTTGTCAGGGTATGTTATGAAGGAATGAAAGAGAGAGAGAGAGAGAGAGAGAGAGAGAGAGAGAGAGAGAGAGAGAGAGAGAGAGAGAGAGAGAGAGAGAGAGAGAGAGAGTAGAAGACAGAATGGAGGAGTGTAGACAAAAGTCTGGCAATAATTCCCAAGTATAAGGATCTTAAAGGTGTGCTTGTTGATTCCACTGTCCTCCATGGACAAATAGCGACATTAACAGACTCTACATCCGCATTCCTCCTATCTGATCCCTGTAACCGCGATTGTTCTATAGGTTCTTAGCCTCTACCTCTCCCTACCTTGGCGTAAAAACATGCACATTACAGTGTATTTGGATGAAACCTGGATCAATGCGCACCACAAAAGTGAAAAGGAATAGCAGTCAGTGGATGGAAAGATAAAGCGATATGTGCCCAGTATTAAAGGACAGCGTACTACTCATTATGGCTTACTACAGAATGCTGGACTCGTATCAAAGCATAAAGACAATAGTGATTATCATAATGAGACGAATGGTAATGTATTTAGAGATTGGCTCGAGAATATAGTGCTTTCATCCCTTGATAGACCGTCTTTCTAATCATGGACAGTGCATCCTATCACAATGGTGTTGCCCAAGAGGACAAAATACCTACGGCATCGAGAATAAAGGAAGCAATAAAGATATGGTTCCGAAGGGAAAATATACCATATCCAGAAACGTATTTCAGTCTACAATTATTTTCCATGGTAAAACAGGCGCAAAAAAGCAAGAAATGTCAAATAAACAAGTTGATAGAATACCATGGCCATAGGTGCTTGAGACTTCCGCATAACCAACATTTAAACTCTTTAGAACTTGTGTGGGCTTAATTTAAAGGACAGGTGGCAGCTGACAATACTACATTCAAATTGTCTGACGTCATGATACTACCCCAGTCTACGCTATTATATATTGATAAAAGTTACTGGAAAAAATGTGAGGACCATGTGTTGAAAGAGGAAGATGGCTTTTTGGACAAACGATGGAATGAATTTTATGCAACCGAAAGCAGTCATGAACATACTAGAATCGTCAGACAAAGATCAAGGTCTGGGCAGATCGCAGAATTTAATCCATATGCACACTTACTGGGATATTATTCTCCAACTATTCTGAAGAATTGCAGGCCCTAAACATTACAGCATCGACCCAAACAATACAATTTGTCAATCGCGACAGTTTGTATTCCACAGTGATGAATTTTCTGTTCCGCAAACCCTCAACGGTGACAAGCAACTGACATTGAAAAAACAGCAACAACAACAACAACAACAACAACAACAACACTAAACGCATTGAAGACCATCAGACGAATAATATTGCTGTGGAAACTGACATATTGTGACAAGAAATGTAGACAGGGCTAGCATAAATTAAGGCAACAGCTAACACACACACGCACCAACACACACACACACACACCACATGCGCACACGCACACACTAACACACACCCACCAACATCCACATACTCACTCACCTACATTCCCTGCCCCCTCCACACACACACACACACACACACACACACAGACACGCACAAACACACACATCAGGTATTTGGCATGGAAACACAGCGGGTAAGATTTATTCCCCCATCATTATGAGTGTCTGAGAATCAGGCTAAGACCTGTTTACCCGAGATCGTGCCCTACGTTAGAATAGGTCAGCATACATGTTGTCATTACAAATCGATGTAAAGGCCTGTTAGAGATTCCATCCATAGCTTTCTATACACGAGGTCGTGTACGTCGAGCTCGGCAGAGACTTCTTAGGTTAGCATGCTCAAGAATGAAGGTATAAACGAAATGAATATATCTCCAGGTTTGAAACATTGATAATTTGTTCGTCATACAGTATTATTGTTGTCCGTCGACAAAAAGAGAGGGCATTATCTGAGGTTATACCCATTAAACATATTGCCTTGGAATTCACGATGTAATTATGATTGATTTGCTTGTGATGCTAATCTATGGAACAACTGAGGTGACGGCACCGCCCGGTTATGTGTTAACAGCAAACATAATAGAATTATAGTGGACTGGAGCAAGCAAAGTGTGTTAGGGGACATATATTAGCATACAAATAGGCACAATCATTAGAAAAACGAACCATGCATAAAAACGTGATTAGATACATTAGACCAGAGGTTCCAAAACCACGGTCCCCCCGGGAAGGTTAACCCGGTCAACAAATGCCCGCAGAAGTCGGATGTGTCGGCCTAACGGCGCAAGAAACGCAGCTCTGCTGTAAACAGGCACAACGCAATCACGTCCGAAAAAAAAAACTCCGGATGAACGAAGAAGAAAATACGGTCCGCGGGCCACTTGTGGCCCGCCAACCGTCAGAAAGTGGCGAGGCCGCGTTATTTAATATAATATATTTTAATAATTCAAAAAAATGCACTCGGAGCGTGCGATAATTTACTCTACCCATAACCCAACCTTTTCGATCAATCAGAATTCGCAAGGCGCCATGTTGTCGCCTGTTACAACTGTTTAGCAAAGTAGGTAATATTGTGTTGAAATAATATTTTTTCAAATAAAAATTTACCGTTAAAGCCTATCAACATGAGTGTGGAAAATCTAAAATCAAACAATAGTAATAAGCGAAAGTGTGAAGACGTTGCTTGTCGTGAATTCAACGAAAACTGGACGGATAAATTTATATTTATGCGTAGCCGTAGTGGTAAACCAGTTTGCTTAATATGCGGAATTTGTGTACATGTTACAAAAAAATTTAGTCTGGAACGAAACTTCACGACCACACATTCAGACATAAATGCTCAATATTCGATCAATTCGGAGTTAAGAAAAGATTTCATAGCTAAAAAAGAAAGTTCTCTGACCGGCAGTAGTCATTTTTTTTTAAAACCAAGGTTAACGAACAGAGCAAGAGTGCTCTTGTTTCGTCTTACGAAGTCGCTCTTCTGTTGGCTCGCAAATAAGAAGCCGTTCACCGATGCAGAAGAAATAATCAAGCCTTCCCTTAAAATTGCTGCTAGAATGCTTGGCGCTAAAAAGTGTAAAACAAAATTTGATCAGATTCCTTTGTCTAATAATAAAATGGCAAGGCGAGTTGACGAATTAGCAAACGATGTTTATCGTCAAGTAGCAGCACATATCAAAAATTTTAAATATTTGTCATTGGCAATGGATGAATCCACTGACATTTCTGACACAGCTCACTTCGTAGTTTGTGTTCGAGCAATAAACGATAATTTTGAAGCCATTAAAGAACTTCTAGGACTCGAATAGATGCATGCAACTATCAAAGAGACTATCTGTTTGAACCTCTGAAGTTGTGTGTGGAGAAAAACAACAAAGAACCGGCCAAATTGGACAGTGTCTGCACCGACGGTACTCCGGCTTTGACGGGTAAAAAGTCTGGATGTCTAGCATTATTGGAAACGTTTCTTGGCCGCACTATTTTAAAACATTATTGCATCATTCAACAAGAAGCTCTGTGTGGAAAGACATTAAATCCTAAACATATCATAGATGTTGTTCTAAGATGTGTAAACAAAATTCGAAATAAGAAGCTGACCAGGCCTGAGTTCAGACATTTTCTATCAGACCTGAACGAAGAATATGGTGAGATACTGTTACAATGTGATGTCAGATGGCTATCTAAAGGGAAAGTTCTGTCACTTTTCTGGGCACTGAAAAATAGTGTCTATCTGTTTCTGTCTGAAATAAATTAATTGCCTACAGTACGGGAATGTCTGCTGAACGATGACTGGCTTAATGACCTGACATTTTTGGTGGACATCACATCTCATTTAAACTCTTTAAATGCGAGGATCCAGTGGGAAAAAAAAAAAAACTATTCACAAATTTGTGCGATGACATTTCTTCATTTAAAATGAGACTACGACTATTTATCGGGCAGCTGACTGAAGGGACTTTAGAGGCGTTTCCAACTCTGAAGACGCTTGTGGTGGAAAAGAAATGTGACTTGTTACAGTACAAAGTAGAAGTTGAAAGTCTTCTGGATATCTTTCAGTCGAGATTTCAAGAGTACACAATAGAGAAGGATAATGTTGCCCTCTTCATAAATCCGTTCGTATTTCTTGATGTCAAGTTCTGTCAATTACAGCAAATCTTTCAGTATGAAGCAATTGATTTTAAATGCAATTCTGCTCTGAAATATAAATTTCTGGAGCTGCCTGCTTCACCTTCAGCTAATCATATGATTTAATTCTGGTGACTATAGCCTGTCGAACAATTTTAACACTTGCGTTCATTCGCCCAGGGATACATTTTTCGTTTTGGTTCGACTTACAGACGCGAGCAGTCATTTACGCAATGACCATTATTTAAAAAAAACACACAATAAACAAACAAAAAACAAAAACAATCAACGTTCCAGACTCACCGACAGTAACCTAGCTGAGCTTATGACTTTGGGCACGACAGATTTGTGCCCAGACATTGATAAACTGGCATCTGAACTAAAGTAAAGGTTATGAAGAATAGTTAAAATTGTAAATTAATAGGGATTTTAAAACTGATTTTAAAAACTGATTTAAAATTTATTGTTAAATGAACTTCTGATTTTAAACCAAAAAATGACAGCAGTTTAATACTGACACTGACTGCCTTTAAAGTTTTAGAATTTTGTTGACGAAAGTTAAGAAAGGTAAGAATGATATTGCACGACATTTATAACTGTATAACTGTTTGGTCCGCTTAACTACTGAAAATAGTAGATATGGCCCTCTGCTTGAAAAGCTTGGGAACTACTGCATTAGTCAGTAACGATATTTTGGGCACATTATGCGAAAAAATATATTAGAAAACTTAGTAATAACTGGAATATTATTACAAACGAGCAAGAGTGAGGCACAATTATAAATACATTGCTGCCTTGGCAAAGTGGCAAAATCTGGATAAGAACAAAAACTCTTCCAAGACTCTGGTAATCGTGTATGGTAACGATCTATGACTACATAGCACATGACCATTCGATATCTGCATGCCACACAATGATGAAGTAGCCCAGACAAATACACAGTGTTATGTGCCCCTATTTAAACTGCCGGGGCAGCTGCTATATATAATGCATTTGTGGAGAATAAATGGCCAGCCGCCGTGCTGTTGTTTATCAAATTGTCCGTCGGATCTGTTAATGTGAAAACTAACACACTACAAAACAACATCATAGGAAGTCCAGCACACCAACACATATAATATCATCTGTGTTCACTGTTGTTATAAGTACGAAAGTAATGTAGAGAACATTGGGCATATCGTTCTAGAACAGTGGTTCTCAACCTTTTTTGGCCCACACCTCCCTTTACCATATGTTAAGAACGTCATTCCCCCTTTAGAATTTCCTCCCTATAAATCCCCCCCCCCCCCCACCCTTACACAGTATACATAAAAATGGAAGCTAAATTTAATAACACATTTTAGAACAAGTCTAGACATCTACATAAAACGTGATTTGCGGGTCTACTTACGTTATAAAACGAATTTCATTAGGGTGAGAAGTACAGAACCGTAAAATTTAGAGGGAAAAACAATATCAAGTAACTGGTTCTTGTATTAATGCGATCTTGAAATAATCTTAATCTCCCCCCTTCCCCCCCCCCCCCCCCCCCCCAACTGAAACCCTAAAATTCCCTCCCCGCGGGGGGAATTCCCCACCGGTTGAGAACCACTGTTCTAGAACCATATATTCATAGACCAATCGGTAATTGCAAACTACTGAACGCAATTCCTGGTGCCCATTTGAGGCTAGGTAAACCTGGAAGCCTAGGTTAATTTTCAAACTTTGCCATGTTGTTAGTTTTAAACAAAAATAATTTTTTTAGGGTTCGCGGTTCTCACAGGGGCCAGAGCCGCTCAATCAGGTCTCATGTCCCTACGTGTCGTTGACCGCCTCTGCTGGTGACCTTGGCAAGATCAAGCGCAGATACTACACTCTGATCTTAGCCAAAAGGCCGAGAAGCGATTAGAGGGTAAGTTGCCTTTCTATTCGATCATCCAAGCATTGAATGAATGTCCAAACTGCTCTTTCCTAACATTATGTGATTCCTTTCCTTCAAGCGAGTCATTGTGAACTCTGAGTTATCACTCCTAGAACATTAATTTGCGTACGCTTCCCATTTCCTACGAATCTTTAATATTCCGGCCACTCATGGGCGAGATCCTCGCTGTAGCAAATGTTTCTACATAGATGTATTTTCAGGTTTGAATCACTGGTTGTCATCTCGTGTATCGCGATTATTACGAGATAATGAGAGGTGACGTGTAACATGTTGAACTAAGCGGAGTTTTTCTAATCTGAGATGATGCAACAGAAACATTTAAGTTTAAATTTAGGGATAGTTATCTTGATGCCGAGTCCGTGGTGAAGAAAATCCGGAGCCAATTCGTAATCCCGTATACCGCGATAGAAACACAGCTGCGGGCGATTTGGCAGTCAACCGCCTTGGGTTGGTTTCCATAAATTGGTATGAGTGGCGGTCGTTTAGAAAACAATGACAAACTACTACTTTGTTGTTGTTGTTGTTGTTTTTTTTTTTTGTAAATATAAAAAAAAACTCTTGTTTTTTTTTTTTTTTTTGGTTGCTTTATTTGAATATCCGCCAAGGTCTAATAATTAACTCTTTATGTGAAAAGGATTACTTTAATAAATGTT
>JACEFZ010023878.1:25000-75000 GCA_014155875.1 Cepaea nemoralis
CTTTTGTTTTCTTCCTCTTGCAAAGTTATATCTTCTCTAATTTTTCTCTCCACTATTTCTTTTATCATGCAACACATCATCCACCGACGTGTCTTATAGTGTTATTTGTGCCACGATTTCATAACTATCTGGTTTATATATCTATTCATCAAGCGACATTGTTTCCTGGTGTGTAAATAGCGCATAAGCTTCCATGACAATGACCCGGATTCAATACCCAGCTGAAGTAACTAGCACGTAATTCACCCGCACACATCCATCTATCATGTGCCATGCCGATAAGCGTGGGCGGTTCATGTTTGCCATCTCACTCGATCACCAGTGTCGTGGATCAGCTTCGTGTTTCTGCCTCGACCACGCCACGTGGCCATGCCATCAGTGTATTTAATTATTGGTCTTCCCTTTGGTCTCCTCCCTTCGATCTTGCAGTTGTCATCAAGTTCTCCAATTAATTTCTTCTCATAACATGCCCAACAATTTTGACTGTCTACATATAATGTCTCTAATCAGTTTACGATCTTTATTTGTTTCTTGTAGTACTTGGTCATTGGTTTTTCTGTCTGTCTATGGTATTCTGTGCATTTTCCTCAGAAACCACATTTCTACAGCCATCAGATGTTTATCAGCTTGGCTTCTCATTGTCCACGCTTTACATCCATATAAAAGTACAGGTTGTATGTAGCATTTCAACACTCTTTTTTCTCGTTTGAACTGATATCTTTTTATTGGTCAGTATGTCTTTCGTCTTGCAAAAGGCTACCTTCGCCATTTTCGGAAAATCTTGTTCTAATCTCTTCAAGGCATCTCCCATCAGATGTTATGACTGTTCCGAGATAGCTGTACCGTTTCACTTGTTTAAGAATATGCCCATTTCCTTGTATATTACATTGTGGCATTTCTTCCTTCCCAGTGACGACCATAATCTGTGTCTTCTTACAATTCAATTTTAACCCTAGTTGTTCACTGTGTGCAACAACCGCATCTACTAAATATTGCAGGTCCTTGTTCATTGTCTGCAGTCAAGACTGTATCCTCTGCATATCTAATGTTATTGATGTACCGTCCCCCAATGTTGATTCCTTCCATATCTTCTATATTTCTGAAAATATTTTCACTGTACAGGGAAAAAGGTTATGGAGACATTACACATACCTGTCTCACACCTCTCTTAATAGGTTGATATTAACCTACTTCAGTATCAATTCATATGGAAGCTTCTTCTTCTTCTTCAGCTTTCCGAGCCATTGAGGTTCTTTGCTGCAAATACAATCCGTCTCCATTCGTCTCTCTGGTGGACCTTCTCTTGCCAGTCGTTGATATGGCAGCTTGTTGTTTCCAATATATGGTTTTTACAATTCTAAGGTCTTTTCAATCATTTTGTAGATCTTCAAGCATCCTTATCATGTCGACATGTCTCACGATATCGAAAGCCTTTGTGTAGTCAATAAAGCAGAGGTGTAGATCTTTGATTACTTCTATAGAATGTTCAATTACTGTTCTCAGTATGTACACAGCAGTTTACAGTACTCTTGCCTTCTACAAACCCATATTGTTCCTCTCCTATTCCAGGTTGTATTTTCTTCCTAACTCTTTGCATGATAATTCTTAACAAAATCTTTGTTAGTGACTCATTATACTAATTGTTCGATGTTGATCACTGTCACACGTCGTTCTTTATGATAAGTTCAATGTTCTTGATGATCTTTGCGTGATATTGTCGTGTGATGGTCGTTGTCTAGGTAACGATGTTCATGGTGTGTCAATTGAGCTATCTAACTGACTCTTAATCCAACTCACCCCAGAAGTGCACCTTCACCAGTCATGAAACAAGATTGAGTTGGCGCACATAATCATTTATTCCAGAAATAAGACGGACAGACGGAACATGTTTATACATCCAGAAATAATGTAATCCATAGAATATAAATATCCTCCTCACAATTTAACCAGCACACATCACTGGCTTCTCACGGCCTGCTGAATCTCAAATTCACAAGACATTTAGTCCAACTACTATGCACGGCTGGATCTCCCACAATACAACCCACACATTGGGTCGGAGCCTCTGCTCTCTATGTAACCCACTCTGGGTTTTAGGCCTGCCTTCACAGCTCCGAGAATCACACAACACCGTTCTCCGTGGACTACCGACTCCTTCGGTATCTCAAACTCAACTCCCTGAAACGACCTGCCCCGCAGTCGGTCTCTTCTCTCACTGACTTTTTAGTATCCTTACTTCACCCAACACTCAACTGTCTTTCGCCCCATCCACCCTAGGGGTTTTTCCTCTACCCTCACTAT
Source organism: Cepaea nemoralis (assembly GCA_014155875.1). NCBI lineage: Eukaryota > Metazoa > Mollusca > Gastropoda > Stylommatophora > Helicidae > Cepaea > Cepaea nemoralis. The sequence continues at coordinate 27,302 of JACEFZ010023878.1, forward strand.
TTTTTTTCTCAGGACTGGCTGTTTTCTCATAGCCAGGGCAGTCACTTTACTGTCTCCCACTTTAATCTCCATTCTTCCTCATGCCCGGTCACTCAACTCAATGTCAATGACCCAGGCTTATGTCATCACCCCCCCCCTCTTAAAAGAAAACTTCGTTTTCAAATATTGGGAGACTAACACTAACTAAACATGTGACCCAGACATATTGCCTGGGTAGCCCTAAGTATGGCTCCACCTCACTTCAGCTACCACCCTAAATAATACATCAAATGCTCATAGTACACTCCCATATTAACCACACATAAATACAAACAACTTTCTATCTTGTGTAATACTGCACGAACTAATACATCACATAATAATAATACATCATAGAAAAGCATTATACTTATGTACCCACAGGTCTCTTACTACTTCACGACCCCACAATACTATTTGTGTACCGACCCTATATCAGGTGGTTCTGTTCTTGCATTAACCCTCCTCTGATTCCTGTCGATGCTGTGTCTACCTTTCATGTACCCATGACTCATGGTACCTCTACAATTACAACATCTGTTTGCTATCCCTAGCCCTGGGTCAGTAATGTCGCGAACACTCTTTTGCCCTGACTCAACTTTCCTATCTGCATATTGCACCGTTACACTTTCGTCTCTGTTTAGTCTGAACTCTTTATTCAATCTTGGCCCATGTATCTGGCACCTTGCTTTCTGCTGCATACGCCTTATGGCTATGTGCCCTGCACATGCACTATCCTGAGCTGTTCTAGTATATCGGTCTCTGTGTGCTAAAGGTACTGCTACTTGCCAACGTGCAGTTCTGCTATCTGAAAACCTGCGAGTGAGAACATTGTTCTTCCTCTCGAAGCACAATCTACCTTTCTTTGACTGCCTATGTTCTACTCTCCTACCCCCTTGGGAACATTTGTTCAGAGTAGTATCTTGTCTCTGGGAGCCACTAGCACTATATTTGGGATCCATTCTCATCTGCTCAGCTGTACTATCCTTGTCCTGAGTTCCTGTGTCTACTTCAAGTGCCTCTTCTACCTCAGCTACACTTTCTAATTTAGGTTCTCTTGTGATAACTACCTCATTACTGCTTACACTATATTTTTGGTCCCAATAAACTATTTCCTCTTCTGTACAATCTTTAACTCCTATAACATTTCCTATGATCAAATCAGCCACTGATGAGTCCAAAACACACACTGTCACTCTTCCAGTGATATATGGTGTTTTTACTGTTATTATGGCTAATGGGTAGAATTCTACTGTCCCATTAAATGTTATGGATCTAATCTTTTCCCCTGTATAATCCGAGGGATGCACTAAACTCTTTCTAACTCCGATGGACGTACATCCGGAATCCCTAATTGTTAACGCCGGCCTATCATTAACAAATCCATGGTGCATCTTCAGACTTCCTCATTCATGCACTGCTGATCCTGCTTTAACTGTGTGACCACATATTGAAGACTGGCTGATCGTCTTTTTCAAAAAGAGGTTTGCACCCACTACAATCTTCATTGTTCAGCGTCTCAATTACTTGCGCTGCATTTGAGTGCTCTGTTTCTCTCATCGTACATTGATGGCTGAAATGCCCCTTCCTTCCACATTTGAAACAAGTAATCTCCCTTTTACTGTTGTTCGTTGGTCGATCTGATGGTTGTGCATCACACTGTGCTGCCTTGTGTCTCCAGCTCCCACAATTCCAACATCCGGCATAATTTGGACGCCTCTGGAAATTTCCCCTTCTGTATGGGTACCGTCCTGCTCTGCTAAAATGGTTGCCCTGGACACCATTATCTTGAAGTTCTTGCTGCTCACCTTTCTGTGCTGAATCCACACTTTTCGCCCTTGGTCTGATGACTGGATTCTGGTCCTGTTTAGTGTACGCTGCACAGACTATTTCCTCACTCATTAATTTCCCAATAGATACGTTAGGATGTGCCGTCATGTAGTTTTGCTCTAACTGAGACATTGTGTCTATGTACTTTGGCTTACGTTCCTCAAAGAAAGCTACTAAATTGGTATTACATGAAGCTAATACTTTGTCTCTTAACACTAAATCTACTAATTTATTAAAATCTTTCCCTACTTCTGCGAGCTCCATCCATTTGTTAAATGTGTTCTTTACTGTGTTAACAAAGTCTGTGAAATCTTGATTTGTCTCTGGCACTAACTGTCTAAACTTTGTTCTATATCCATGTTCAGTTAGTTGGAACTTTGTGAGGAGACGTTGACGCAAAATAGTGTAGTTGTTTCTTTCTTCCACAAGTAAATTAAACATTGTATCTAGAGCCTTACCCGTAAGAAACTCACCAAGTCGCATCGCATACTCTTTCTCTGGAATACCTAACGCTTTGGCTGATGCTTCGAACCTGGCCAAATAATTTTCAAATTCACAAGACATTTAGTCCAAATACTATGCACGGCTGGATCTCCCACAATACAACCCACACATTGGGTCGGAGCCTCTGCTCTCTATGTAACCCACTCTGGGTTTTAGGCCTGCCTTCACAGCTCCCAGAATCACACAACACCGTTCTCCGTGGACTACCAACTCCTTCGGTATCTCAAACTCAACTCCCTGAAACGACCTGCCCCGCAGTCGGTCTCTTCTCTCACTGACTTTTTAGTATCCTTACTTCACCCAACACTCAACTGTCTTTCGCCCCATCCACCCTAGGGGTTTTTCCTCTAACCTCACTATTTTATTTCTCAGGACTGGCTGTTTTCTCATAGCAAGGTCAGTCACTTTACTGTCTCCCACTTTCATCTCCATTCTTCCTCATGCCCGGTCACTCAACTCAATGTCAATGACCCAGGCTTATGTCAATCACATTCCAAGACTCCTTATTTCTTTGGGATTGCAATAAATTCAGAATTACATAATTCATGAGGCATACCTCCCGTATCATATGTGGTATTCAGGAGTCTGGTAACTTTGTCTATTCCGTATTCTTCTAAAGCAGTGGTTCTTAACCTGTTTTGGCCCGTGTCCCACTTCACCATATTTTAAGAACGTCATTCCCCCCACTTTTCGTATTTCGTACATAAAAATGTGGCCGGTGCCCCCCCCCCCCCCCCACCCTTTCATCATATTTTCAGAACGTCATTCCCCCCTATCGTATTTCCTACCTAAAATTCCCTCCCCCGCCCCTACACAGTATACATAATAATGGAAGCTAAAGTTAATAGCACATACTAAAACAAGTCTAGACGTCCACATAAAACATGATTTGTGGGTCTACTTACTTTATAAAATGAAGTTTAGAAGGGTGAGACATACATAACCGTACAGTATGGAGGGAAAAAGAATATCAAGTAATCGGTTCTTGTACTAACGCGATCTTGAAATAATCTTAATTCCACCCCTGGAAACCCTAAAATTCCCCCCTTGGGGGGGGGGGGGAATTCCCCACCGGTTGAGAACCACTGTCCTAAAGCATTAATCATTTCTGTTATGATGCTGTCTGAACCGGGGGTCTTGCCAGATTTCATATGGTTAAGAGCATTCTGAACCTCCATCTTCAAAATTGATGGTCCTTCATTATTATTTTCAATATCATACTGTTATTCTCTATTATCATCATAAAGGTGTTTCACATAATCTGACCATACATGCAGAATCTGATCTTTGTCTATTATGATTTTTTTTCATCTTTAGTTTTTAGACAGCCTGCTGATGTACTTGTTCTTTTATTAGTAAGTTCCTTTAGTATACATCAACAAAAACCGCCTTTTTAAAGCTCTTTACGACGACACAGCAGATCGCTTTGCGTTGATTGTCATAATGTTATCTACGTCGATGGTTCAGAAAGCAATAGCAAACCACTGAATCTTACATGCCCAGAAAATCAGTCTATCTGTTTGTGTGTCCGCCTGGACCTCCCTGAGAGCACCGAGTGTCTTGCAGATCCTCTGTTCACTCCCTGCAGCACCATTCTCTCCAGACAATGATTCTGTATCTGTTCCTACACACTATACACACGATCACAAAGGGACCTGATCACATTTACCTTATTGTGCACCAATACCCTACCCAAAGGTGCACACCTAGCAAGTTCGTCCGCCTGCTCGTTCCCCAACACACTAGCATGTGTTCTAGGGGAAAGATTCAACAGTTGCTCTCTATCTTTCATGTTTTTATTAAAGCAAGCCACTCTGCATGAAGCATGCCTGTCTTCACCCTGCTCAACTTGCTCTATGAGCACGTTATAATAACGACAAGTGCGTGCTGGCTATCCTACAGCCAGCGGAACGCCGCAATGACTGCCACAACCTCCATTTTCAGACCAGATGCTGTCTATTATATGCCAGGCTCTCCTGCACTACACACTGTCCATTAATCTTCGCTATACAACCAGGCACTTCTTTTGCATCTTAGCACAGCATCATCCGTGTAGATGATTACATCACCTGGGCGCGAATTGGGTGTATCAATTGTTGCACCCCCCACTCTGCGCTGTTTGCTTTCCGACATTCCCAATCCAATGTGATTATGACCTGCACCGATGTGTCATTTCCTCTGGCATTCTTTTATTACTTTATTACATAATCCGATAGGCACTAAATTAAAGAACAGCTCCTTGGAATTGGAAAATGTAAAACAATAACTGTCTGTGAGAGAACAAATTAGATCTCCATTTCTTGGCTGCATGTTAGTTAGTTAGTATGTTAGTTAGTTAGTTAGTTAGTTAGTTAGTTAGTTAGTTAGTTAGTTAGTTAGTTAGTCGCGGTTCCATCTTCACGGCAACGGGTCGTCCCCATATTGCTCCATTCCTGTGCCAGTGAATATCACACAAAATGCTCCTCAATGGAATAGACAGGAGTTTCGGCATGTGTTCGGATTCACTAAAGCAAATAATGAAATAATGCTTGTGAAAACAAGATGTGGTCTGTGGTCTATGTGTAAGTGAACGCAGTTTCAGAATCTTCAGATATGCGCAGTACAGCGTTTGAAATTAGTCGCAGGCGATGTGTGAAGAATGTCGCTTTGCGATGATTTAGATTTTATAAGATATCAATAGCACATTACTAAGCATGAAATTAAAATGTAAATCCCAATCATCCAGTAAATACTGGAGATGACCGCAATGTCCTGTACAGGGAATGCAAATAACTTTTGTGTGTGTGAAAACAATCATTGTGATACATGGACTGAAAGCTCGTACATAGCTTCTGCATGGTCAAAAACGCTGTCAGATACAAGCAACCGTTTAGACATATTCTGACATTTTGATTCTGCATCATCATTGTGTGAGTTGCCACGACGCCAAGGCGCTCATTTCTCACCATGGTCTCTGTATTTTTGTGTTCTGGGTCAACTCTGCTAATGATATTCCTCCATGCCACCATCCGGCATCATCTCTGTCTGTCTGCCGCCACCTCTTTCCCCACTGATTATTCCAGTGCCTTTGTTCTCATCACATGACCAATAAATGATGCTTGTCTCTTTCTTATAGTCGTATATTATGTTATACTTTCAATAACCTCATCCAGGCAATCGTTGTCAGTTACTCTGGCAGTCCAATTTATTCGCAACACTCGTCTCAAGAATAACAAAGTTACAGTACTTGTATTAACCATACTGCTTACGTTTTCTCCTTAAATCGAAATTGTTGGGCATGTCTGCACAACCTGTTACCCTTTCTCTCATCAGGTGCCTACTATAAACCACCGCTTCTCTAATTTATGCTAACTGCATCAAGATAGTAACACCCCTTCCCCCGATTCACATTTACAATTTACCTTCTTTAAGCCTCCCTTACTCCCCCTCCCCCCTCTGCTATCCTCGCCAATTTGGATTTGACCTAATGTCAGGTACTATTTGCTTTGCCCCAGATAACCTGATCCCGAAGGTCGAGATGTCAGCACGTATACCACTAGGCTGAGATACGTGATATATCTGGCCAAGTCGTATCTGTCGAGTGTTTGTTGTCTACCGCTAGTTTACTGTTTACTCTTCCCGCCCCTACAATAGTGCACCATTATCTTAGCTTCTACGTCACTTCAAGGCTGTTTACATTCTTAGTTCTAGATTCTACTATTTCCAAGATTGCGTTGTGGTGTTTTCTTTCTTCGACCATCTGTTTCTGTCCTCGAAGGTTTTCCTCTGTTTTATCTGCTGTGTGTCTGTCTAGTTGTGTATTTCTGTTTCTAGTGCATTAATGTCCTTACGCATTAGTGTTTAATTTTGCTCTGTAAACTTGTTCCTGTGTTGGAGTTCTCTCTCTATCCATCTTCGCATGCCTGTACCGTCTTGCCTTGTATTTGCGTGTTATATATTCATCTCTATCTGCCTTGGCCCGCTCTGTGGCGAAGGTTTTACAGACACAATTCGTAATCCCGCATAAGGCGCTCGAAACATAGTTGCTGATGATTTGGCAGCAGACCGTCTTGCGTTGGTTTTTATACAACGGTTTTAAAGCAGGTAGTGCAGAAAGCAATGGCAAACTACTATAAGTAAGCTTGCCAAGAAATCACAAAAAAGCCAAAAAATGCTGGTGTTGACTGCAACGTCTTGTAAAGGATATACAACTAACCGTCTGTCTGTCTGTGTATCTCTGTATTTAGTCTTGCTTAACCGACCCTATGGCCTAACGGACAGTTAGGCTCGAAGTTGCATAACTCCCCGACATACAAAGTTGACGGTTCGAATTCAGGCGATATGGAAGCACACCGCAATGGTTTGATTTCAATGGTATGAGGCGTCGGCCGTTCAGAAACAATGGCAAACTACTGAACTGAAATTGCATGATAAATCACAAACAGTCAGTAAATGCTGGGGTTGACTGCAAACTTATGTAAGGACATGCAACTAACTCTAACTTTGATATGGCTTATATCGGAGTATGCATACATTACCTCATGCCCGCCGTCTTTCTATTTATCTCTGTGTCCATTCTTGCAAATGACAACTAGACATTTGCAACAGGAGTGTCCAACATATGCAGAACAGAGAAAATCATTTCAGCCTACACCCGCTCCATTTGAGGACAAACTCTACTAATTCCATCATTTACACAATTGCTGCAGATAGGGATCACCCCCTGCATGAAGCCATAGATATGGTCTAGGGTCATCGACTAAGGCGAGACAGGTCCTGGATGGCACAGGCAGAAATATCTATACGTCAGATGTGTGATCTGGAGACCATCAATCCTGAAAAAGAGTGAGTTGAAGTTCCGGAAGACATGACTGACTGGCTTAATATAATAGTAACACTGGTTCATGAGTGCAGAGAATGGGCAGCGGGCCGCACTGAGTTTGAAGTGCAATAACTGATCCAGAGTAACACACATCAAGGTGACCTAGTTATCTACACCGATGGGTCATTGGTGAGAAACAGACGTGGTGGTTGGGGTTTTATTGCAAAGGCTAATGGACGAGTCTTGAAAAAGGAGAGTCTGGCATATGAAACTACAACCTCTAGCATGAGAATGGAGGTGGAAGCAGTAGAAGCGGCATTCCGTTGGTTAGAGGAGACTACTGCAACACACATTGTATTCATTACGGATTCAAAGAGTATGCTTAGTAAGGTGGAGAAAGAAATGTATCGTGTGGAATGGCTATCGTCGCTTCAGAGGTCACAGATTCTGAGAATTGTATGGATATTTTGCCCTCGCCATGCGGGAGTGCGGGGGAATGAACAGACTGATAGGCTGGCAGGGAATGCATCTCTTGGTGGTAAATTGCTTATGGACAAGGGGGAGGTGGTCATGCGTTCGTGGGACCAGGTGGAGAAACAGATTGAGAACCTGAATGTGGAAAGAATGAGATTGCGAGGGATCGGCAGGGGTTCTGGAAGAATCTCAAAACTAAGAGGGAAGACCAGGAGAACTTTAAATCAGATAGCCGTGGGAACGATTAGTTTTATGACTCTTCGCTGGCTGTTGAACGAGTGGACGGAGCACATATGGGAATGTCCTGAGTGCAGTGATGTCGGTTCTTGACTCAACTCAACTCTACTAATATGTCAATAAGCTTAAGTTGACTGCTGCGTTCTTTCTTTCTTTAAATATACGCAGGTTGACATGTGAAGGGTGAACTAAGGAGAGGAGATCTTGCATTTATCAGGCTGTGCGTTTACATCACATTTATCTTTCTTTCCACTAATCTATTTGTTCTTGCGTTTATCAGAGTATACATTTACATAACGGATATCTGTCTATCTATTAATCTGTATATTTAGTCTCGTATATATCAAGATATACATTTCCGTGTTATCTTTCTGTCTATCTTTTATCTATGTGTTTGGCTTGCATTTGTCAAAATACAAATTCACGCACCATTTTCAACATGCATCGGTCTGTTCAGGATGCATATATTAGAATACATCATTGCTAACATCTATCTCTGTGTTTGGTCTCGCATATATTATACTTTATCATTACTAACATTTATCTCTCTGTTCGGCCTTGCAAATATCAAACTATAAAAAATGTAACTTTTATCTTGCTCGTGCATGTTCCGCTTTATATTGAAAACTTTAGCTGTTTGTATATTTCTCTTCACATTTGGCCTTATATGTGTTTGTACACTGTTCGTTATGTCTACGTATTATCAATTCATCCATCATCATTCAGTGCCTTATTCTGTGCAGGGCGTTGCCGCGACGACAGTCTCCTAATTTCTTTGACTGCTCAAGCTTTCTAGACAAGTATTCTTAACGAAGGTGGTCTGCCATTGCTTTTCTTCTTGGCAGTCACCATGCTGGTCGGTGACCTTAGTTATTCCGTCTATTCAGGCACCACCTACCTGCCGTCTGGAGCTTGAGACCGTAACAAACGGCTACGTATTGGCTGCCCTGAAGCTCAGTCGGTTAGTTGGGTCCATAGTTTCCCTATATGAGACCTAAGCGGGTAGTTCACTTTATATATGGGCGTCCCGTAGGCTCAGGCGGGAGGAACGGCACCTTACACAAGGTCGTCCCGTAGGCTCAGGAGGGAGGACAGTACCTAACACAAGGTCGTCCCGTTGGCTCAGGAGGCAGAAGGGTGCCTTACATAAGGTCGTCCCGTAGGCTCAGGAGGGAGGACGGTACCCTACACAAGGTCGTCCCGTAGGCTCAGGAGGGAGGACAGTACCTAACACAAGGTCGTCCCGTTGGCTCAGGAGGCAGAAGGGTGCCTTACATAAGGTCGTCCCGTAGGCTCAGGAGGGAGGACGGTACCTTACACAAGGTCGTCCCGTAGACTCCGGAGGGAGGACGGTACCCTACTTCCCAATGTTTAATGAATACCCATAACCTGCGCTGTGGTTTAAAGGATGAGACTCGCAAATGTCATAATTCCCGCTTAAACTAAGACGAGGGTTCGAAATCAGCTGCGGGCGATTTGGAGTAAGACCGCTTTACGTTAATTGCAATGATATGAGGAGTCGGTCGTTCAGAAAGCAATGTCACACTATTGAACAAACATTGCTTAGTAAATCACAGACAACCAATAAACGCTTGTGTTGATTGCTACGCCGTGTAAAGGACATGCAATGAACTTTAACCCCTACTCTGCCATCCAAATACTCCAACAACAATCTACTAGACTGCCCACTTCTGTTTTTCCTGTTGTTCGGTGGCCATATATTTGCCAGTGTGTTTGTCAATAGACCTAGGCTGTAATCCTGATGTCCTTCTGTAACATCGGTGATGCTCACCGCTGGATAAAGTTACAACTGGTCCCTTCTATAGTTTAATCTTATTTACTTAAGCTTGCGACCTTGAAGCCCCAGCAACATTCGGCGCATCAATGCGCAGTCAAGCTTGGCGGTAGTAGGCCAGCATAATGTGACATAACCAGGTCTTCAAGACTCCTCATTTGAGTCTGCCTGCCAGTCATATTACATGGCAAATGTTGGCCATAGCAGAAACTGCCGCCGGGGTGTGAAGTGTGAAGTGTTAGGCGTGCACATACTCTGGACCACGACATATGATATGAGCTGGCCAGTTCTCTACCTCGTCGCCTTTACTTTCTAGATAACTTGAAGAAAGATTCAGGAAATTGTCTAGTACTCAGTTTCATGAGACTGGGCCCACCATAGAACCATTCTGGTCGGAAACAACCATTACATTTCTTCTGGGTAATGAATGGGCTTTGTGAGGCAATAGCTCAAACTACTATACCACAGATGCTCCCAAGTCATATTACATGTTTTAATTACAGTTGCTCTGGTGACGTCTTATCAGGGCCGTGCGGTAGATTTTGTCAGTATGATGCAGTTCTTAGAAATGCCGCCTCTTAAATGCAAGTCTTGGAGGTGCCGTCCCTCAAACTGTATTTTGATTTCGCTGCCTATGAATATCAAGAAAACAGTACCAATGGTGAGGAGCGGCTGATCGAGTGGCTAGAATGCCGGAATATCATTCAGGAGTCCCAGGTTCGAATCCTCGATAAGGTGTGGAGTTATTGTTTTTATTTCTCTCGGGGGCGAAAAGAAAACTCTAACCTATACAGTTCTCGGCGACTGAACTAGCCAGGCGGCCTTAATTCCTCAGGCTCAAGACCCCCACAACCACCACCACGTCCATACACCGCAAGATACTACTATATTGGCAGTAAATGATAGTTTTGACAGTAACAATTGTGATATTAAAGAAAAAGGTCACACCCAAATGTGAAATAGAGATAGAAGGGAAAATTCTTCACCAAGTGGATAGTTTTAAATACCTATGGGCATTTATAACATCAGATGGAAGACGCACAACAGAGATTAAGAGCAAAATAGGGCAAGCAAAGGTTTCATTTCAGAAAATAAATAATATCTTATGCAATTAGTCAATATCATTGAATGGAAGAAAAAGTGTGCTGAAGTACAATATAGTTGTGCTGTATGGCTATGAATCTTGGAATGTAAATGAACACATTAAGAAGAGATTGGAAGCAACAGAGGTGTGGTTCCTGAGACGAATGTTGCCAATTTCTAGGAATGCCAAAGCAACTAACAACGACTGGCTTAAAGAGAATAATGAAACTAGACCATTATACACAACAATAAGAAAGAGGCAAGCAGCTTTTTTGGTCATGTGATAAGAAGAGAGGCATTGGAGAACATCGTGACAACTGGAAAGATCGAGGGAAAGAAAGGCAGAGGCAGACCAAGAGAAATGATTCTGGATGGATTGAGACAGTGGCATGGAGGAATATCAATTTCGGAGTTGATCAAGAAAACCAAAGATCGAGATCTGTGGAGAGTCATGAACGCCTACGCCAGCCGGCATGGTACTTGATGATGATGATGATGATGATGATGATGATGATGATGCTTATGCCGCTGCCTTATGGTGCTGCCTGATACGACCGCCTCTATGTATCATAGCACGGCACGGCCCTGTGTCTTATCAATTCACATTCTTCCTTACAGTTCAGGCTTCTCGCTTAAACCTTTTGCACCACTATCTAATACATACAAGACATCATTGCAGGAATGACTCGGAGCAAGACATTTCTACAGCCATTTGTGACTCACTTATTAACTTACCCTAGTATATTGGAAACAATAAGCTGCCATACGGATTGATAATGAAGTGGGAAAATGTCAGCCTATTAAGAGAGGTGTGAGACAGGGATGTGTAATGTCTCCAGATCTTTTTTTCCCTATACAGTGAAAATATTTTCAGAAATGTAGAAGATATAAATGGAATCATCATTGGAGGACGAAACATTAATAACATTAGATATGCAGATGATACAGTATCCTCATTGCAGACTGCCATGGAGTTGGCGTGGAGCAAAGTACCACTCAGTGCAGGTGACCTAGAGTCTTGCACATTTCAGTGACAGACGTGAAGATCGAGTGGATTGTGAACCACTCGGCCGGAAGTAACCGGAGTGAAGGTCAAGCACGGACTACAGGTCCGTTAGAGATCATTCACGTCTGGACCGCGTTCGAGGTCGGACGGAGAATGGCACATGGCAGAAGTCCATCTAGCCGCCACGTTTGTACAGATGGAGCGTTTGTGAATCTGTGGACGAATGTCGACGTCAGTGATTGTTCGAGCGACAGATATACAAGATAGAGATCGAGTGCAAGTATTGTTGTTTTAGTGACATTGATGTGACATTTGTTTTAAAGGAAAGACTAGAATACACCGTGTGAAAACTAGATGCAGCTGTCGCGTTATGAAGAAGTCATTGTTACCGTGGCGTTGACTGTTATGTGATATATATGTGGTGATTTAGAGAAGGTAGAAAGAGTATTACTACCAATCAACTCCAGGGCAAATAAGAACAACAATAGAACAAGAATATTACATGTACCCTATCTACCTGGAGACAGTAGAGTGACTTAAGTCAACAGTTACAGATGCCCTAATTCGTTGGTAACTGAGTAACATCAGCTCATCTATCGACAACACAGAATAGCTCAGTGGCAGTAGAATCGCCAGTCGTAATCCATCCAGCAATAGCTTATTGCCGACTCATTTGTGACCCATTCTTCGCCCTCTGATTACCAAGTAGTCGCCCATATTCCCTGATAGACAATTAGTCACCGGGTGGCAATATTCATTTATTAACTTGCTAGCAACCCACCATTTACTAGGTGGCACAGACAATGTGCAGGATCTGCAACAATTAGTAGACGCGGTTATTGCACACAGTGAACAATTGGGGTTAGAATTAAATTGTAAAAAGACACAGATTATGGTCGTTACTAGGAAGAAAGAAATGCCAGAATGTAAATGGGAATATTCTTCAACAAGTGAATCGGTACAGTTATCTCGGAAAAGTCTAACATCTGATGGGAAATGCCTTGAAGAGATTAGAACAAGAATCGCCATGGCGAAAGTAGCCTTTAGCAAGATGAAAAGCATACTGACCAATAAAAAATGTCAATTCAAACGAGAAAAAGAGTGTTGAGGTGCTACATAGAGCCTGCATTTTTGTGAAACTTAACAATGAGCAGTCAAGCTGAAAAACATTTGATGGCTGTAGAAATGTGGTTTCTAAGGAGAATGCAAAGAATACTATGGACACACAGAAAAACTAATGACCAAGTCCTACAGGAAACAAATGAAAATCGTAAATTGATTAGAGAAATTAGACTAGACAGTCAACATTTTTTGGACATGTTATGAGAAGAAATGACTTGGAGAACTTAGTGACAATTGGCAAGATCGAAGGGAACAGACCAATGGGGAAGACCGAGAAGTAAATCACCTGGATGGTTTGGCCACATGGCATGGTGAAGACAGGAATACTAAGCTGATCTACGACTCTGGTGATCGAGTGAAATAGCGAGTCATGACCGCCCACGATGTCCGGTATGGCACATGATATATATATATATATATACCCTCTGTAAAGGTCATGCAACATAATAGGTAACGTGCCTGCACAGTCATTAAAAATACACCAGATACTTATACTTACTGCATGACACTGGGCCCAAACTGGAGCTGAACAGTCGCTGGATTATGACAAACCAGCAACGAGAGGCTGTCAGTTTACTGCTTGCACCTTGCCGCATTGACAGTCGATAGTTATTGTGCTTACAAAAAGGACTTAATAACCTCTACATAATACTTGGCTGAATTGCAGAGACCATGTGTTGCCCTTGCAGCATGATCCCTCTTTCGGTCTGCCTAGTTTACTCCAGAGGAAAGATGACACCCCTACATCTGGAACAAGACAAGCTGCAGAAGCTGCTGTCGGATCAGTAAAACACTATATTCAAACTGTCCGCCTGTCAGAACTTAAATCTTAGTCCAGTTGCCAATCAAGGCTTAGGGTCTGGTCTTGACTGCCATGTCATTTAATCTACAGGTTGCAATTTCTCTCATCGTGATAAGGCTTGTAGTCTTCCAAATGGCACTCCTCCGCCAGAACCCGTTGGAACAATGTGTCGGGTTTGGTGAGCGCCGCCCAACATTCGGTGCTAACAGAAAGCGGGATGCAAGAATGCTATAGATCAGTGGTTCTCAACCTTTTTTGGCCCATGCCTCCCTTTACTATATGTTCAGAACGTCATTCCCCCCTTTCGAATTTCCTCCCTATAACACCCCCCCCCCCCCAACCATCACCATTACATTGTATACATAAAAATGGAAGCTAAATTTAATAACACATACTAGAACAAGTCTAGGCATCTACATAAAACGTGATTTGCGGGTCTACTTACGTTATGAAACGAATTTCATTAGGGCGAGAAGTACAGAATCGTAAAATTTAGAGGGAAAAACAATATCAAGTAACTAGTACTTGTATTAATGCGATCTTGAAATAATCTTAATTCCCCCAGAAATGGGAGAAATGGTACATGCCAGAGACTTTAAGAAATCTAAGGCGAAAATCACATAATGCCAATTTGAAATGTTATTTAAAAGATGCAAAAGAACGTTTGACAGTAAACTGTTTAAAAAATGAATCTAAGCAAACAAAGCAAAGTTAAAATGCTAACAATGAAACGTGACAAAACATTGTCCAAGACAAATAAACAAAGAGCTAATTCTGTATGTCCAAGGCTTCCAATTACCAGACTATTATACAGACATAACACATGTTTAGATTAATTAAAACATTGTTTGCTGTAAATATTGATCACTATCATTGCTGCTTTACGAGAGAGAGAGAGAGAGAGAGAGAGAGAGAGAGAGAGAGAGAGAGAGAGAGAGAGAGAGAGAGAGAGAGAGAGAGAGCATCAGCAGAGCAAGAAATAGACCGATTGACTTACAATGGAAGTGGGCAATGCTCGCTTCAGAGCTTTTCCTCTTTAACAGTATGCGGCTACATCAAGTAGTGTTTGTGCTTTCATCAGTCTGAATTCGTTTTACATCTGTTCGGTCGACTTACCTCATAACGTGCCCACAAACTCTTGACTAAACGTCTAATTTCTCTCTTGAATTTACAGTTTTCTTTTTTTTTTTCCTTCCTTGTAGAACTGTCTCATTGGTTTTTTCTGTCCGTCCATGGTATTCTTTGCATTTCCCTCGCAAATCACATTTCCACTGTCGTGAGACATTTCTCAGATTGTCTATTTATTGTCCATCTGTTATCGCATGCATATAACAGTACATATTCCATGTAACAAATCAACACTCTTTTTCTAATTGAAAGTGGCAGTTTTTAATTGATCAATATGTTGTCAATCTTGCGAAAAGTTATTGTTGCCATACCGATTTTTATTTTAATGTCTACAAGGAATCTTCCATTGGATGATATGACTGTTGCGAGATATTTATCATTCAAATCATGTGAAATGTAAATGTTGAAATACAATATAGTTTATATGTTATTTTAAGAAGATGGTATAAAACAGACACACATATTACCATAATAGATGTTCGTTAAAATGATTTGTGGATAGATTTTGAGATAGAAGACTTCTACAATTGTTTCGAGTTTAACTTTAAATGTTGAAAAGTAATATCACCAGAAATTCGTAAGTAGCCACGCATGCATCTCTGCTCTCCAATCTCCCACTTCCTAGAGTTTGACTTCAGAAGGATACAAAATATGGTATGACTTCAAAATATGTCTTCTACTTGTTGTTGTTGTTGTTGTTGTTGTTGGTGTTGTTGTTGTTGTTGTTGTTGTTGTTCTTCTTCTTCTTCTTCTTCTTCTTCTTCTTCTTCTTCTTATTATTATTATTATTATTATTATTATTATTATTATTATTATTATTATTATTCCGCATCCTCTCTCTTCCTTCTTCTCATCTTCGTCTTGTTTGTCTTAAAGAGGAGTATTCGTGGCGAAGTGGTCACATGTGGAGGTCAAGGCTAGATCTGCGGAGTTCATTCTTCGCGCGGATGCTCTTGGCGATTAGCTTCGTTCTGCAGAGAGAGACCAAGCCACAGTCGGTACAATTTGGTGTAATGTAGTCGAGCTAGTCCGACTTTGTGAAGACACATGAAGGGTGTAGCATAGGTGGGAGCGCAAGCGCAATTGAAATACCACTACTTTTATCGTTTCTTTACTTATTCAGTCTCTCTGTAGAGATTTGTTCGCAATAGACGAGCATAATCTCCGGCGGGCCTATTCTCGCTGGTCGCGAGATCCGCACAGTGGAAGTATGGGAGATTTGCTCGCAAATAGACAGGCAATATCTCCTGCGGTAGCTATGGCGGGCCTATTCCCGCTGGTCGCGGGGACCGCTATAAGTCAGGTGGGGAGTCTGACGATAGTGCACGCTTCACACAGGTCCGGACACTTGTGATTGACAGATGTGCGCGCCCTCATGGTCCGGGCTCGTACAAGGCTCTCACCTGGGGGACATGGCTGAACGCCTCTAAGCCGGGTCCCTTGGGTGTCAGGGTCTGGCCATAACTCGCCACCGGCTCGTGGTGGTGAGGTCTCGGTGGAATGACGCTGAGCCGCCAGCGTCTGCAGCCTACCTTGTGCCAGACGTATTGGTTACCCATTCCTCTGGAATACACAAGACTAGGCCGAGAGAGAGATCATGTCGTTTGGGCATCACATGATTCTCTGAAGCTCTGCCCAGACATTGTGATGGAATATTGGCCACATTCCACTCACATACTTTGGTCTGTCAAGACTGCAAGGTGTCTACTAGTCGAGCTTCTCGCCTGTACCCTTTTAACTATTTCTATTACATTAGTACACATATTTTGTTACATGGTGTTTGCATTGTACCTGTTTATATCAGAACTGCCACATCTGCGACTTTCTGTCGACAACTTGATGAAATTTGTTAACTGTCTTAGTCAAAATATTTTATCTGGTCTTCAAAATGGAGTGAAAAAGTGAGCGCTATAGGTGATTATTTTGTGGGTAACTCATATCTTCTCCACATGCCACACGTTCATGATTTGGCAACAGTGGAAGCAAAAAAAAAAAAAAAATGCTGTGTCGTATACAGTGTTTAATGGGTTAAAGGAGAGATAATCGAAATCGTTGCACCAGGTATTATCACATATGGTTCGGCGGAGTCTTTCCGAGTGGTGTGCCGAAGGAGTCGCATAGAACACGAGCACCATAGCTCCAGCGACGACCTTCAGGAATCTTCAAGACAATTGTACTCGTGAACCGAATAACGTTGTCCAGACACAAACACGCGATCTTCGAAACGAGAGGCAGTTGGCTTAACCACTTTGCTCCGGAGACCCTCGTTTACAGCTTGTTATAATTTAGCTATGTTACTGAGTGTGTCTCGGTAGCGTGGTGGCTAGAGTTAGACAATATAAAATGACACAAAGTAGTGCAGCTTTACATAACAGAGTTAAGACACATACAGAACGTTGCGGCGATTAGCCTTCATCAGCAAACAAACACATTCACAAACACAACATACAGTCAAGGAGAACTCCTGTGACTACATTAGAAGGTGATGACAGGACGAGAGGAACAAATGCATGGAAAAATAGAAGCAATGAAGAGAAAATGAGAATTTAAAAAAATGTTAATTGAAAAGAATGTTAGTTGAAGAAAATGTTTAATAGAAAAAATGTTAATAGAGAAAAAAACCTGCATACTCACCTCACGTACTGATCTGTAAGTAACTAAGAAAATCTCGGGTGTAGTTATATCCGGTGCTGGGTGTTAAGGTTCAGTGAGCACATAGAAAGAAGGGGGTGGGGTAGGAGGCGTGTAAAATTGAAGGTGGTATTAACCAAGACCCCATAGTGTTATTATAGGGACGAGTCTTAAGGTCTGGGTGGACTGATGTGCGTGAACACGCGTACATACATAGACACACTTCAACAGACAAAATGCTAGTGTATGTGGACATATGCAAAGTATATGCAAGAAGAGAGAGAGAGAGAGAGAGAGAGAGAGAGAGAGAGGAGAGCGAGAGAGAGACAGACAGAGAGAGACCGAGAGAGACACAGAGAGAGGAAAAGTGCCTGCGACATACCACATGGGGCATACTGTGCCCTACGAAATAGTCAGTATGGTTGATTGTCACACAACACACTTCAAGAGCCACTCGCCCAGTGCTCGAGTTGTTGGGGCCGTGTAAGATCCAACCACTGGCAATACACGTGAAGAAGGTATGCACAGAGAAGCCAGATGTAAGGGGAGAGAGAGAGGGAGAGAGAGAGTGAGAGAGAGAGCGAAAGGGAGGGGGAGAGAGAGAAGGAGAGGGAGAGGGAGAGAGAGAGAGGGAGAGAGAGAGGGAGAGAGAGGGAGAGAAATAGAGAGAGAGGGAGAGACAGAGAGAGAGGGAGAGAGAGGGAGAGAGAGAGAAAGAGGGAGAGGGAGAGAGAGGGAGAGAGAGAGGGAGAGAGTAGAGAGGGAGAGAGAGAGGAAGAGAGATAGAGAGAAAGGAAGAGAGAGAGGGGGGAGAGGGAGAGGAAGAGAGAGAGGGAGAGAGAGAGGGAGAGAGATAGAGAGAGGGAGAGGGAGGGAGAGAGAGGGGGGGAGAGAGAGGGAGAGAGAGGGAGAGGGGAGAGAGCGAGAGAGAGAGCGCGAGAGAGGGGGAGATCGAGAGAGATCAAGAGAGGGAGAGAGAGAGGGAGAGAGAGCGGTCCCTCTCTCTCTCCCTCTCTCTCTCCCCCTCCCTTTTGCTCTCTCTCTCACTCTCTCTCTCTCCCTCTCTCTCCCTCTCTCTCTCCCCCCTTACATCTGGCTTCTCTGTGCATACCTTCTTCACGTGTATTGCCAGTGGTTGGATCTTACACGGCCCCAACAACTCGAGCACTGGGCGAGTGGCTCCTGAAGTGTGTTGTGTGACAATCAACCATACTGACTATTTCGTAGGGTACAGTATGCCCCATGTGGTTTTGTCGCAGGCACTTTTCCTCTCTCTGTCTCTCTCGGTCTCTCTCTGTCTGTCTCTCTCTCTCGCTCTCCTCTCTCTCTCTCTCTCTCTCTCTCTCTCTCTCTCTCTCTCTCTCTTCTTGCATATACTTTGCATATGTCCACATACACTAGCATTTTGTCTGTTGAAGTGTGTCTATGTATGTACGCGTGTTCACGCACATCAGTCCACCCAGACCTTAAGACTCGTCCCTATAATAACACTATGGGGTCTTGGTTAATACCACCTTCAATTTTACACGCCTCCTACCTCGCCCCCTTCTTTCTATGTGCTCACTGAACCTTAACACCCAGCACCGGATATAACTACACCCGAGATTTTCTTAGTTACTTACAGATCAGTACGTGAGGTGAGTATGCAGATTTTTTTTCTCTATTAACATTTTTTCTATTAAACATTTTCTTCAACTAACATTCTTTTCAATTAACATTTTTTTCAATTCTCATTTTCTCTTCATTGCTTCTATTTTTCCATGCATTTGTTCCTCTCGTCCTGTCATCACTTTCTAATGTAGTCACAGGAGTTCTCCTTGACTGTATGTTGTGTTTGTGAATGTGTGTGTTTGCTGATGAAGGCTAATCGCTGCAACGTTCTGTATGTGTCTTAACTCAGTTATGTAAAGCTGCACTACTTTGTGTCATTTTATATTGTTTACACTTTCACAGCTTTACCGCAGTTCCACCTAATTTTCTTCATATTTGGCTAGAGTTAGCTATGTTACTGACGGTGTCTCGGTAGCGTGGTGGCTAGAGTTAGCTATGTTATTGAATGTGTCTCGATAGCGTGGTGGCTAGATTTAGCTATGTTACCGAGGGTGTCTCGATAGCGTGGTGGCGAGATTTAGCTATATTACCGAGGGTGTCTCGATAGCGTGGTGGCGAGATTTAGCTATGTTACTGAGGGTGTCTCGATAGCGTGGTGGCGAGATTTAGCTATATTACCGAGGTTGTCTCGATAGCGTGGTGGCGAGATTTAGCTATGTTACTGAGGGAGTCATGGTAGCGTGGTGGCGAGATTTAGCTATGTTACTGAGGGTGTCTCGATAGCGTGGTGGCGAGATTTAGCTATATTACCGAGGGTGTCTCGATAGCGTGGTGGCGAGATTTAGCTATGTTACTGAGGGAGTCATGGTAGCGTGGTGGCGAGATTTAGCTATGTTACCGAGGGTGTCTCGATAGCGTGGTGGCGAGATTTAGCTATGTTACCGAGGGTGTCTCGATAGCGTGGTGGCGAGATTTAGCTATGTTACTGAGGGAGTCATGGTAGCGTGGTGGCTGCTCGGTTGACCCAGCCTAAAGTGGTTATCAAGATCGTATCGGGAAGTAAAGGCGGGTGGTGTTATACTGATTACATCACCCACCGAGTACTCATTGGTCAATACAAATATGGGTACAGCACGATATGCCCGATACGCCTTAAAGCGCATGAAAGGCTCCTTTACTTGACTGACTTGATGTTACTCCATGTGTTAGAGTTATCCAGATTTTCTTTACTTGACTGACTTGATGTTACTCCATGTGTTAGAGTTATCCAGATTTTCTTTACTTGACTGACTTGATGTTACTCCATGTGTTAGAGTTATTCAGATTTTCTTTACTTGACTGACTTGATGTTACTCCATGTGTTGAGTTATCCAGATTTTCTTTACTTGACTGACTTGATGTTACTCCATGTGTTAGAGTTATCCAGATTTTCCAGCTGCTTTCACCAGTGCTCCAGCTCTGTGGTGAAGAGGTTACGGGCGCAGTTCGTAATCTCGCATAACGCGTTCGAAACACAGATTTGGAAGATTTGGAACCTTGCGTTGGTTTCCTCATACAAAGGTACGAGTGCCGGTCGTTCAGAAAGCAATGGCATACTAATGAACGTAAATTTTTCCAAGAAATCACGAACAGCTAAATCATGCAGTATTGACTGCAACGTCCTGTAAAGTCTATGCAGCTAACTTGTGTCACGAGTGCACGTACAGGGAAAGGTTGTCTTTCACGTCACATGGCCCTTAATGTGTTTAGAACAGTCGGTACTCGACAATCGATATTATCATCATTATTTCAGTCACCTTTACTTCACATGAAATGTCCTGGTACATATAACATTTTAGGCTGCGTCACCCTGGCAACCATAGTAATTCAAAAACAATATCCGTCTAGAATAGGACTCCAAGGCTTGACCACCCGGCCATAAGCACGCCTGGAAGGGGACTCCAAGACTGCCCATCCGGCCGTAAGCACGCCTGGACGGGGACTCCAAGACTGCCCATCCGGCCGTAAGCACGCCTGGAAGGGGACTCCAAGACTGCCCATCCGGCCGTAAGCACGCCTGGAAGGGGACTCCAAGACTGCCCACCCGGCCGTAGGCACGCCTGGAAGGGGACTCCAAGACTGCCCACCCGACCGTAAGCACGCCTGGAAGGGGACTCCAAGACTGCCCACCCGGCCGTAGGCACGCCTGGAAGGGGACTCCAAGACTGCCCACCCGGCCGTAAGCACGCCTGGAAGGGGACTCCAAGACTGCCCACCCGACCGTAAGCACGCCTGGAAGGGGACTCCAAGACTGCCCACCCGGCCGTAGGCACGCCTGGAAGGGGACTCCAAGACTGTCCACCCTGCCGTAAGCACGCCTGGAAGGGGACTCCAAGACTGTCCACCCTGCCGTAAGCACGCCTGCTACCCGCTGCACTACCATGACTCTCATCTTCTAAGCTGATTGATCTGCTAATTCAGTGGTTCTCACCCTTTTTTGGCCCATGCACCTCTTCACCATATGTTTAGAATGTCATCCCCCCTCCCTTTTTGTATGTCCTCCCCATACATTACCCCACCTCTCCCCTACATAGTACACGTAAAGATGAAAGCTAAATGTAATAACACATACTAGACGAAGTCTAGACGTCTACATCAAACGTGATTTGTGGGTCTACTTACGTTATAAAATGAATTTCAGAAGGGCGATAAGTACAGAACCGTAAAGTATGGAGAGAAAAAAAATATCAAGTAATCGGTTCTTGTATTAACGCTTTCTTGAAATAATCTTAATTCCCCCCCCCCCCCCCCAACCCTTAAAATTCTCTCCCCCCCCCCCCCCCCCGGGGGAAACTTCCTCACTGTGAGAACCACTGTGCTAATTATTCTGTTTATGTGCACAATTCAGAAGTGCTGGGGATTGGGTGAGAAGCACACACGACCAGACCAGGGCCAAGTCAGACAATGTATACAGGGAATAAATATAGTTTGGTTTGTTATAAATATGGTAAAAGATGTCTTTCATTGCAGACTGCTATCTTCTCAAGTGATAATTAAATACAGCAACAGGGCTATGGAAATGCGGATGGTTTTCAATAAGTAAATGCCGTTGCACGCACAGTGGAAACGCTCATATCAGCGCTGACCTCGACAAGTACAGAACACAGACAAATAATTCAGTTGCGAAATACGCGACTACTCGCCTAATTGGTTTATGTTGGTTTGTAAGGGATCATTTTTACTGCACTTAGTTACCTACATAAATGACGCAGTTTCCTCCTATAGATCACAGTAGAATATTATTTGTCACTAATTTGTCAAGTTTATTTCTACTCGTAACGTGCTAAATATATCGCCAGTCTACGTCTAATTTCTCGAAAAAATGTACGGTTTTCATTTGTTTCTTGTAGGATGTGCATATTGATGTTTCTCTCCGTCTGTGGTATTCTTGACATTTTCATCATAATCCACATATCTACTATCATTAGATGTTTCTCAACGTGTCTGGTTATTGTCCTTTAAAAATTGTATATATTGAAGCACATTCTTCTTCTTCTTCTTTCGTTCGCTTGAAATATGTCTATAACTGCAGTGCTGTCTCTTGTATGAATTGAATCTTTTTCAGTTCACACAGCGGTCCATAGAGTTTATCTTAGAGTTGAAGCACATTAAAAACGCTCCATCTGTATAATCCAGAATCAGAATGTGAAATGTAAATATATGTGTTTACATTCTGCATTCAGTGCTGGCAAGGTAGAAAACCAAAAATGGAGCCAATAAAATAATTCATTCACACTATACTCAGTATCTGGTATGTTCACCGTGTGTTTGTAAATAAGCTTGGCAGCGGCTCTGCATGGAACACACCAGTCTCTGAAGAAAATTCCTGGGAATCAAGTTCCATTCACGAGTAAGAGCAGCTTCGATCTCTTGCAGATTAGCTGCAGAACCTTGCCTGTAGACTTTGTGTCCAAGCTCGTCCACCAGATGTTCTATAGGGGATATGTCTGGTGATAGGGCAGGCCAACAAATCGTCACAATGTTCTTCTGCTGCAGATATTGCTGAGAATGCACGCGGTGTGATCACGTGCGTTATCCTGCTGGAGAAGCAGCATATCTGAATAATTTGTGAACGCATAAGCAACCAATGCATCCAGAACCTCATCTCGAAAAGTCACAGAATCAACATTTCCACGGAAGGCGTGAAGAGGTAAGCGATGGTCAAAGCTTAATCCTCCCCAAATGTGAATACTGCCACCTCCGAATCAGTTGTGCTGACGAACACAGCAATCTGCAAAGCGCTCTCCCACCGTCGCCAAATCCGCATACGTCCATCAGCAAAGGATAGGTTGAATCTGCTCTCATCTGTGAATAGGACAGCATTCCACTGCAGTCTAGTCCATCTGACATGTTGCTCTGCCCATTTCAGGCGCTGCTGACGATGTCTGTGAGTCAAGTTTGGTCCAACATAAGGTCGTCTTGCAGTAAGGCCTGTATCTCTGAGTCGTCGTATGATTGTCATTCGAGAGACTTGCCCACGTCTTGACCTATATTTATATAGACCAATCGGCACTCTCTGGGTGATGTGGTCAGTGTCACACCGGCCGCCTTTACTTCCCAAGACATTTCCTGGTACCAATTTAAGGAGGGGTCGACACAGGAGCCCAGGTAACTGAAAAATCTGAATCCGTTCAGCTGCGGGTTAAACTCATGACCACAGGATTGCAGGCGAGTGTCTTTGTACAAGTTGAAGAGGCTCAAATTTCCTATACATATATAACATTGCGAGTCTGGAACACTATCATGAGTTCCGGGCCAGCTGGCGCAGGTGATTACGCCTCTGGATTAACTTAATTCTTTAGCATTTTGCATTCCCATGAGGTGATGACAGATTGTCAGAATTGTCTTCCGCTGCCATTTCTAGATTAATTTCAGTTGACTTTATCAATTGATACACCGTTTTCTTGTTCTCATCTTTTTCAAATGTGGTTTTTAAAAAAAAGAAACATCGATTGCCTCGTTCTGATAACGTGATACTTTTATTTGTACCTTAACCTCATTTATAGCACTTAGAGAGTCCGATTTGGCTGTTAATCCAGCACTTAAACACTTTTGTTGTTGTTAATCTATCACATTAACACTTTGTGTTTTAATCTACCACATTAAGCCTTTTTTTGTTGTTGTTATTAGTGTTGTTCATCCTAAATTTGCTAAGATGTTAGCTCTTAGCAGTCCAGTGCCCTGCTTACAAGCCTAAATGTCCTCTACAGCTGCATCATGGATCCATGTAGTGAATTTACAACTGTTTCACATGGTTGTTGTCACGTTTCACAGAGTTTTCCCCCTATAAAACCACATTTATGTATCTGGAACAGGAAGAGTGGAACGTAAAACTTCCTTTTGCCACAAGTCTCGTTTTGAAACACGTGAGTATCCATTCGCTGACCCAGTCAGCATTATGGATTAAACTCTTGTTTGTCCCACAGAAAAGAAATCAATATGCCCTGTGGCTTATGTCGTAATGTGATTTGATTTTCTTGCACATGATGAAATAACGATGGGTGTATTTTTTCGGATTCCCTGCTTACTTTGAAAATAGAATGCGTGTATAGAGCTTCTTATTTTTTTATTTCATTCGCACCTCCAGAATTTTCTTCTGTCCAGTGTTGCTGACTTCATCAGTTGAATCTGTAAAATAGTGTTTACCTTTACTTGCATTTGCACAGCTTTACAATTGTTACCAACTTAGTTCACTAACTTAGTTCACCAACTTAGTTCAGCAACTTACTTCACCAACGTAGTTCACACAGACAGACATACGGACGGACGGACGGACGACAAAGAGACAGACAGACAGACAAACAAACAGACAGATAGACAGACAGACAGGCACATATACATACTGACACACACATTGAAAGACAGATAGATACACACACACACAAACAGACGGATACGCACATACAAACAGACACGAAGGAAAGTCATTAAGTAACAGGAATTATATTATAAAGTGCATATAGTACGGACAGCGGAACATCTTATTTCAGAACACAATTGGCCCGCGTGCAAACAGACAGACAGACAGACAGACAGACAGACAGACAGACAGGCAGGCAGGCAGGCAGGCAGGCAGGCAGGCAGGCAGGCAGGCAGGCAGGCAGGCAGGCAGGCAGACAGACAGTTACTTTGAATATTTTTACTCAGTGCATAGTGCAGTCTGTGTGAGTTAGTTGGCCATGTACAGTCCCACCTCCCCTTGTCTACGGCCAATCACCACCACTACCTTCACTATTGCGCTTCTTCTTTCTAACTTTCTACATTGCTGTCAAAGGCTTTTTAAAAATATGGCTTCACGGTGAATGGAAAAACCCAATCAGATATGTGGAAATTTCCCTCTAAAAATTAGAGATTTCTTTAAAAAATAGTTGTACAGCTTTGATTATTTATTAATACGAAATACTGTGATGGGAAATGTCATCTGTGTCCATTGGAGAAAGCCGAGAAAATGTTCGAAAACGTCTGGGTCACACAAGCAGCATTGGCTAGAGAGAACTGAAGCTTGGCATTTCTCCACAGATAAGATCATTCTCCTCCAAATGCTGTCATTTACTCTTGCCTGTGTGATTGTGTTAGCCTGTGTGTGCGGGTGTGCATGTGAGTGTGGATGTGCATGTGAGTATGGGTGTTGGTGTGCGTGAGGATGGGAGTGTGGGTGTGTGTTGCAGACACTGTGGAGATTTATTGCCCTTTAGTGTTGGGAATTGTGTTTATTTATGCGTTAAAGTCACGGAATTGTATTTATATATGCGTTGAGATCCGCAAATGGTGCTTACATGTGCTGTTAATTCATGGAATGGTGTTTATGTATGCAATTAGACCTAGGAATGGTGCTCTTATGGTCGTTTAATCAAGAATTAGCGTTTATATAGTCGTTAATCAAGGAATGGTGTTTATATAGTCGTTAATCAAGGAATGGTGTTTATGAATGCAATTAGATCTAGGAATGGTGTTTATATAGTCGTTAATCATGGAATGGTGTTTGTATATGCAATTAGATCTAGGAATTGTGTTTATATAGTCGTTAATCAAGAAATGGTGTTTATGTATGTAATTAGATCTAGGAATGATATTTGCATATGCGATGTAAGCAGTTAGCGCATCATCACCATCTGTGCTGTCGAATTGAGTAGGCTTCATGCATTGCCACATATCTCTGTACTTGATGTTCTCGATCAACTCTGCTGATGATTTTCCTCCATGCCATCGTCTAAGTCCATCCATGATCATTTCTATCGGTCTCCGACTTCTACCAATCATCTGTCCAGTCATCTGTGCTTCCTAATACCTCTCTTCGTACTGTATGACCAAAGAAAGATGTTTGTCTCTTTCTTATTGTTGTACATAATGTTCTACATTCATTAGCCTCTTCCAGGGAATTATTAGTAAATCTGGAGATTCCAGGTATTCACACCACTCGTCTCAGAAACCACATCTCTTGTTGCCTCCAGTGTCTTCCTTGTTTGTTCATTCACGTTCCGTAATTCACTTCCGTACAGTTGGGAGACTCCGTGGCGAAGTGGCTAAGCCGTCTGCCTAGCACTCTAAAGGTTGTGGGTTCGATTCCGGGCTACGTCTTTCGGTTCACGAGTGCACATTTCTTGGAGAATCCTAGGGGTCGTCAGTGGCGCGATGCTTTCCTATATATATAGGAGATGGAGAGAGAAAGAGAGAGAGAGAGAGAGAGAGAGAGAGAGAGAGAGAGAGAGAGAGAGAGAGAGAGAGAGAGAGAGAGAGAGAGAGAGAGAGAGAGTTTGAAATCGGCGTAACTTCTGTGACAGACTGTTTCTCGACCGGGTCAGACACACTGAGTAGTGACCCCAGAGACAATTTTTCGACACGAACCCAAACACTTTCTCCACGGGCAGACAACTCAACAACAATGCCATAAAAAAACAAGTACCTTTCACGTTTGCATTTACCTCTCTTGTGTTAATTTCTTTCTCCTTGTATTTGGGTGAGAGTCTGTTTGTCTGTTTTTATAATTGCCTTGTCTGTTTATCTGCCCATCTGTTTATGAGTTTGTTTTCAATATTTATAACATGGGAAGTCTCTCTCCCTGTTTCTGCATTTGGCGTCTGCCTATGCAATCTGCAATGACACGTACATCCTCTTATACAAACACAACGTATTGTTTTTTAGGGGTCAAATTTAATTTGACTAGGCTAGATTACGCTCATCAGCACGCCACGACTTTCTGAGCGACCGGCTCCATACTCTCATAAGTCACTGGCGCGACTCGAACCACTTCTAATTCTTGTGCGCTCACGTCAACCACGAGAGTATTCGGGGTTAACGGAGAAAGCTACTAACTCCACGGCCAGGGAGGGGAGACCGGCACATTATATTGTGCTGGAAAATTTAGATTATTACCTTCTTTGAACTTGTGTAGAAAGTAATTAAGAGGTTTAAGAGTTGTTTGTAAGTGTGTGTATTAGACAGGGAGAGAGAGAGAGAGAGAGAGAGAGAGAGAGAGAGAGAGAGAGAGAGAGAGAGAGAGAGAGAGAGAGAGAGAGAGAGAGGTGGGGAGGGAGCGTAAATGTCTCTTTCATACGTTGTAAAGTGTAATGAGCGTATGGTCAGCACAATTAAAAACTCTTTACGCTTCTGCACCTCTTACCAGCCCAACAGCATGTATCAGTTCATGTGCTACTTCCTTTTTTTTTGGGTCTTCTGTATCTATAAGCCACTGCACCATGCCTTGCCTAGTGGACGTGCCTAATATTCAGGACAGCTCATAAACATATATGGGGTGTCTAGTTGTGTTTTGTCTTCAGATCTCTTCTCCTTCTATAGCGAATTAATAATGAGAGAGATCAAAGAGAACCCAGGAAAAATATTCGTAGGTTATAATATATCAATATACACTATGCAGATGACAAAGTATTGGTGGCGGATAATGCAAAGGATCTAAACAATTGTTGGACAGAGAGTGCAAAGAAAGGACTCTCCTTGAATATCTAGAAAACAGTAATAATGGTGATATCAAAGAAAAATGTGACACCCAAATGCGAAATAAAGATAAAATGGAAAATTCTTTACCACGCGGATAGTTTTAAATATCCAGGGGCATTTATAACATCAGATGGAAGATGCACAACAGAGATTAAGAGCAGAATAGGACACACAAAGGCCGCATTTCAGAAATGAAGAATGTCTTATGCAATATGTCACTATCATTGAATGTAAGAAAGAGAGTGCTGAAGAATCTATTTTGCTGTATGACTGTGAATCTTGGAATGTAAATGAACAAATTAGGAAGAGATTGGAAGCAACAGAGATGTGGTTCCTGAGACGAATGTTGCGAATTCCTTGGATTGCCAAAGTAACTAACAATGACTGCATGAAAGAGGCTAATGAAACTAGAACAATGTATGCAACAATAAGAAATAGGCAAACAGCTTTTTTAATCATATGATAAGAAGACAGGCATTGGAGAACATCGTAGCAACTGGAAAGATCGAGGGGAAGAGAGGCAGAGGCAGACCAAGAGAAATGCTGCTGGATGGATTGAGACGCTAGCATGGAGGAATATCAACAGTAGAGTCAATCTAGAAAACCAAAGACCGAGATCTGTTGAGAGTCATAAACGCCTACGCGAACCGGCATGGTACTTGATGATGATGATGAGTTGCTCATGCGTCGAAATAACTTGTTCCACGCAGAAAGTACGCAGTCGTTGTTTGGAGGTGCCAGGTTAGAATCGCGGCAGGGTAAATATAGTTTTAAATGTGTATGTTGTCTAGTGTGTCCTCTAATCTCTACTTCTGTCTTCTACTTCTATGAGCGTCAACTAATACATTGTAGATTTGTTTATGAGTTGTCTTAGTGGCCACTAAGGACTCACCAGTCGATATTTCTATTATTAAGACTTTTACCCAGTGGCGTCACTGGGGTTGGTGTCACCCAGTGCGGTAAACTCTTGGTGTCACCCCTCTAGACTTTCACCATGGTCTTCTTCCGAGTGTTCCTGTACCATATATAATCGCATATAGTAATGTTTGTAAAATAAGTCAAAAAGTTAATAATGACATAAGAAAGAAAACAAATTGAACAATATAACTTCAATACTTCAGGTAAAACATGAATAAAGAACTTCGACAAACTCGGACAAAGTTAAATTTTTGTTATTTTGCTATGTCTGCTTTGTCAAATGTGCAATTTTTTTATTTTGGTGTCACCCCTTGATGGTGTCACCCGGTGCGGCCCGCACCCCCCGCACCCCCCTAGTGACGCCCCTGCTTTTACCCTAGGATATTATCAGTTTAATCACAGTAAGCCTAGTTGGGCCTGAGGATCTTGTGTCCCTTCTGATTACAAATGTATTGTATTCTAATACCACGGTCAACTACAATGAATGTTTTCTCTCATCTCCCGCCAAGGTACACCCTCCCATTTCAATTGTCGTGAATCAATGCCAATCCCAATGTCAGGTGAAGACTACAATAGTGAACTACAGAGAGGCTTATTGGCAACATCATGCCGTAATTTCTTATATGTGAAAGGGTAATCATCGCATCAAGTACATATCAGCCCATCCTAAAGCATCTTTTCAACAAGTTTAGACTATACATTCAGTTTAAAAGTGGAAAGGTCACACACATAAATTAATGTTGCATATTTCAAATGCATAAAATCGGATATTTCAATATTCTTATTCTGTAATTACGGTATGCTGACGACACCGTCTTAATAGCAACATGGCAGAACGGTCTACAGGCAATGATAGATACAGTGGTTGTGGAGAGTGAAAATAACGGCCTTTGTTTGAATAACAGAAAGACAGACGTCATGGTGATATCAAAGAAAAAGATTGTGCCTAAAGGTGCAATTAAAGTACATGACGTTATTCTGGGGCAAGTGCAGAAATTCAGATATCTAGGCACATGGATAACATCAGATGGAAGATGCATTACTGAGATAAAGAGCAGAATAGGACAAGCAAAAACTGCATTCAAATGTCGAAATAAAATTGTGAAGAACGACTTGTGCAATAAGTCATTGTCCTTGAATGTCAGAAAAAGAGTTCCTGCATGTTACATAGAACCGGTTTTAACAAATGGCTGCGAGTACTGGACAATTAGTAAACAGATGAAAAAATCCCTGGAAGCCTTGGAGGTGTGGTTTTATAGAAGGATGCTGAAAATAATTGGATCGCCAAACAGAGCAATCAGGACGTTTTAAGGGAAGGTGAGTCGCAAAGACAACTTATTACAAACATCAGAAAGAGACAGTCATCGTTTTTTGGCCACGTTATGAAAAGGCAAAAACTGGAACATGTTGTGACAACCGTTAAGATTTGCGGAAAGAGAGATAGAGGAAGACAACGTGAGAAAATTATTGACAGTCTTGTGTCATGGCACGGAAGGGAGTCAACACACGAACTGATCCATGAAGTCCGAGATCGTAAATTGTGGAGAGGCATGATCTGACGGCTGTAGAAATGTGGTTTCTGAGGAGATTGCAAAGAATTCCATGGAGAGACAGAAAAACCAATGACCAAGTACTACAGGAGACAAATGAAATTCGAAAATTGATTAGAGAATTTAGATGTAGACAGTCACATTTTTTGGACTTGTTATGAGAAGAAATGGATTGGAGAACTTAGTGACAACTAGCAAGATCGAAGGGAACAGACCAAGAGGAAGACCGGGAGGAAAATACCTGGATGGCTTGGCCACATGGCATGGACGAGACAGGAACACTGAGCTGATCCACGACTCTGGTGATCGAGTGAAATGGCGAGTCATGACCTCCCACGCTTTCCGGCATTTCACATGATTGATTGATTGATTTCTTCTATGTTAAAATCGTTTAGAATGTCGGTATTTTATTATTCTTGATCCAGCCTATTGGAAGAATTCTTCTGAAATTGTTAATTGTGAAATATTCAGTTTTCTTAATTAGTGTTTGTGGAATGATCTCTGATTCACATCTGCAAGTTGTAATGGGAAATAATGACGTTAAAGTACACCCACATAACATTTAGAATGTGTAATTTAACAATGTCATAATAATGAAAACATTAAACAAAAGTGTTAAACTCATATGTCAATAAATGATCTCACTTCACAACAATGCTGAGACAAATAACGTCACGACATCACGTGGATACTATAAAAAAAAAAAAAACCCAGATGTGACAAGGAGAGGCTGATTAGTACCAACACGTTTAAAACATTACTATTAGTCCAGAATGATCAACTGTACTATATTTAGAAAATCTAGAAGGAAGTTAATTTGGTCCGAAATTAGAATGAGCAAGTTGTTTCTGAACTAAGCCAGCAGCCACAACTTTATTGGTAACTGCCGCACATTATCTATTTTTCTTCTTTAATAATTAATCTACTATTTACACCCGTATATTTCTTTAATAAATAATCTACTATTTACACCCGTATGTTACCTGGAAGAAAGAAGCGCCTGCGGATGTATAACAAAAAGTCAATGGACGGTGTTTAGTGCTGGAAGGTTTGACATAAGTTACTAATACATCTAGTCTGAAAATGGAGGCGCTGGAAGTCACTTTGACGTTCCACTGGCTGGAGGACAAACACACACATGTCGTGATTATAACGGACTCATAGCATACTGGCCGCCTCCCTGGTCGAGGTGTTAGCAGCTTTCTCCGTAACCCCGAATACTCTCGTGGTTGACTTGAGCGCACGAGAATTGGAAGCTGTTCCAGTGACTTATGACAGTATGGAGCCGACCGCTCAAAAATCAATGGCAAACTACTGAGCGTAAACTTGCCAAGAAATCAACAATCAGCTGAAAGATGCTGATGTTGACAGCGATGTTCTGTAAAGAATATGCAAAACATAGCATACTGAGAATGGTGAAGAGAAGGATGTTTCGTGCAGAGTGGCATGGTTCAATTCAACAATCAAAAATACGGAGTATCCAGGACATGATGTGTCGAGAAACGTGCATGCCGATAGACTGGCTGGGTCTGCGCCGCGATATGGAGCTTTAGTGGACAATAAGACACATGTGATCAGGGCCTTCTGGGAGCATGTGTATAGTATACCTGGAGATATTGGAAATGACCAGTGGATCTGGTCGATACTCGGTACTCCGAGGAAAGGGCAGATGAACATATAATCAGACTGAAATTGGTACCATTAATGTTGTGACTATTTGCTGGCTGTTGAAGATGAGGACGGAGGGCGTACGGGAATGTCCCAAGTGCGGTGACGTAGGTTCATGAGTCAACACAACTCTGATGCATATTATCCAAATGTTTTCTTGTATGTGTTTGCTGGTGTTGTACAGGAGCGGCTGGCCGAGTGGCTTGATTGCCGGGCTCTCCTTCGGGAGACCCGAGTTCGAATCTTCAGTTACGGCAGTTACGGGTTTAGGGGTGGAGTTTTTTGTGTCCGCGGCAAAAAGAAAAGTCTAACCTGCACAGTTCGCGGCGACTGCACTAGCCACGCGGCCTTAATTCCTCAGGCTCAAAACACCCCCCCCCCCCCCCCCCCGGTCCTACACCGCAAGGTACTACAAGCAGTAAATGACAGTGCCATGGCCGTCACGCAGCTTCACTACTGGACTGCTGGAGTCGATCTCCTGCTGACGTCTCCAGACTAGTTCCCAGACTAGTTCCCATTGTTTGGTCATAACGGAGTCACGTAGTTCACCGTTTAGTAGTTCCTGGAATGAGTGTTTCATTTTCATTAAATAATAATGTTTCTGCCTTGAGTGTTTCTTTTGTAGCAGCTCTCCTCTTCCTCCTCCTCCTCCTCCTCCTCCTCCTCCAGTCCCTCTTCTTCTTCTTCTTCTTCTTCTTCTTCTTTTTCTTCTTCTTCTTCTTCTTCTTCTTCTTCTTCTTCTTCTTCTTCTTCTTCTTCTTCTTCTTCTTCTTCTTCTTCTTCTTCTTCTTCTTCTTCTTCCATTGATCCCCCATTGAGGCATCTACCCTCAAACAACTCAAAGCCAAACCGTCATATCATTGCTAGCTCCTGCAGCTTCCCCTTGTCTTCCCATTATTATCCAATCCTGTCTGTAACTCTCTTCTCAGTTTATTTTTAGCCCCCCCCCCCCCCACACTATTTTGTTTACCTTGTGGGGTCCAGACAAGCGAGTGTCTATTTATATTATCCTTATGTTTTCTCATTGTGTCTTGTTCGCGTCAACGCCTTTGACTCAAATACTTATCAGTTGGAGCTCTTACTTAACTCAATTACAGATTTCAGGACATATTATTCAGTGTTCCTCTTCGGTAAAAATGTATATAAGGATCCCTTTTTAGGCAATGAAAAGAGATGAGTTGGGTATAAGGATGTATGCAGATAGCGCATCACCATTATCTGTCGTATCGATTGCGTAGGTCTTCATGCATCGTCACATATCTCTCTACTTGGTGTTCTCGGTCAACCCTGCTGATGGTATTCCTTCATGTCATCGTCTCAGTCCATCCAACATCATCTCTCGAAATAAGGGAAGAACAATGCGGGTTCATAGAAGGTAATGGTGCAGTAAATGCTGTGTATTTGCAGAAAACATTCAATAGAAGAGAACAAAGACCTACATCATTGCTTCATTGTCCACACAAAGGCTTTCATAAAGTAAGACATGTCAACAAATGAATATGCTTGCAAATCTACAACTTGTTTGGAAAGACCTTCGACTTGTAAAACATTAAGCCGCTATAAAGATTGATAATAAAGTTGGTCTTTATCAGCATATTAAGAGAGGTGTGCGACAGTGATGTGTAAAGTCTCCAGATCTGTTTTCCATATACTGTGAAACAATATTTAGAAATGTAGAAGATATGAGAGGAATCATCACTGAAGTGCATAACATCAAACAAATATTAGATTTGTGGATGATACATTATTAATTGCAGGCATTGAACAGAATCTGCTACATTTAGTATGTAGGTTACAACCCCCCCCCCCCCCCCCCCCCCATTTAGTATGTAGGTTACACCCCCCCCCCCCCCCCCCCAAAAAAAAAAGTCCCAGTTTTATATCTAATACTGAGGATTAATGTCGACAAACAGAAGTGCACAGCCTTTGAGATGTCTAGGACAGGAGAGAAAAGGATAACGTAAAAGGAAAGAATGGAAAATAAACTGAAATCGCATTAAAGTCTAAGAAAGATGGAAGGACAGATGCGACTACCCGAAGAAGAAACAATTCAATGAAACTGAAGATAGACAGACAGACAGACAGACAGACAGACAGACAGACAGACAGACAGACAGACAGACAGACAGACAGCCAGACAGACAGCCAGCCAGCCAGCCAGCCAGCCAGACAGACAGACAGACAGACAGACAGACAGACAGACAGACAGAAGAAAGATAGACAGACAGAAAAAAAGAAAGAAAGAAAACGGGAACATAAAAACACAAATGGAGAAAACAATGTGAACATCCAGAAAGAGCTAGAGACTTTGAAAGAGAACGAAATAACTAAAAATAATTACAGGGAAGAAGAGTATCAAGTATACATAAAGACAACATAATCGAAGAGTGGGAGCACGGAGACATCAATCACCAGCAAGAGGTGCCATGGGCGTAATGGTAGACGATTCCCCTACTTCTAGCTAACGCCAGTGTCTGGGTGTCAGCAGCGCAAATTCTATGGTATCGATTGTGTACATTGCGTCTGCCTTATATAATCTTCACTTTGTAGATATTCTTGTTGGCAACTGTAAGCCTTGAGGTGCTTTAGTTGTTCTTAGTCAGGAGATCTTCACATCAACAAACGCTTGGTGCGCTTTTTTCTTTTCTCAACTCTTAAGGAACGGCCAGACGGACACATGTTGAGATGACCTGAGTTGAGCTCAGAACCGACATCACTGCACTAAGGACATTCCCATACGCACTTTGTCACCTCATTCAACAGACAGCGAAGAGTTATACTA
This sequence comes from Cepaea nemoralis, assembly GCA_014155875.1. Lineage (NCBI taxonomy): Eukaryota > Metazoa > Mollusca > Gastropoda > Stylommatophora > Helicidae > Cepaea > Cepaea nemoralis. The sequence goes on from JACEFZ010023878.1 coordinate 62,196, forward strand.
CCAATCTTTCCCACCGCTATCTGATTGAAAATTCTGCTTGTCTTGCCTCTCAGTTTTAAGATTTTTCCAGAACAGCTGAAGATTCCCCGCATTATCATTCTTTTCACATACTGGTTCTTATTCTTTTCCCCCGCCCTCTCCCCCTGGTCCTGAATGCGTGCGACCACCTCTCCCTTGTCTATAAGTAATCTACCACAAAGAGGTGCATCCCTGCCAGCATATCAGCCTGTTAATTCCCCCGCACTCCCGCATGGCCAGGGAAAAATACGCATATCATTCTCACAATTTTGACCTCTGAACGAGGATAGCCATTCTCCTCGAAACATTATTTTCTATACCTTACTAGGCATACTCTTGATATGTGTTTCTCTGGGTCAGTTGTTGCACCTCAACCTCTCTGCGGCCCGCTGCCCATTCTCTGCACTCACGACCAAGTGTTATTATTACATTGTGCCAGTCCGTCATGTCTTCCGGAACTTCAACCCACTCTTATTCACGATTGATGGTCTCTGGATCACACACCTGGCGTATAGATATTCCTGCCTGTGCCGTGCCGGACCTGGCTCATCTCAGTTTAGAAACCTTGACCATATTCATGGCCTCATGTAAGGAAGGGGGGGGGGGGGGTGATCCCTATCTGCAGCAACTCTCAGGTACCATTTGGCTTGAAGAACTCTATGCCTGTCCGCCATTAGGTGCCAGGATATGCTTCATGCATATAATTGGTGTGTCCTTTGTGCATCTCAGAATCACCCGCATGGCCGCATTTTGTATGCTCTCCAACCTTTCAAGCTGGCTCTTTGACGCTGTCAGCAGCCCCTTATCATATGGACACATAATTAACTGTAACTGGTACTATTAGTATTGGGACTATTCGCTGGTTGTTGAAGATAAAGCTGGATAGCGTGATTGACTGACCTAATGTATCTAATCTATTGTAGTAAATGTATATCTCAAAGAGACGGTAAAGATATACTTCAAGTCAATGTGACAAATATGGAAATTCAGGCATCTAGACACGCGTGTACCATACAGTAGAATATGTATCCCAGAGATAAAGAACAGAAAAGGATAAGTAAAAACTGCGTTTTGTAGAATAAATAACATTGTATGAAATATTTTCTTGTCAATGGCGATTATAAAAACAATTCGCATATGTTACATAGATAGTTAGTTAGTTAGTTAGTTAGTCGACAGATCATCCTCGTTGCACATCGAACCATTCAGTCCATAAGTGCTCGGATCCCCTCCTCAGCAAATCCCGCAGCGTGTAGCGGCTAACGACACCAGTTCTGTGTTGGTTTATCAATCTTCTTTGGCTTCCTGCGTAGTGTTCTTGTTTGGCCACCCCTCTTTTAATTTGCTGCTCCCGCTGTTACATAGAAACAGTTGTAACATCTAGCTGTGCGTAGTATATTAGGGATCTTACCCACATATTTTTTTGGAGGGTAATGGACGGTAATAGTTTTATGAAGGAAATATGGGAAAATTGTCGACTCGGTAAAATTTTTGGCGGCGTGTGGGAACAGGTTTTTTCGGCCTGCCTGGTGGGAAAATCTGTGAAAGTAATTAAGGTAATATTTAGTTGGTTCTGGAAAGCGAGGTTGTGAGTATGGATGAGGGAGGGCTGTAAGTTATTTTGGTTACGTATATGAATGTGTTAGTATGCGTGGTGTAGTGATGTATAAACAAGGGTGTGATGGGTCGTGGTTTCTACTCATGGGTTGTATATATGGTGGTGGCGTAGACATAATGTGTCTGTTCGTGGTGAGTAATGTATAAAATGCCAAGGATGTGATGGGTCGTGGTTATACTCGACGACTCATGGGTAGAGGTGTAGATGGTTACTATCATCTGAACAGTGTGATAGTAGTGTCTACGTGAAAGTAAAGGGTGGTATGTAGCTTATTCACTACCATCATTACAAAGGAAATCTTATAAAGTTATAATGGGTGTCATTTGATGGTAAGGGGTGGGTATTAGTGATCAAGTAGGAGTGATATAGGGGTGGTCATAAATGTAATAAGAGGTGTTCGCAGTTACACACTGGTCAACCATTGGTCAAGCAATGGTCAAGTAAGGGTCAAGTAGTCAAGTAAGGAAATTTTAGGGAAAAGTGATTGTAATGAGATGGTGATGATTAAAGAGTGGTAAATTAGTGGTCAAGCAGTGGTCAAGCAGAGGTCAATAAGGAAAATTTTAGGGAAAATTGGTCGTAGTGACATGGTAATGTTTAAATTAGTGGTAAATTAGTGGTCAAGTAGTGGTCAAGTAGTGCTCAACCAGTGGTCAACCGCTCAAGTGAGAAAATTGTAGGGTATGGTACGTGTAGTGAAACAGAGATGGATAAATTAAGTAGTGACGTTGTCAAGTAGTGATCAAGTAGCGGGCAAGTACTGGTCAAATGGTCGAGTGACCACTTAAATTGTAAGGGAAAGTACGTGTAGTGAACCTGTGTTGGTTAAAGTGATCGATGACGTGCTCAAGTTGTGGCCAAGTAGTGGTAAATGGTCGAGTGACTACTTAAATTGTCGGCGAAAGTAGGTATAGTCACATGGTGATGATCAAGAGTTGGTCAAGTGGTGCTCAAATAGTGGTCAAGTAGTGGTCAAGTAGTCGAATGACCACTTAAATTATAGGGTATGGTACGTGTACTGAAACGGTGATGGTAAAATAAGTAAGGACATAGTCAAATAGTGGTCAAGTACTGGTGAAGTAGTGATCAAGTGGTCGAAGGATCACTTAAATTGTAGGGTATGGTATGTGTAGTGACATGATGATGGTTAAAGTGATCGATGAAATGATCAAGACGTTATGCCGACTGCTAAGTTCAGAAAGTAATGTCCTTACTATCGGCAATTTCCCTGACAGGAGCGCCTCGACCACTGATTTTGTATTGATCAATAGCGCCTAGTGGTACAGTCAACACACATGGACAATAGTTACATCCGGTCAAAGATGGCGTCGCACCCTATCACACATGGGTAATTGCTACAACCAAACTACGTCTCATTCACTAAAACTGGTCAAATATGGTGGCACATCATGTCACAGGGATAATGGGACATCTGAGACACGTGGTTAAGAGGGAAACTATAGAAAAAGGGTGTCCTATCGGTTGTCGAGTCAGGGAACCTAACGTATGATGATCACTGTGTATAGGAGTGAATACACTGCATCATCAACAATGCATCATCAACACTACATCCGAAGGGTAAAAGGGTCACCCCCTTCTCTCTCTTTTCTATAACCGTGTAGTCCTAGTGTTATCCGGTTACACCAAAGGACACCCGAGCATCAACACAACAAATTGCCCCGATTCAACCTTAGGCAATGCACGTAACATGACAGGTCACATGTCCGCCGTCATAACCAGCGACGTTATCACGTATCAAATTAGACATCCACACTTTCATTTCCTTTCTATGTGGCCATAGTGTCTTTACCTCTTTCTCCAGAAAGCCATTTCCAAGACCAATATATGTTTTTTCAGTGTACCTGCTCAGTCCCACACTTCACAACCAGACAAAAGTACACCTTCTATGTACCAATTCAACCGTCAAATAAGAAAATATGTGAAACAAAATATTAAAATTATTGGTCAAATACAGAAATATCGCAACCAAACTTATAAAAAGAAGGAATATATTGACCAAGTAACGAAATATCTCGTCGAAACTTATAAAAATGTAGGAAACTTTGTTAAGCAAGTATGAAAAGGTATCGTCCAAACAGAGAAATATATCACCTAAACTTATAAAAAGTAGGAACATATTTTAACCAAATGGAAAATATCTTGGCCAAATAATAAAATTTGTTAGCCAAATAGAAAAAAATATTGACCACGTAACGATATATCTTGTCCACACTTATGAAAAGTAGGAAAATTTGTTAGCCAAATGGGGAAAATATTGACCACGTAACGAAATACCCCCCAACAAACTTAGGAAAAGTACGAAAACTTTGTTAAGCAAGTATGAAAAGGTATCGACCAAACAGAGAAATATATCACCCAAATTTATAAAAAGTAGGAACATATGTTAACCAAATGGAAAATATCTTGGCCAAATAGGAAATATTGTTAGCCAAATAGAAAAAATATTGACCACGTAACGATATATCTTGTCCACACTTATGAAAAGTAGGGAAATTTGTTAGTCAAATGGGGAAAATATTGACCACGTAACGAAATACCCCCCAAAAAACTTAGGAAAAGTACGAAACTTTGTTAAGCAAGTATGAAAAGGTATCGGCCAAACAGAGAAATATATCACCCAAACTTATAAAAAGTAGGAACATATGTTAACCAAACGGAAAATAGCTTGGCCAAATAGGAAAATGTGTTAGCCAAATAGAAAAAATATTGACCACGTAACGATATATCTTGTCCACACTTATGAAAAGTAGGGAAATTTGTTAGTCAAATGGGGAAAATATTGACCACGTAACGAAATACCCCCCACAAAACTTAGAAAAAGTACGAAACTTTGTTAAACAAGTATGAAAAGGTATCGGCCAAACAGAGAAATATACCACCCAAACTTATGAAAAGTAGGAAACTTTGTTAGCCAAAGTGAAAAAACCTAGGTCAAGTAAGAAAATTCTGATAGCCAAATGTGAAAAGTGTCGGCCAAATACAGAAATAGTTCAACCAAACTTATAAAACGTAGGAAAATTGTTATTCAAACGGAAAGCTATTGAACAACTAGGAAAATGTAATAGTCAAAGAAGAATAATATTGAACAAGTAATGAAATATATCATTCAAACTTATGAAAAGTAGGAAGCCTTGATAACCAAATGTGAAAAATATCACTCAAAGAGAGAAATAGCTCGCCCCAACGAATAAAAAGTAGGAAAATTGTCGGCCAAAGGGGAAAAAGTTAGACCAAATACAGAAATATCTCGACCAAATTTATAAAAATCTAGGAAGAATAGTACCCAACACAACTAAAAGGCTGACTAAAGTTATAAATCCAAACATATAAAAATAACCAAATAGGAAAACATATTGACCAAGTACAGACATATATCAATCAAACTTATAAACTTGTCGTCCAAAGTGATAAAAAACAAAGAAAGGCTGTCAGCCAGTCTAAGAAATAGGTATGGAAAAGTAAGTCGACCAAGACTACAGAAGTTATATTTTTATTTCCTTTTTTTTTTTTCTTTTTTTTTTTCTGAGCTTGGTCGACTTACTTTGACCAAGACTACAGAAGTTATATTTTTATTTCCTTTTATTTTTTTTAAAATTTTTTTTTTTCTGAGCTTGGTCGACTTACTTTTCCATACCTATTTCTTAGACTGGCTGACAGCCTTTCTTTGTTTTTTATCACTTTGGACGACAAGTTTATAAGTTTGATTGATATATGTCTGTACTTGGTCAATATGTTTTCCTATTTGGTTATTTTTATAAGTTTGGATTTATAACTTTAGTCAGCCTTTTAGTTGTGTTCGGTACTATTTTTTCCTAGATTTTTATAAATTTGGTCGAGATATTTCTGTATTTGGTCTAACTTTTTCCCCTTTGGCCGACAATTTTCCTACTTTTTATACGTTGGGGCGAGCTATTTCTCTCTTTGAGTGATATTTTTCACATTTGGTTATCAAGGCTTCCTACTTTTCATAAGTTTGAATGATATATTTCATTACTTGTTCAATATTATTCTTCTTTGACTATTACATTTTCCTAGTTGTTCAATAGCTTTCCGTTTGAATAACAATTTTCCACCGTTTTATAAGTTTAGTTGAACTATTTCTGTATTTGGCCGACACTTTTCACATTTGGCTATCAGAATTTTCTTACTTGACCTAGGTTTTTTCACTTTGGCTAACAAAGTTTCCTACTTTTCATAAGTTTGGGTGTTATATTTCTCTGTTTGGCCGATACCTTTTCATACTTGTTTAACAAAGTTTCGTACTTTTCCTAAGTTTTGTGGGGGGTATTTCGTTACGTGGTCAATATTTTCCCCATTTGACTAACAAATTTCCCTACTTTTCATAAGTGTGGACAAGATATATCGTTACGTGGTCAATATTTTTTCTATTTGGCTAACAAATTTTCCTATTTGGCCAAGCTATTTTCCGTTTGGTTAACATATGTTCCTACTTTTTATAAGTTTGGGTGATATATTTCTCTGTTTGGCCGATACCTTTTCATACTTGCTTAACAAAGTTTCGTACATTTCCTAAGTTTTTTGGGGGGTATTTCGTTACTTGGACAATATTTTCCCCATTTGGCTAACAAATTTTCCTATTTGGCCAAGATATTTTCCATTTGGTTAACATATGTTCTTACTTTTTATAAGTTTAGGTGATATATTTCTCTGTTTGGACGATACCTTTTCATACTTGCTTAACAAAGTTTTGTACTTTTCATAAGTTTGTTGGGGGGTATTTCGTTACTTGGTCAATCTTTTTTCTCATTTGGCTAACAAATTTTCCTATTTGGCCAAGGTATTTTCTCTGTGGTTAACATATGTTCCTACTTTTTATAAGTTTGGGTGATATATTTCTCTACTTGGTCGATACCTTTTCATACTTGCTTAACAAAGTTTCGTACTTTTCCTAAGTTTGTTGGGGGATATTTCGTTACTTGGACAATATTTTCCCCATTTGGCTAACAAATTTTCCTATTTGCCCAAGATATTTTCCATTTGGTTAACATATGTTCCTACTTTTTATAAGTTTAGGTGATATATTTCTCTGTTTGGACGATACCTTTTCATACTTTGGTTAACAAAGTTTCGTATTTTTCATAAGTTTGGTTGGGGAATTTCGTTACTTGGTCAATCTTTTTTTCTCCTTTGGCTAACAAATTTTCCTATTTGGCCAAGGTATTTTCCCTTTGGTTAAAATATGTTCCTACTTTTTATAAGTTTGGGTGATATATTTCTCTGTTTGGTCGATACATTTCATACTGCTTAACAAGTTTCGTACTTTTCATAAGTTTGGTTTGGGTATTTCGTTACTTGGTCAATCTTTTTCCTCATTTGACTAACAAATTTCCCTACTTTTCATAAGTGTGGACAAGATATATCGTTACGTGGTCAATATTTTTTCTATTGGCTAACAAATTTTCCTATTTGGCCAAGGTTTTTTCTCTGTGGTTAACATATGTTCCTACTTTTTATAAGTTTGGGTGATATATTTCTCTACTTGGTCGATACCTTTTCATACTTGCTTAACAAAGTTTCGTACTTTTCCTAAGTTTGTTGGGGGATATTTCTTTACTTGGACAATATTTTCCCCATTTGGCTAACAAATTATCCTATTTGCCCAAGATATTTTCCATTTGGTTAACATATGTTCCTACTTTTTATAAGTTTAGGTGATATATTTCTCTGTTTGGACGATACCTTTTCATACTTGCTTAACAAAGTTTCCTACATTTTTATAAGTTTCGACGAGATATTTCGTTACTTGGTCAATATATTCCTTCTTTTTATAAGTTTGGTTGCGATATTTCTGTATTTGACCAATAATTTTAATATTTTGTTTCACATATTTTCTTATTTGACGGTTGAATTGGTACATAGAAGGTGTACTTTTGTCTGGTTGTGAAGTGTGGGACTGAGCAGGTACACTGAAAAAACATATATTGGTCTTGGAAATGGCTTTCTGGAGAAAGAGGTAAAGACACTATGGCCACATAGAAAGGAAATGAAAGTGTGGATGTCTAATTTGATACGTGATAACGTCGCTGGTTATGACGGCGGACATGTGACCTGTCATGTTACGTGCATTGCCTAAGGTTGAATCGGGGCAGTTTGTTGTGTTGATGCTCGGGTGTCTTTGTGTAACCGGATAACACTAGGACTACACGGTTATAGAAAAGAGAGAGAAGGGGGTGACCCTTTTACCCTTCGGATGTAGTGTTGATGATGCATTGTTGATGATGCAGTGTATTCACTCCTATACACAGTGATCATCATACGTTAGGTTCCCTGACTCGACAACCGATAGGACACCCTTTTTCTATAGTTTCCCTCTTAACCACGTGTCTCAGATGTCCCATTATCCCTGTGACATGATGTGCCACCATATTTGACCAGCTTTAGTGAATGAGACGTAGTTTGGTTGTAGCAATTACCCATGTGTGATAGGGTGCGACGCCATCTTTGACCGGATGTAACTATTGTCCATGTGTGTTGACTGTACCACTAGGCGCTATTGATCAATACAAAATCAGTGGTCGAGGCGCTCCTGTCAGGGAAATTGCCGATAGTAAGGACATTACTTTCTGAACTTAGCAGTCGGCATAACGTCTTGATCATTTCATCGATCACTTTAACCATCATCATGTCACTACACATACCATACCCTATAATTTAAGTGGTCATTCGACTACTTGACCACTACTTGACCACTATTTGAGCACCACTTGACCAACTCTTGATCATCACCATGTGACCTATACCTACTTTCGCCGACAATTTAAGTAGTCACTCGACCATTTAACCACTATTGGCCACAACTTGAGCACGTCATCGATCACTTTAACCACAACAGGTTCACTACACGTACTTTCCCTTACAATTTAAGTGGTCACTCGACCATTTGACCAGTACTTGCCCGCTACTTGATCACTACTTGACAACGCCACTACTTAATTTATCCATCTCTGTTTCACTACACGTACCATACCCTACAATTTTCTCACTTGAGCGGTTGACCACTGGTTGAGCACTATTTGACCACTACTTGACCACTAATTTACCTCTATTTAAACATTACCATGTCACTACGACCAATTTTCCCTAAAATTTTCCTTACTTGACCACTGCTTGACCTCTAATTTACCACTCTTTAATCATCACCATCTCATTACAATCACTTTTCCCTAAAATTTCCTTACTTGACCCTTACTTGACCATTGCTTGACCACTGGTTGACCAGTGTGTAACTGCGAACACCTCTTATTACATTTATGACCACCCCTATATCACTCCTACTTGATCACTAATACCCACCCCTTACCATCAAATGACACCCATTATAACTTTATAAGATTTCCTTTGTAATGATGGTAGTGAATAAGCTACATACCACCCTTTACTTTCACTTAGACACTACTATCACACTGTTCAGATGATAGTAACCATCTACACCTCTACCCATGAGTCGTCGAGTATAACCACGACCCATCACATCCTTGGCAGTTTATACATTACTCACCACGAACAGACACATTATGTCTACGCCACCACCATATATACAACCCATGAGTAGAAACCACGACCCATCACACCCTTGTTTATACATCACTACACCACGCATACTAACACATTCATATACGTAACCAAAATAACTTACAGCCCTCCCTCATCCATACTCACAACCTCGCTTTCCAGAACCAACTAAATATTACCTTAATTACTTTCACAGATTTTCCCACCAGGCAGACCGAAAAAACCCGTTCCCACACGCCGCCAAAAATTTTACCGAGTCGACAATTTTCCCATATTTCCTTCATAAACATATTACCCTCCATTACCCTCCAAAAAAAATATGTGGGTAAGATCCCTAATATACTACTGCTGCGTATGCTGGACTATTAGTAAATGATATGTCAGACTCTAGAGATGTTCCAATGTGCTTTTTCTTAGATGTAATCTTTTCCTCTTGCTTTTAATCGTGCTTCCATTATTTTCGGTAATTGACAACCATTTCTCACGTTGAGACCAAGGAAAAATAAGTATGTGCTTCTCAATAGCTGGCTCTATCTCCATATCTTTAGAATGTCTTTATTCGATCTCTTGTTTTATTTCTGTTTATATACAGCGGGTTACAGGGTTCATTCCCTACAACTATCGATTGGACTTCGGCATTGACTTCTCACTAAGAAAGCAATGGCAAACTACTGAAAACAAAATTGTCTAATAAATTAACATACGGTTGGTGGTGATGGCAACGTCCTGCAAAGCATATGCAATATTTATGTCCATTCCTGCATCTCATAATAACACCACATCACACATGCTTCCGATCACTTCCATCTCTTTTGTTCAGAGTGCATGTTTCAGAGCCGTACAGCAGCAACGAGTAAGATAAGGGTTGCTTCTACACCGGAACTCTCTCTCTCTCTCTCTCTCTCTCTCTCTCTCTCTCTCTCTCTCTCTCTCTCTCTCTCTCTCTCTCTCTCTCTTGAAATAATAATGTGAGATCAAAGATAGACAGAAATATGAGTTGGATGTTATACACAATCTGAGTTATGCAGATTAAACAGTATTGATAACTGAAAGAGATCTGCAACAAACTTTCTTTGAATATCAAGACAACAGAAACAATGCTTATATGAAAGAGAAAGATTATCCATCCATCATGTGCCATGCCAATAAGCGTGGGAAGTCATATTCTGCCATCTCAGTCGATCACCAGAGTCGTGGATCAGCTCTGTGTTCCTGTCTCGACCATGCCACGTCGCCAAGCCATCTAGGTATTTACTTCTAGGTCTTCCCCTTGGTCTGTTCCCTTCGATCTTGTCAGTTGTCACCAAGTTCTCCAAGTCATTTCTTCTCTTAACATGCCCAAAACATTTTGACTGTCTACGTCTAATGACTCTAATCAGTTTACGATCTTCATTTGTTTCTTGAAGGACTTGCTCACTGGTTTTACTATCTGTCCATGGTATTCTTTGCATTTTCCTCAGAAACCACATTTGCACAGCCACCACATGTTTTTCAGCTTGACTTCTCATTGTCCACGCTTCACATCCATACAAAAGCACAGGTTCTATGTAGGACTTCAACACTCTTTTTCTCGTTTCAATTGATATCACTTTATTGGTCAGTGTGTTTTTCATATTGCAAAAGGCTACCTTCGCAATGGCAATTCTTGTTCTAATCTCTTCAAGACATCTCCCATCAGATGTTATGACTGTGTGTGCCGAGATAACTGTATCGATTCACTTGCTTAAGAATATGCCCATTTACTCGTATATCACATTGTGGTATTTGTCGTGGAATGCCGCCTTAACATCCCAGAATATTTTTCTCGGTCTCCAAATTTGAGAGGCCAAATTGAGAAAGAATGAATTAAACACGCTACTCCACGGCTATCTAGTCGTGAGGTAAGATTATTCACAAAAAGCCTCTAGCCATGATGTAAGCTTGCAGATGGCAAGTAAAATGGACAGTGTAATTAAAACCGACCAGGCATGACACCTGATAAGCAGAGGTAGGAAATCGCCCAGGTGTGAACAACATTGACACAGGGGAAGATAATAACCCCAGGGCTGTAAACAAGCCCCTTCCACTCTGACTGGCAGACTCAGGAATGTGTGAAAACAGATCTGATAAGGCAATTAACACTGGGCCTGTAGATTTTGTACCAGACAGAGAGGAGCAAGGTGTGATGGCCAGGTTGCAGTGATAAGTGCAATTACCGTCATGGGGAGATAAGAAGAATTTATGACGGGAATGCCAAGAAGATAATACTGTATACTACTCAGCTTAAATAAGGGTCCCTAGCTCTGGTCATGTTAGAAACGAGAAACTCTCTGAACAGGTAGGAACTATCTCAATGTTCTGTGGTCATATGTATGATTCTTATGTTGCTAGATTTCACTAGGAGAATTATTTCTTATTAACTAGTCAGTCTATATCTGATCTAGGTTATCGCAAGAACTATCATTGTCGCAGGTTACTTGAGTGTTCTTTCTAAGTTCTGTGTTCAATATCATTGTGCTTCATGTATTACTCTTCTGAGAAGTAGAAACTTATGGAAGGCAGGTTTTGTCTAGATATACTTGAGGTGTCGTAGCAGATGCTTGCCATCTCTTTCTAAACTAGACTAGTCTAGTTTTGGTGTGTGCATTTGTTGTACAGAATATAGTCAACTGACTATTTATTTAATTCTTACAACAGCATGTTGTTCTAAGTGGTGATTAAACCGGGCAGCTCAGCAAATATGGCTGGTCTGTGTGGCCACTTCAATTAGACTTGTTGTATATCTCATTTTGTAGCTATACAATATTAGTACTCATTAATAATGCCTGATGCTATTATGTTGAGTATCATTAGATGTCCATCTTGAAGTAACAAAATGTTTACGGATATGTTGGATGTATGTATGTGTACTTTCATATGACTACACGATGCTAGTAATATGCTTCGTACATATTCTTTTTGTGTATATACGTCTCATTTCTTATACATACAAACTAACTAGTGCATTATGCTATGATGTTAAAGTATCATAATATGTCTAGTTTAATCAATATGTTTATGTGTATTGGATGTTTGATATATTGATTTGTCATATGCAAACCTACCAATGTGAAGTGTTATGCTATTGTCTGCGCATTGGCACATTGGCCAACGATTGTGTTGGAAGCAGAGGTGTAATGGTACAGACATTACCCACCATTGGTATAGGGTATATGGTGCTAAACTTTCTCAGTGTATTGTGGGCGTGCGTTCACGGTAATGCATGTGAACCTGGCACAGCTACTGGTCACGGCTTGTAAGCCCGGATGACCCGGTACTATTATAATACCATTACCGATCCTGTGAGCTGCTAAACCAACTTTGGACGGAGCGGCTGTACGACACAGAATTTCTGTATTAGCGACATGGACATGGGCGACAGAACTGTAATCATTACAGGCGTGTGAGACAATTGAAAAGCCCGTCTCAGACTAAAGACAGTAGGGAGAAGGAGGATGGTGAACGCAGTAGAGCTGGAAGATAAACTTGGCCAGACTGGTCATTGTATATGTTTGTGTTATGATATGTTTTAATTAGGATTGCGCTGATGTAGAACTGATATAACACATTCTTGACTTTCTTTCAAGCTCTCACAAG
>JACEFZ010023878.1:80000-93405 GCA_014155875.1 Cepaea nemoralis
CTTGACTGGTTGTACAATCTGACAGGCCTTTGTATATTCATCTCTTGACTGGTCGTACACTCTGACAGGCCTTTGTATGTCCATCTCTTGACTGGTTATACACTCTGACAGGCCTTTGTATGTCCATCTCTTGACTGGTAGTACACTCTAACAGGCCTTTGTATGTCCATCTCTTGACTGGTTGTACACTCTAATAGGCCTTTGTATGTCCATCTCTTGACTGGTTGTACACTCTGACAGGCCTTTGTATGTCCATCTCTTGACTGGTTGTACACTCGGACAGGCCTTTGTATGTCCATCTCTTGACTGGTTGTACACTCTAACAGGTCTTTGTGTGTCCATCTCTTGACTTCCTACTTGTATTGTTGTCTACAGTGGTACTGACTGGGTGTAAACATATTGGTTGCCAGGAAACACAGCTACTAAACGGACATTGGTATTTAAAACATATTGTAAACCTATTCTTATGTTTTGTGGATTATTCAAAGGCATTTGACTGTGTACAACATCAGAAACTTTGGGAAATCATGAGGAATATGGGCTTTCCACCACATGTAATACAACTCATAAGAATGCTCTATCTAGACCAGTGGTTTTCAACCTTTTTTGGCCAGTTCCCCCCTTCACCATATTTTTAGGACGTCATTCCCCCCCCCCCCCTCACCATAATTTTAGAACGTCATCCCCCCCCCCCCTTTTCGTATTTCATCCCTAAAAATTCCCCCCCCCCCTGCCCCTACAAAGTATACTAATAATTGAAGCTAAATTTAATAGCACATACTCCTCCGAAGTCGGAGAGTGTCTGCCTGTACGGCGAGGAACCACCAGTCTGCACACCAATAAGCCAGACATGGGACAACGGATACTCACGCAAAACTCAGGTCCTGTATGACATCACACTGATGCTGGACAACAGGATGTCTTCATCCGACATACAGGACTTTGTGTTGGAGCTCAAGCCAACGAACACAAGCAAGCAATAGCACATACTTAAACAAGTCTAGACATCTACATAAAACGTGATTTGCGGATCTGCTTACGTTATAAAATGAATTTCAGAAAGGTGATACGTACAGAACCGTAAAGTATGAAGGGAAAAACAATATCAAGTAATCGGTTCTTGTATTAACGCGATCTTGAAATAATCTTCATTCCCCCCTGGAAACCCCAAAATTCCCCCCTTGGGGGGAATTTCCCACCGGTTGAGAACCACTGATCTAGACCAACAAGCAGCAGTTAGAATAGATGGCGCGACATCAGACTGGTTTGACATCAAACACGGGGTCCGTCAGGGATGTGGGCTGTCCCCTATTTATTTATTTAACCTGTACGCCGAAAATATAATGAGAAATGTAAGAGATAATACGGACGGACGGACGGACAGACAGATCGATGGAAGGATGGATGGATGGATGGATGAATAGATAGATAGATAGATAGATAGATAGATAGATAGATAGATAGATAGATAGATAGATAGATAGATAGATAGATAGATAGACAAACAAACAGACAAACAGACAGACGGACAATCAGATGGGTGGGCAGACATACAGACTGAAAGACGGGCCGGCCGACAGACAGACAGACAGACAGACAGACAGACAGATCGATGGAAGGATGGATGGATGGATGCGTGGATGGATGGATGGGTGGATAGATAGATAGATAGACAGACAAACGATAAACAGACAGACAGACATCGGATGGGTGGAAGGACACAGACTGAAAGACGGGCCGGCCGGCCGGCCGACAGACAGACAGACAGACAGACAGACAGACAGATAGATAGATAGATAGATAGATAGATAGATAGATAGATAGATAGATAGATAGATAGATAGATAGATAGATAGATAGATATTCATATTTAATGTGCTGTTTATTTCTGTATTATTGTATTCATGTTAAAAATCACAAGCACTTGGAATCAACGACTGGCATGAGAAGGTCCACCAGAGAGACGAATGGAGACAGATTGTATTTGCAGCAAAGAACCTCAATGGCTCGGAATGCTGAAGAAGAAGAAGAAGAAGAAGAATGTTAAAAATAGTTTGGGACATTCCTATTCTATTTTTTGATTCATATTTCACTTCCGCCATCATTTGTCATGGCATGTCTATGACGGAAGACACTTTCTACTTGTTCTAGTATGTTCCTGTTTAGTGTGCTTTTCACTGTTTGCTCTCCTTTCCATTATTAAGTATTATGCGTCTCGGGAGAGGGGCGGGGCGAGGAGAGGACGGCGCGGCGTGTGAATTTGCAATTGCACTGCTCTTAAAATAGTGGATGCCATTATTTGGTAGACATACTTCCAAGCGTTCCCAATGGTAGAACTGATACTGATAATTCTATTTCATTAGAACTTTTATTAATCTTTCTATTTCATAAACACTTTTACCATCTTTCTGTTTCATTAGAACTTAAACTAATCTTACTATTTTATATCGAACTGATACTAATCTTACTATTTCATGTAGACCGTATAATGTCTTTCTTTTTCATGTAGACATTTTAATATCTTTCTATTTCATGTAGACCTTATAATATCTTTCTATTTCTTGTAGACCTTATAATATCTTTCTATTTCTTGTAGATCTTATAATATCTTTCTATTTCATGTAGACATTTTAATATCTTTCTATTTCATGTAGACCTTATAATATCTTTCTATTTCATGTAGACCTTATAATATCTTTCTATTTCTTGTAGATCTTATAATATCTTTCTATTTCATGTAGACTTTATACTATCTTTCTATTTCTTGTAGACCTTATAATATCTTTCTATTTCATGTAGACCTTATACTATCTTTCTATTTCTTGTAGATCTTATAATATCTTTCTATTTCATATAGACCTTAAAATATCATTTTATTTAATGTAGACCTTATAATATCTTTCTATTTCATGTAGACCTTATAATATCTTTCTATTTCATGTAAACCTCATATTATATCTTTCTATTTCCTGTAGACCTTATAACTTTATATTTCATGAGACCTTATATCTTTTTAATTCATGTAGGCCTTATATCTTTCTGTTTCATATAGACCTTATTATATATGTCTATTTCTTGTAGACCTTATAATATCTTTCTATTTCATGTACACCTTATAATATCTTTCTATTTCATGTAAACCTCATATTATATCTTTCTATTTCCTGTAGACCTTATAACTTTATATTTCATGAGACCTTATATCTTTTTAATTCATGTAGGCCTTATATCTTTCTGTTTCATATAGACCTTATTATATATGTCTATTTCATGTAGACCTTATAATATCTTTCTATTTCATGTAAACCTCATATTATATCTTTCTATTTCCTGTAGACCTTTTACCTTTATATTTCATGAGACCTTATATCTTTTTAATTCATGTAGGCCTTATATCTTTCTGTTTTATATAGACCTTATTATATCTTTCTATTTCTTGTAGACCTTATAATATCTTTCTATTGCATGTACAGCTTATAATATCTTTTTATTTCATATAGAACTTAAAAAATATATTGATTTTTCTGTTTCGGTTTGTGCTAGTTAAAAAGAAAATTGTTTGTCCATTTCAGGACGTTGCAGTCACCTTCATCACCTAATGACTTTGTGTGATTTACTTGGCACCTTTACCTTAAGTAGTTTGCCATTACTGTCTGAACGAGAAGCCAACGTTTACATCTAACTGAACGGTGTGTTAAACGAAAACACTACCCCTCGTCAACAATAGAACATTTAAATGCAAGCGCGTTAAACATTTCGGACGCACCAGTCTTAGTTATTACAGATTATTTATCAACCTCAATACAAGCAATGGCAAACTACTGAACGAACAACTGTCCAGTAAATTACAAACACATAATAGCGAGCATGGGTGATCACAACGTCGTGAAAGGACATGTACATATTTCTAAACCTCAGTACAGCTGTGAAAAATATGAAAATAATTCTTTGCGTTCCTCTCTTTGGACTCAAGCATAGTCCATGCACTTACTACTACTTCTAGTGCAATGTAGACCTTCTTCTTGTTCTCTTTCCCTCGATCTTGCCAGTTGTCACCAAGTTCTCCAATTTATTTCTTCTCCGGTAATAGTAACTTAATGTTGAGAGAGAAACGCCCTCCACCAGGTCCTTGCGTCCTGTAAGAGGCCAACAGAGTGTAATCTTGTCTCGAAGTAGTTACAGAGCTTGACAGGTGGTGAAGAGGCTGCCGGTCGCGTGTGTGAATCTGCCGAGAGGAAAGATTCGTCATGAGTTACACAACGTAGAGTGTGTAGTCGGAATGCACCTTTCACACACGGAGTGATTTATTTAACAACGCGTAGAACTCTTGGGTAGTGCGAATGGATACTTAAACTTCTCAAATAAGGTCGGACCACAGGAGCTCCAAAGTGCAAATTGTGCTCTTTAAAACTCTCACGGCAGTTGAAAATCGCAACAAGCACACTTTAAAGACATTCAGGGATTAATTCACTATAATTGTTCAGAAACAACCTTTTACGCGCTATTGATCCTTTTTTATGTTTTCTGCTGCGCAATGGTTCGACTGACTGGTTCGGTGTGCAATGATAATGATCTGTCGACTAACTAACTAACTAACTAACTAACTAACTAACTAACTAACTAACTAACCAACCAACCAACCAACCACACCCAACCAACCAACCAACCACACCCACCCAACCAACCAACCAACCAACCAACCAACCAGCCAGCCAGCCAGCCAACCAACCAACCAACCAACCAAATAATCAACCAACCAAATAACCAACCAACCAAATAACTAACTAACTAACTAACTAACTAACTAACTAACTAACTAACTAACTACACAGCCAGCCAGCAAACCAATCAACTAACTAACTAACTAACTAACTATTTAACTAACTAAATAATTAACTAACTAACTAAACAATTGTCTACCTATCTAAGTAATTAACTAATTAACCAAGCAACCACCAACAAACTAACTAACTAACTAACTAACTAACTAAATAATTAACTAACTAACTAACCAACCAACCAACCAACCAACCAATCAACTAATTAACTAACTAATTAACTAAATAACTAACCAACCAACTAACGAATCAAACAATCAATCAAGTAACCAACAAACCAATCAACCAACCAACTAACTAAATAACTAATCAACTAACCAACCAACTAACTAAGCAATTGACTAAATAACTACCTAACTAACCAACAAACCATCCATCCAACTAACTAACTAACTAACTAACTAACTAACTCACTCACTCACTCACTCACTCACTCGCTCGCTCGCTCACTCACTCACAAACAAACTAATTAACTAACATATTGTCTAGTGTTTATGGAAGCTCACTTCATTACGGGTCCACAGAGCTCATGGGGCCAGCTGATACCCTGGCAGGTTCACCACTGCTCTGAAAGAGGTGTTTGCAAAACGTGAGTGATGATTATTTATCATCGTAATTGGGAGTTGTTTCGAGCCTTTTGATATCTCGCAGCGTGCAAAGTTTACACTCCTACAATAATAAAATACAAGCAGAAGCAAGGTTACACCTAAGCAGAAATAGGACAATGGACACGCATACGTGTATCAAAGAAGAACTAACAATGCAAAATATATGATGTACCATCGGAAGTAAATTATCAATCCTATTTTCCATTTCATTTTCCATTCATTATTCCATTCTATGTTTATCTCTCGCCCTCTTCATTTCACTCCCTTGTGTATTCGTTTTGACCATTGAAAATATATAAAATCATTTCTTCCGTGTTTATTTGTGTATTCATATGTATTTAAGCCCAACAAGCTCCTTTGCACTACCACTTCGACATGATAACAGAAACAGACTATACAAGGTATTCCCACCATTATGTAATTTCTATAAATAACTACATTATTGCAACATTTTAAGCCAGCAATAATTGTTCTGTGAAACAGACTATAGATTCACATTCCCGCATTTTTATATATAACGACTTCGTTGGATAATTGAAGACATTACTGTAAAGTTGTGTTGTTACCCTAGGGGGGAGAGATGTCTAGACAGTCTCTCTCTCTCTCTCTCTCTCTCTCTCTCTCTCTCTCTCTCTCTCTCTCTCTCTCAGACAGACACATAGATAGACGGACGGACGGACGGATGGATAGATAGATAGATAGATAGATAGATAGATAGATAGATAGATAGATAGATAGATAGATAGACTGACGGACGGACGGACGGACGGACAGACAGACAGACAGACAGACAGATAGATAGATAGATAGATAGATAGATAGATAGATAGATAGATAGATAGATAGATAGATAGATAGATGCACCACGTTGCAATAACATGCATTTATTAACGCCTGCATTAATGAAAGAACATGAACTAAGGCACACAACCCAAACAAATTGCTGAACTCTAGTTCATATAACGATGAGGACAGGTTGCTTTAGACACCAACAACTGTCTGTCTACTCTCTGATCTACTAAATAGTGCAACCTGGCAAACTGCCAGTAACAACAAAAACAAAAAACAAAAAACATGTGCAATCCAAAACTTAACAAACACTTAAATACAATCTCTTCGTGCTAGGCCCAGAAAATTCGACTAGTAAATGCACACATTAAAATAAGTAGACATAGATTAAGAGATCAGACGATGAGTCATTCAGTGGAGAGGAAAGGGTTGTGGGGGGGTGGGGGGGGTGGGGGGGACTCATTCAGGGGAGAGTAGAAGGGTGGGGTGGTGGAGGGGGGGGGAACAATACGCAGCTTTTAAAATATATTCAAAATGAACACATGCACTCATACTAAGTGGAAAGCTAACCTGTTTTGAAATGGCAGGCATGCAAATTTCTGCCGAGACATACATTTGTATAATCCCATCCCCCACCCCTAAAACATAACGAAACAAAAGGATTCAGTTTTACAGAAGAGGGCATGTTGGGATTGGCTCTAGCTAATTAGGTAGATTGGACGTGTTGTGGTTAGACGGTTGGATCTATCTATCTATCTATCTATCTATCTATCTATCTATCTATCTATCTATCTATCTATCTATCTATCTATCTATCTATCTATCTATCTGTCTGTCTGTCTGTCTGTCTGTCTGTTTTGCTCGCTCCCCCTCTTTCTCCGTCTCTCTCTCTCACTCACTCTCCTCCTCTCACTCTCACTCTCTTCTCTCTGTCTCAATGTTTGTATCCATTCCCCTATCTCCTTCTCTCTCTACCCCCCCCCCCCCCCCCCCGCCGTCTCCTTCTCGCTATAGCTCCATATCTCATTCTCTCTCTGCCTCTTTCTCCCCCTCTCTCCCTATTTCTCCCTCTCTCTAGCTTTCTCTCTCCATCTCCTCCTTTATCTATCTATTCGTCTTACCCACTCCCTCTCTCCCCCCTCTCTCTCTCACAGTCTGCCGCCCTCTCTCTCTCTCTCTCCCCATCTCTCCCCCTTTCTATCTCCATCTTCCTCTATGCCTTTCTCTCTCCCTCCCTCTCCTTCTCCCTCTCTCTCACTCTCTTTCTTTCTCCCATAGAAATACAACATTAACAGAGACAGTCATAATTATGTGGAAACCAAATCTGTAGTGAAATGGCCCACGTGCAAACTTTAACTAGGGTATCAAACCTGACCCCCACCCTACCCCCACCCCACAACATTAAGACAGTACAGGAATCTGCGAGACATGCAGGGTATGGTTCTAGCTCCTCAGGAAGCAAAAGTACGATTTTAAAAATTGATCTGGGTTCTCGGGTCGACCCTGTCTTAATTGGGTCTAGTGAAATGTTTGGGGAAGTGAAGGCAAGATATCGACCACACCATCTTTGAAATGATGATGATTGGTCTGTTAAATGTGAGTCTAGCACCATATACCCAATACACCATAAGGCATGTAAAGAGGTCCTTTACTTGCTAATTCCAGGTTTACACGTTTCGGCACAGGTGGGTGATGTGGTCAGTTTCACCCAGGCCAGCTTTACCTGTTTTTCCTGTACTCATTTTAAGCAGTCGGCATCTGTGGCCAAGGGTTAAGTGAACGCAGATTCACAATCTCCCTACATATCTGGTCGAGGGTTCGAAATCACCAGCAGGAGATTCGGGAGCAGATCGCTTTGTGTTAATTTCGATGGTATGAGTGTTGACTTTTAGAAAAGAATGCCACATTACTGTATGTAATACTAATATTGCCTAGTAAATCACAATCAGCTAGTAAATGCTGGGGTTGATTGCAGCGCTCTGTTAAGAACACGCAACTAACTTATAATATCTAGACAGGATCGACCTGGCAGCCCTGGGCAAAGTAAACATTCCCTCTCGCATGAATTCGAACACACATAACCACTACGGTTTCGGTAGCCGCTACACGCTGAGGGATTTACTGAGCAGGGGATCCGAGCACTTATAAACGAACGTTTCGATGTGCAATGAGGATGATCTGTCGAATAACTAACTAACTAACTAACTAACTAACTAACATAACCACTAGACCGGTAACCAAGCGTGCTACCCACTGCCGTACGACGGCTCTCCTCTCCCCCAACAATGCATCTTTTTTTTTTTTTTTGCATATCCTTTACAGGACATCGCTGTCAACACCAGCATCTTTCAGCTGTATGTTGATTTCTTGGCAAGATTACGCTCAGTAGTTTGCCATTGCTTTCTGAGCGGCCTGCTCACATACCCCGTAAGTTACCGATGCGATTCGAACCACTGCTGATTCTCACCGTCATCACGTTACCGACGAGAGTATACGAGATTACGAATCAAAGTCATAACCTCTAAGCTACGAAGCCGGCAACAGTGCATCTACACAAATATAATTACAAGTGAGGTATGGTTTACACTGCGTTCTAGATAAGCCTAGTGTAAATGTGGTCACTAGAGTGATATAGTCACATGCTGAATATGTGGACATGTTAGAGCTTTGCCACAACAACAACAACCAAACGTACACATAAATATGGATGTCAACAGAATAACGTTAATGTATATCGTTAATGGCAAACCTCAAGCTGGTCTAGAATAGGTAAGACAGATTATGATCTGTGCAAGACTAGACTTTGAATAAAAACAGAACAACAGATGAATATCACATGGGTGGCGCCAGTACGTTAAGTTGAATGACCAAATCAAAGATTAGTTTGAAAAGACAACGTAAGTCACCTTGGCAGTCGGTATTTAGATATGCATTGGGACTTAAGACGTCAACAACATCCAGCATACTTATCTATATCAGTTTGTGATGAGTATTTAGTCATACATGAATAAGTTTAAATTACAGAAACGCCGTTTATAATGCGCTGTTGAAGATACCGTTTAAAATAGCATAATCTCGGTGACTTAGCAGTACACAAAAGCCAATGGACAGAGAGGCATTAGATATACATACAGACAGGCAGGCAGGCAGGCAGGCAGACAGACAGACAAGCAGTACAACAAAGCCAATGGACAGAGAGGCATTAGATATACATACAGACAGGCAGACAGGCAGGACAGACAGACAGACAGACAGACAGACAGACAGACAGACAGACAGACAGACAGACAGACAGACAGACAGACAGACAGACAGACAGACAGACATCGCTTTGATATAGAGTTTTGCGAATTAGTTTGACCCTATCGAAAAGTAGCCGGCTCCGTTGTGAAGATGTTACGGACACGGTTCGTGATCCCGTATACCCGCGATCGAAGCACAGCTATGAGTGTTTTAGCAGCAGACGCCTGACGCAGGTGGTTTTTATGTAATGGTATGGGTGCCAATCATTTAGAAAGAAATGGCAAACTACTAAACTTAAACTTACCCAGGAATCACTAACAGCCAAGCAATGCTGGGTTTGACTGCTACGCCCTGTAAAGGACATGCAACTAACATTTTTATTAAAAAGTAAGCATTTGCTGAGTGACAGTAACTGAAGATGTTTAATTTAGACTAGTGTGTCGCTTTTTATCATTCAGTAAACCCACATCCCTTTTCTGGAGTGAGCACAGACATTATGTGACTTAATTGGAACACGCATCCCCAATTGTGAGGCAATAGTCAATATGCGACTATATGAATACGAGAACATAAATAAATGGCAATCAGTATAGGTCCAGTATTAAAGGTAGTTAAAATTAAATATTTGCATATCCTTTATAGGGCATCGCGGTCAACATCAGCATCTTTCAGCTGATTGTTGGTTTCTTGGCAAGATTACGCTCAGTAGTTTGCCATTGCTTTCTGAGCGACCGGCTCACATACCCCCTAAGTTACCGACGCGGTTAGAACCGATATCGATTCTCGCCGTCGTCACGTTACTCACGAGAGTATACGGGATTACGGAGAAAGTCGCTAAATTCTAGGTCAGGGAGACCGGAATTAAAGGTAATGGTTTTAGATAAAAGTGTATGGTGTGAAAATGCTTGTTTTCTGTTTGCCAAAAAGGATTTAATTAATTTCACTACATTAACACTTACTCTCAATGCTTTTAGTTTTAAATTAAAATAGTATGGTCTATCACGTGGAATGCTTTTTCAAAGTTTAGAAACATCGTCACACACAGATTAATTATTATTGCTTATATGTTGATGTCAAGTTTCTTTAATTTTTGTTATTTTATTATAACAAGAATATGTTGGCTGAAACCCTGATTGACTTGATAAACAGACACACTGCCACAGAGACTTCCTTGAAGTTGACTTTTGCACAACCATGCTTCTGCATCCAGTGTAGTGAAACTGGTCTCTGTCTCAGCCATTAGGGCCTGCCCACAGACCCACCCACGCTGATTCCATCGACTCCTATGTGTTCCAAACTCTGCTTGAACAAACGGTTGTTTCCAAGGCAGACGTCACAAATACCTCATATTCATTAATCGAGTCAAATGGTATGTCTATATTACTTTTCAGTTAAAACCATAGTCAGTAAGGGACGTACTAATCAGTTATTCCTCTCTTCCTCGGCCTCTCTACGACACAACTAAAACTATGGGGATGCAATTAGGCCAAGGGTGAACTGTTCAGTACGGCCCATAAATCTCTATCGTCCTGGGATGTCAGTCTTCAGTGATGCACAGGCCAATACGTTAATAGCAAATATTATTGTCTTACATTCAGCCACACAACATTTACAGTTCATCAACATGCATATTCATAATACTTGAGAAGAACTCATAAAAACCAATGCAACAAAATTAGAACGGATCCCTTGTATCATAACCAATGTAAATTATCTGTTCAAGCAATGACTGTCAAGTGGCAATTAAGACTCAGTGAAGGTAAATTACTCCATCATCCTAGATCAGTGGTTCTCAACCTTTTTGGCACGTGCCCCCCCCCCCCCCCCCCCCACCCCCCCCGTCACCAATATTTTCAGAACGTCACCCCCTCCCCCTTTTTTTCATATTTCCTATCTAAAAAAAAAAACCACCCCACCCCTACACAGTATACTTAAAAATGGAAGGTAAATTTAATAGCATATACTAAAACAAGTCTAGACACCCACATAAAACATGATTTGTGGGTCTACTTACTTTATAAAATGAATTTTAGAAGGATGAGATATACATAACTGTAAAGTATGAAGGGAAAAACAATATCAAGTAATCGGTTCTTGTATTAATGCTATCTGAAAATGGTCTTCATCCCCCCCCCCCCCTGGAAACCCTAAAATTCCCCCTGGGGGGGGGGGGGGGAGGATTCCCCACCGGTTGAGAACCACTGTCCTAGATAGTGCAAGCTTATCCCCGTTAAAACAATATAGCACCTGTCAATGACACGTTCACCCGGTACGTAGACAGAGAAGACAGGGTCAACAAGATAGTTGCAAGAGATGTATCATGTGTGAGTCATTATCAGCCAGAAATAAAGCGCTCTTCGATGCCATGGAATCCATGCTTCGACACTTTCAGCCAACAAATGCCAGATTTCGCTATCGGCTGTTAATTATCCCGTTTCCAGAAGAAAGGTATCGATGTGAATGCGAATATGCTGTGAAGTTCTAATAATGCTTCATGATTCAGTTCGAACACACACACACACACACACACACACACGCACGCACGCTCGCACGCTCGCACGCACGCACACACACACACACACACGCACACGCACGCACGCTCGCACGCACGCACACACACACACTCTCTCTCTCTCTCTCTCTCTCTCGCGCGCGCGCACACACACACACACAAACAAATACCGCCAAGGTATACTGATTACGAGGAGTACCGCTACCTGCTACTTCAGGAAAATTCCATACATTGATTCGCCAGGCAAAAAATTGCTCAACTAAGATGAACATGTTTTGAACATGTCTTACAGCCACGAACGATGTCCACTTCTTTGGAGACTTTAAAAAAAAATCATATTGGTAGGAAATGATTTGTTGATAACGAGGAAGTCTCGGATGGCTTGAGATGAAGACGTTGGGTGTGGCGTACGAACGAGGCTTAGACAGCAGCCCTAAGACTTCTACAATCCATAGTTAGTACGAGGGCGAGCAAATAAGTCACACAGTTCTGTGGGATGACAGGTAAATGTAGTTGGTGTTTTCTACAGGTGTCATTAGGTGACAGCAACATCGAACTTTATATACCCGTTCGTCAGGTGGTGCTAGGTGTCTCATGCGCATGATCAGAGCATAAACAAAATGGCAACTGTACTTACGGAGTGTACAACCAAAGAGCAATGTGTTGTTGTGCGTTGTTTGTGGGCAAAAGGACTGCCTACAAAGGACATTTATAAGGAAATGCGTCCTGTTATTGCTGACAAATGTTTGTCCCGTAAAGCGGTGCATAGCTGGGTTGAACACATCTTTCTTCGACTTGTGTCCAAAAATTCAAGGTTAAGCCATCAGCAGGGAAGGTTATGCTGACAGTGTTCTGGGATTGTCAAGGAGTGCTTCTAATAAATTTCAATAAGAAAGGTGACAATGTGAATTCTGAATCGTAATGTGAAGTTCTATCGATGCTTCATGATGCAATTCGAAGAAACCGTCCAGGACTGCTGACTAGAGGAGTATTGCATCTTCATGACAATGCCAGATCACATGCGGCTCGATTAACTCAGGAGAAAATTAACCTAACTAAGGTGGGAAGTTCTGGAACATCCACCTTACAGCCCCGACTTAGCCACTAGCGATTTCCACCTTGGAGGGAGATATTTCGCGAATGATGCCGAAGTTGAATGTGAAGTGGAAACATGGCTTAGAAAACAGAGAGCACAGTTCTATGCAGCCGGTTTGGGAGGACTGATAAACCGATGGGATAAGTGCATCAATGTTGGTGGAAATTATGTTGAGAAATGAATGGGCAATGTTGGTGTTTCGAACGGTGAAGTTGGTAGTCTCTCCGTCGTTCCTCTTCGGGTCACCCTATTCGCCAGTGGCCCACAAATCAGTTCTCTCACAGGGTCGCTGATGCGCAACACTGAATATTATTTTTGT
>JACEFZ010023880.1:0-220377 GCA_014155875.1 Cepaea nemoralis
CCAAAAAGGTTTTTTTTCAAAAAAAAGGCGTATGTTGCCAAATTGGGGGAAAGATGCATGCTCTTAAAAATCTAATTTTTGTAGTTCTGTCTGTTCCTCTCCATAATTTAGTCAGTTGTTTTAGAGTACTCCTTCAGTCTCTCAAATAAACCTTTAATTTTTGCTAAAGTATTACCACTCCTGTCAAAAACTGTCATTTACTGCCAATATAGTACCTTGCGGTGTATGGCAATGGGTCTTGAGCCTGAGGAATTAAGGCCGCCTGGCTAGTGCAGTCGCCGCGAACTATGCAGGTTAGAGTTTTCTTTTTGCCCCCGACAAAAAACAAAAACAAAAACTCTACGCCTTACCGAGGAAGCGTACTATAGTTTGTGCATAGTTTTGAATTTACATTTTTTGGGAGACGGAGCGAACAATCATTGACGGGTATATATTCGAACGCGGGCCTCCCGAAGAAGAATCCGGCTTTCTAGCCAGTCGCTCCTCGATTTCCATTCCTATCAAGTAATAATGCCTTCAATTCGCCAGTTAATGTTCTGATTTACTAGAGCAAGTCTCCATCTATTCCCTTCAACTGAAAATGCTCTTCTCTATTTCACGTTTTCGTTACAAAATTGTTTCTTGTTTCGCTAATTGTTCAGTTTAAACTTTGTGTGAGATTTTTTTTTTTATTGTTGTCCTTGTATGCATTAATTTTCTTGTTTCTGCTATTAAACCTGACTGTTCAACGTGTGGTATATCTTTATTTCTTGTACTCAGGATAAATTTTAATAATTAGAGAACCTACAATGACTGAATTTACATTTTAAGAAATATAAAAGCTTCAAAACTCATATGAAATGTAAACAATTAAAGAATCTATACCTCAGGTTAACATTTAAATAAATAGAGAACCTGTAAAATCTCTTGTTCACCCATGTGATTTCGATTCCCATTAGGAAACAAAGAATAAGTAAAACTGGAACCTACATCGCATGGATGTCGTAAGGCGACTAGGGAAAGTTGGCGTGCGATTGGCTATCTCATCTTGTAGAAAACTGAAGCTGCATAATCAAACCGATCATGAACAAGTCCACAAAGGACTCGGCAAGAGTTATTGTGAGCCTATGCTTCATGTGGAGGTGAAGAACAGCAAATCAGATTAAAGTTTGATCATTAAAGAACCTAAAGCCATGCATGATAGTTTTAATAATTAAAGAACCTTCAACCACATCAGGTCAAATTTTAATAATTTAAGAATTTACATAAATTTGGCTTAAATTGTAATATTCAAGGAGTTGAGTTGAGATGGGTCAAGAACCGACATTATAGCACCCACGATATATATATATATATATATATATATATATATATATATATATATATATATATATATATATATATATATATATATATATATATATATATATATATATATATATATATATACTCTCTGTCATCATCATCAACAACCCAGTATTGATGTTATTTTTATTTTTGCATATCCTATTTACAGGACATCGCTCTCAACACCAGCATTTTACTGCTGTTATTGATGTCTTGGGAAGTTTACGTTCAGTAGTTTGCCATTGCTTTCTGAACAACCGGCTTCTATACCAACACGTTAACACGCTACACGATCTGCTGCCAAATCGGTCACAGCCATGAAATCTGAGTCCCATTCGAAACTACAGTCCGGGAACACTATTAATGTTTCTAACACAACTGTTCCTAATAGTTTATAGAAACTCAGATCTCATAATTCCTGCACAGTACAAAAAAACAATAGAACACTGTCCTATGAACATGATGTTTTCTTCTTGCGATAGGCTCTATAGTTTTCACTCTTACACAGTCATTGTATCTAGACTAAAATGGCTTTCTTTATTTACTAGATATTGTCTGACAGTTCTGATTTCTTTGATACGTGGAACAACTACACTTAAATGTTATCTTTCCTCCAATGTGAACATCAGTCACTATTGGTGTGTTAAAGACTGGGATGACCTACAACTCATTCGGTACTTATCCTGTAGGATACTTCTATCATTCCGCTCCCCTGAGCAATGTTGATCATCTTCCTCTAGCATAGGCTCATTGATAAAGTTGCTGGCCAATCTTCCTGCGCCAAACTTTATCCGGGATCGGATTTTTCCTTGGTTCCGTGTTCTTCCTTCCAACCAGAGGGAACCTGTAAAATAGATCATACAACTGGTGATAGCCTCCCCATCACTGATCTCTATTAGATGATCGTGGCCATCGGCCTCGCTCAGAAAATACAGTGAACCTAACTCTGTCAGGGACAGATGAACTGAACACAGAGGTTTTCATCAGGCCAAGACAAGAAGAAAAAAAAAACACAACCAACAGCGTGCGGAACCCCCCCCCCCCCCCCCCCACCAGGGAGCACCCACTGGAAGATCCCAATTATTGCCCATTACTCAACTCTCAACTAGTAGAGCTAAGTATCACTTCCCTACTCTAGCTAGTTTTCCACTAACAGTGCTAATCATCACACTCTAGTTTTAACAAGACTACTGCCTATATTAATTAGGCCTAAATAGACTATATTGACTACCTTATGCAAAACCGCCTCATTCCGGGATGGCTGCTACACTTTGCCATAACGACACATGCTAGTTAATATTAAATTAATCTAACACTGTAGAGCTCTCCCACAAACACGTCCATCATAATCCACGGTTTTGGTCAACACTGTTTCTCCCAATCATGGTTTATGGCAAAACCTAAAATTGGTCACGTGACGGTATTCATTATGTCCACACAGGTGTTATTTGGGTATATCATCCATTGTCAAGAATCTATCCTCCCTGGCTTAGTCACTGTCAGAGTTGTCATCACTTGTTTTGACTCCCACAACAAGCTAGCGAGTTCCTGTGTGATCCCAACAACAGTTTTCCACAACAAACCGCCAATCTTCTTGATGTCCGGAAACTCTAGATGGCAGACGGACTGTTTTCTTCCGAGCTGAGTACTTCCGCTTTCAATCCGACCTGTTTATAAACTATCAAAGTGGTGTATCGAGTCATCCCACTCACTTCCCCTACACATCTGCAGCTGTTAACTTTGCCCGACCTGTGATGGCTGACATCCGATTGCAACCAGGATCCGACGGGTTCCATCTGTATTCGAATGTTGACAAACTGTCAAAGCGATGCAGGGACCCGTCTCACTCACCACCGAGTGTTCCCAATCCGTCGACCAGATCTAAACACGTGCAGTTACATTTTCTGGATTTGTTGAAACAACCTTTGGCCTCGAACATGCCGCTAATTCAGAACGCCTTTTGTTCTCATCACTGGTTAAATCACGTTGGTCTATTATGTGACACTCCCCTTGAATTTGTATGAAATAGTGACACTTCTGTTTATATAGTTACGTATTTTGATTTTGTGTAGTATCAAAGTCTATGGTTTAAACATCTATTTTTGTTTTTTATTCTGATTGTTTCTTTCCTTTGTCGAGTTTCCCAGTTATATTTCACAGTCATTCACTCGTGACATATATGCTCCGTAGCACTGAGTTCTTTTTTCGCAGTCCATAATACGTTAATGTTTTATTTTTTGTATATACCAATATCTTAGACCTGTTGTCCTATAATATATAATTCTGAATGAGTAGGAATTCGGCCCATGCTCCATGGCTGTGGTTTTATGTGCACGATATTAATCTTTCTATGGTATCTAGCTGATCCTGCATCACAATACACTTGTTCTTTCGGCGAAGAGCTGGCGTCATGTGGAGGTGAGAGGTTCGAATCTGGATACACATTATCATCATCATTAAAAATCTACCAGGTCCTTTGCAGAACGTCGCCCTCATCATGTTTGTGGGATGTGGATTTTAATCTAAGAGAATATTGGCTAATTTATGTCTAGGGGATTTAGGTTTTATTCTCTTCTCACTTCTAGAATTCAAGGTGATCATGGAATTCTACCACAAACACAAGAAGGAAAATACTTCACTCCCTTTTGTCACTGTGTCTGTGCGTACTTCTCCATTCCCACTAAACCACCCTATAAATTTAATATAGTGTTAGAGAATATTGATTGTTTACAACATATAAAACAACCACGGTTGAACAAACATCAACATTGGACTTGACGTAAACATCAACATTTTTGGACACACAGTTCAGGCATTAAATCAAGATCTGCAGTAACATATATGAAAATTGTAATGGCCACATTGAATTTCCAGAACAGGCATGGGAATGATTTGCAATATCAAATCACGCTAACCCTATTGTCCCAAGAAAAAAACCAATGTTATTACAAACAACACAACAACCACAAATTGGTTCTACTGTCTTGACCTATTTTACATAGATAAAAGTAAAACATTGGTCTAAGTTCAGGAAACCCAAACATATGAAACAATTGTTCTTGACACCCTTTACAATTCTCATATTTAAAAAAATTAATGAGATGGTGTCAGAATACTCAACCAAAACAACAACCTTCATTGAAAAAAAGCTACTTCTGCATCCATGGCATGAAATAACCACATATATAAAACATCATTAGTACTAATAATTAAACTAGGGCCATCCCACACTTGGTGATGGGGCAATTAGGCCGACATGGAACCAGTGCAGAGTTCTGATTCATTCCATGTCAGTGTAGAACATACAATGCTGAGTCATTCATTTGGTTTATCTGGAATTATGTCCAGGATTGGTCTGCTGATGGCATGGAACTGAAGAATATTAATTCCAACACACCAACTGGGAGTCTCAAACAATCAGATGGTTCTTTTTGTTGCATGCGTAGAAGCATTTACTCCGCTAGCTTCTTTCGTATGGTCTTTCTGATGGTGTTTCGGTTCTGAGATCTAGAGTGTATTTGGCTGCTTTCAGGGTGTGGCAGATTTGAACCTTGAGGTAATCTGGTTTATTAGTTGTTATTCAGTTGATATTAAGTTGGTATTCAGTTGGTACCTTGGTTGCACTGGCTTATGTTGTTTCAGTGTCTCTTCCCATTAGGTGTTCTGTGTCTTCAACCTTATGTTGACTTTTACTGTCTATGATCTGACAGGTGTCACAGGAGGATTCAGTGGTATGTGAAACTGGAAGTCGCAGACAATCGGATGATTTCTTTCTGCTTCAGGTGTATATCCATT
This sequence comes from Cepaea nemoralis, assembly GCA_014155875.1. Lineage (NCBI taxonomy): Eukaryota > Metazoa > Mollusca > Gastropoda > Stylommatophora > Helicidae > Cepaea > Cepaea nemoralis. The sequence continues at coordinate 5,122 of JACEFZ010023880.1, forward strand.
GACTCCTCTAGTTTCTTTGTCCACTCTGGCTAATTGTGAATCAGGCGGAACTTTCCATAGATAATAAGGAACGTCGTCCCGTTGTATCCCGTCATAAGTCAGAACTCATCAACTCCGTTGGTAAATACACCGTGAATGACAAAGCCAGCTAATAATTGTGGCAGTCAACTGTTTGGTTTAGGTCCAGACTAGGTTTATGACAGGTTGCCATTAATCACTTCCTACTGGCAGATAACTTAGGATCTAGTTTACTGATGCAGTCCAAACAAAACCACCACTTGCTTCTCTTCTAGAACTGGAAATAACAAAAGAATACAGACAGGCATTAATACCTTGTGGTGTGATAAAATATTTACAACTACAAACAAAAAAGAGGAAGGCAATCGGAGAGTTGTTCCAATGTCTCCATTGTCCCTCGTCGCTTGTTGTTGAGCTATTTAGCTCTTATTGTGAGTAAGGTATCTTCTCACTTACTATTCTATTCTGATGTTGTCACTGTGACTTTTGTGATGAGTTATCCATCCTTTCCATCCAGCTTGATGTTATATCTGTCCTAACCTGACAAGGATTTCAGAGCCATAGGCCTCTTGTCTTATAATTGCCTCGACTTCTTTCATTAGGTGTAATCAGTATTAGGCCACAAGCCATCAACCATATCATTCACATTATCTTCCTGTGGTGCTGGGATACACAAGGATTCTTACATCACCATCATTATGTCTCCCAACAGCAATAGTAACAAACATGAACAGAATATATATATATATATATATATATATATATATATATATATATATATATATATATATATATATATATATATATATATATATATATATATATCATACCGAGAAAACCAAAAATGTACATTCCTCATGTATGAATAACAATCATGACAGAATATATATATATAAATCTCATAACAGAAAAAAATATGAATCCTTCATATAATCCTACTAATCATCATAATAATAATTATAATCATAATAGTAATGCAGGAGCCATTTTTTGAATATTTCCTCCCATTATCCATCCCATAAACTAGAATAACTATTATGTTCTTCCCGCCTGCCGATAGCAGCATGGTGTTTATGAATGCTGTGATGTAATTTGCCAATTGCTGCTAGTATTCGAAGTGTTATTTATCAGAAATAGCTTATGCCGCACGGTCCAGTCTTTTGAATATTGCAAGCAATTTATGAACATCGATCTTCGCTTCTGCCCCTACCACAGTGAGGTGATGCGGATTACAGGCATTTCCTACCAGAACACTCAAATATATCTCGTGCGTCTTCATTCTGTGTTCTTGAATTTATATTCTCAAACATGGCATTTTCCTAGCATATTTATGAAAATATTACATGTCCATCACCCATATTGAGTTGTTACTAATATGTTAACAAGAAGATTGTACCATAATTTGGCACGTCAGTTCAGTTACAGATTAGCAGGTGGCAAAACAATTTCTCTAATATGAAAAGTATGTTCACAAAATGTGTAATCAGTAGTCTGCTTCCACATGAAGAAACAGTTTCTGAAATGTACTTAAAGATGAATACTCTACAGTACACATAATATTTACAGATTCTAAGCATTGATAGCGAGATATAGCTTCACAGTGCCTAGAAGAGGTTTTAACATAGGAATTAGAAATTGTAAGCATGGAAATTTTTGACAGCGTGGTATAGCTTGGCCCTTAGTAGTAGAAATCAATCAGACTCAATCAGGCACTTGTTTACATGAATAATGGATTTAGCATCTTAACCAAATCTTAATTAAACACATTGATATATGTACCTTATTTTTTTTCTTTTAAACATAGTTACATATTCAAAAGTAGTTTATATTCCACATACATATTGCTCCACAAAGTGAAATAATTTAAACATTCTTTGTCTTCCCCCAGCAGGGGAAGCTTGGGGAGTTCGCCTTTGTTCTTCACTCAACTGCCCACTCATCCCTTTGTTCGGCCTAGCGCCTGCCTTGGCCAGGTATTTGCACAATCTTTGTGCTAAGATTTAAACTACGGCCAAATAAATTTGGCTGTTTTCTTCCCCATAGTAAGGTACTTAAACAGTGACTGTTTATGGATTTGTATTTTTAAAGCGTCAATAAAAGGATGTTGATAGAGACGTTTTATTATATCACAATGGTCCGTCGAAAAGTTTCTAGAAGCATTTTCAATTCAGCTGTCTTATACATGCTCACTCTTAGATTTCAGCAATTTCCAGTGTTCATCTTCGTGCGGTGAAACCCCTGTCTCTTCTTTCAGGAACCATGTATTCTATCACTGTTCTCTCCAAGCAACTGTGACGTGTAATATGGGCACAATATGTCAGTTCCAGAGACATGACGCTGTTTATGAGTCAGTTTCCTTCGATGTTTAGTTTGAACAGAGCTGTAAATTTGTTGTCAATTGTTTTCTCACATTTCTACGTTATATCCTTGTCTTCTACGATTGAAAACAAATGACAATGAATTTATATATTTATTTGTTTGTATATTTTAATAACGACATCCGTACCATTGCTAATGTGTCCCAGAAGTTTTAGGGAGTCGGGACAGAGTATAGGCTTGTCGCTCGTCTTCTGATCTGGTGGTCCTGGGTTCAAATCCGTAACGTGTTGGATTCGAATCTTTTTAATTGACCTGTATTAGTTTTGCACCATATACCCCGTGCGCCTTATGGCGTGTAAAGGTTCCTTTACTTGTTTTTGTCAGAGTTGTTTTCCGGGCTGAAGAATAGATCCCTTACTCAAGAAGTCGCCACCGAATGTACAGACTATGATTATTAAATTCAATCTCAAACCTTACCGAGGATAAATTTGCGTATCACGATGCATGAAGCAGACAACTCCTTAGCCTTGCACCTCTCTGAATGTATTTCTCAGTCGTATAATTATCGTTATCCTCATCATACGCTATGCCTTTCAACATGATGGATCATGAATCGTCGTCGCACAAGATCATGTCTGTATTCTGGCTCCGGTTATGCCATATGGTCAAGACATCTAGGTATTACGTCCTTCTCTTACCCTTGCTGGTTTCCCCATCAAGTTTGCCAGTAGTCATGTTTTCAAGTTTATTTCTCATATTAACATGCCCCAAAATGTTTGACTATTCACGTTCAATTTCTCTAATCAGTGTGTGGTTTTCATTTATTTCTTGAAGGCTATCACATTCGTTTCACGGCTGAATTGCAACTTCACACAGCCGTGAGAGTAATTCAAGTGGCATTGAAACTGTTGAAGTCAATTCATTGACCAGGACATGTTGAAATGTCAAGTTACCCGATCCGAATATAGAAATAATTTTTTTAAACATGACCCAGTACCTTACATCTATCTCTGAGACTTCCCGTAATCTTCTTCTTCTTCTTCTTCTTCTTCTTCTTCTTCTTTTTCTTCTTCTTCTTCTTCTTCTTCTTCTTCTTCTTCTTCTTCTTCTTCGATGACCACCTTCAGACGTCAATATGAATAATTGTAAAGTAAGCAGCGGTCAACTTAAGCTTGTTGACATCTCCATAGAGTGTGTCCGCAGTTGAGTGGATATAGGTCAAAACACTTTCCTATGGTCTGCATATGCTGGACACTCGTGCAACACATACACGTATTTCTTTCTACGGAATTAATTTGCGTTTTCCCTTTAACGCCTATCTCCGATAAGAGAATTACATGTTAACTTTTTATTGTGAAAATAAAATTAAGGAAAATGAAATATTTTGGGCATGTAAGAGATTTGAATATCAGAATAAGATAATTATGGAAGGAAGTGTGCCTGGAAAGCGGGGGAAAATAAGATCAAACGTAGATTTAATCAAGATGTGATATATAATTTACACATGACAGCAACAGAGACAGAACATCTGACAGGACATCTGGCTTTATGATAAACATAAATTGGAATTACTGTTGTGGAGGAAAAGTGTTGCATAGGACTAGCCACGGAATAATGATTTGATTGTGGGTGGATTATAGCACCTTCTGTTTCTTGTAATTATTTTTTAATCATACAACACTTGAAATCGTACTCTGCAGCACGATTTGATTTAGAGAAGGTCCAAAATACTTTGAGTGTTTCTATCAGGAGTGACCTCAGGCAGACTACATGGAAGGGCTTCAAGTTGTTATGTTTGTACTAATTACAATCTTAACTGATTAAGTGCTGAGGGATAATATATCCACATATTACCTCTTATGTGGACATAAGGACAATATATCGCCATACTAGGGTCACCGTGTTATTTGTTTTATTTCGTGGTATCATCCGCAATTTTAATGCTCAGTGAACGGGAATTTACATTATAATACTTGTGAGTGCACATCTAACAAACCTATGTAGAAGTTTATACAATAACAGTGAATGCATAGTTAGAGCAACTGGAGGACACTCAGAACCCTTCACCATAAGATCTGGAGTACGTCAAGGTTGTGTCCTGTCCCCTCTCTTGTTCATAACATATATAGACAACATATGTAAAGAAACCAGCCAAGCAGAGACAGCAAGAATACCGCATGACGAGAACACAGAAGAAGAACTATCTGCAAATCTAACCATTAGAGAACTCCTGTTTGCGGATGACCAAGCACTAATAGCAAAATCAGAAGCTGAATTACAAGACCACATGAATAGTCTAAACGAAATGTGTAGGGAACATAACATGAAAATTAGCACAAGCAAAACAGAGGTAATGACTATAACTAAAGAAGAACAAACAACAACAATTCACCTAAAAGAACATCCCTTGAAACAAGTACAGAGTTTCAAGTACCTAGGAAGTATAATATCATCAAATGGCAGATCAGAAGACGAGATCGAAAATAGGTGCAATAAGGCAAATCAACTAATTGGACAAATGGCACCAATACTAAAGAACAAACATGTATTAATAACTACTAAGAAAGTACTTTACAACACAATCTTCCTACCAACTCTATGCTACCAATGCCAAACCTGGACAATGACAGAAAAAGAGAAAAGAAAAATAACAACAGAAATGAGGTTCCTGAGAAGAATATTCAACGTATCAAGAAGAGATAAGATCAGAAATGAAGAAATCAGGACTAAAGTGGGGGTTAAAGCAGCACTAGATTTTATTAGAAAGCAGCAAGTCAAATGGTTTGGCCATGCAAGTAGGTTACCAGTCAACAGCATACCACAACAAGCAATGATGTACAGACCAGAGGGAAACAGAGGAAGAGGCCGACCACGTATAACGTTGGACGGAGGGAATAGCAGAGTCCATGGGAATATCGATATATGAAGCCCATAATCGGGCACTCTCACAAAGTTTATACTTCACCTCGTCACCGCAAGGTATAAGAGGAACTTGATGAGATGAGATGAGATACTTGTTCATTTGATTATGCATGATATTGTGCAAGTCTGACTAGTCTTTCCCAGGCTACACATGAACAAATTATGTCAAAAGTAGTATAGTAATCGTATACTTGGAGGTGGGCACTGCTAAATAGATCTCTTTGAAGTATCCCTGGGGGTGGGGGGGGGGGGGATAATTAAACCTCCCGCCATGTGCATAGAAGATCGTGGATTCATATTAGATTCGCAATTGCATTTATTTTTTCGAAGACCCTGGGGATCGACTCCGGAGCAACGAGGTGAGTGCTGTGTGTGACGCTTTCCACAGCTGCTCTGCTGAGAGAGAATGTGCTAGATGGGGGAAACCCAATTGTAATTAAGTCGATCTTCTTGCCTCTTAACTCGTTTGCTTTCTCTTTTCTCCTTGCGATTATTAGTCTGAACGGAGTGTTGATGTTTTCATCGTGATACATTCTACAACCAATGATTGGATTACGGAATAACTTTATGTTCATACACAATCTAATCGTCTCAAAATAATACCATTACAGAATGCATTCTATGGGGTGGTGTAGCTAAAATGTTGCCACGTGCGCCTCTTACTCGTGTGGATCTGGATCTTTACTCTGGAGGTCATCTACGAAATTCTAATGTGTACAGAGAAGCACACACTATATACATATTTTGTTGTCGGTAGCTTGTCTAATTTTGGAATTTTGCTTGAGTGGCAGCCTTTTCAGCATGTTCTTTATTGTTTAAAACGGCCAAAGGATTTTTCACGTGCGCACAATGCATTTGGGACATCGGAGATTTTCGACCCTGCTCAGACGTTCTATCGCCTACTTCAGGGTCAACGGGGAGTATTCTTTAAGTAAACCTCCAGTCCACGCTGTGACCTGAATTAGTTTTGCGCCAGTTACAGGTAGACGTCATATCCTTAAACCACTTCACCACTCCCCGTCTTGTACGACTGGAAGAATTGGTGATGGCTTAATGCATCCCAGTAGATAAGCTGAGAAGTCGTGGCAGCACAGTGGTCAAATGTCCAAACCCCAGTTGAGGCGAAGACATTTTTAATTGACCTGGGTTTTCAGGTAGACCTGGCCTAAAATGAGTACCATGACATATTACAGGAAGCAAAGGTGACCGGTGGGGTAGAAACCACACCACTCATCGAGTGACGATTGGTCTATACAAATATGAGGCTTGTATAACAGTGTGAAGGACTAAGAAAGACTGTTGGTTTCATATAAATAAGGTTTATTTACATTTGATGGCAAGTACTATAAACATGGCGTCCTTCCAGTTCCAGGCCCTGATCTTGACTGCCCCCTGACAACCAACTACGTCACGACTTGAGCATCTCTCTTCCCATTCTCCCCCGATGCTCAATCGTGCCGTAGCCTTTTCCCACCTAATACTCTACTTCTGTTACAGCTCCCCATGTTAATTAAAGAATTTTTCTTGTAAAGGACAAAATCTTTACTCCTAATCCCCTTACTCTATTCCCTCTTTTTCCTTACCTCTCACAGTTCCTCTAATCTTCCCCAAACCAACTCCAACTTAAGTAAACAATCTATTCTCTTTCCCCTGCCATATATCAACCCACTTCTTCTTCGTTTCTGGCCCTTTAAAGAAATATAACACATTTACATATCCTTAATAACATTTAAATCTCAACTTTATACAACACATCATAACACGTTTTCTTAAATACTTCATCTGCTCTTCATAAGCAATCCGCTTAAAATTTCAAACGCTGTACTCTTCTGATACCAACTCCCTATTTCCATCACCAACCCCACTAATTCTCTACTTTTAATCAACCTGAAATCACTCTCACACAATAGAAAGATAAAGAATCGGTGGCCACCGGAATTTAAAGAAGCAGTAGAACTCTTTCACCCAAAGACCACACTCAGCTAAATCACACACCCCTTTACCCCCCTAAGTCATTTGAGACTTTATGTAATAAAGTCTAAAATAATTATATCTCCTACCGTACCACTTATTATGGTAACAGTTTACGCTGCTATCTACAGCATCAAATACCAACCAACAACTTCCAATTGTCTATATATTACAGACACTACTACTTTTATGGCACTGAACCTTACTTCAACCTCTCATTGTAATGTCAACCACAAAACATATCGCGAGGACACAATTAAAAAATCTATTATCCCTTAAGACCTAATCTAACATTATACACATCACCTCACATAACTAATCTTCTCCTATACCTCACCCAGAATTCTCTCGCCGAAAATTTCAGCGACCCCTTACTGTCCATTTATTATGGGCGTATCAACCAAAACCTCCACTTATCAATTTATGCCGTTATCAACAGCAACTATTCCATTTGTCTTCCTCACCCAAGGAACTTTAACCGTTATAGAGTGTGTCCAAGTTAAATAATTCATTGTCTCTCAGTACATTAGTACGTCTTTCTCTTACTATGTCATCTTCCCTATCTATTGTCAACCTGTTAAAGTACTCAGGTCTTAAGGTCATAAGGTCTTCTATTTTTCTTAAGTCACTTTCTGTCGTTGAATAAATTCCCGCTATCTGTCTACTATTATTCTTCTTCTTAAATGATTTCTTTCTATTTCTTTTATTTGCGTCGGTCTGCTCACTGTTTCCTGTATATCTTACGTAACGTTTGCACTTGCCCATCTCGTCTTCAGATGACACACTGATAACAGTTCCTTCATCCGATTCATAATAATTTACTGCAGACACGTCGATCCTATTCCCATAGTCAGCTTTAGATCGTTTGAGTTTCTTTCTCTTTCTCGGTATTCGTCCCTTAGCCTTCCCTACTTTCTTGTCATATAAACTGGTCTCTAGTTCTAAAGAGTCACTAACTAAAACTCTGTCCGTCTGTCCACCAGCAACTATACCGTATGAGGGAACATCACGCTTCGAGTTGGGATCTGCTCGTAGTGCAATTCTCTCCTTCTCCGAATCATCAGTATTTATATCTGTTTCAGCATCACTATAATATGCGGCGGTAGGAATATCTTCTCTGTAACCTGAACTCTGACAGCTAATATTCCTACACCATTTGGGAATTAGTTTCATGTCTATACCTGAGGAACTTGACACGGCAGTACCTCTATTAACTATCATACTACTATTTCTTTCTTCAATACTTTTCCTCTTTGGCTTCCTTTCATCTTTGGTTCTCGTCTGTCTATCTTTCTTGACTTCAACCGTGTCTCCCTTAGTCAAGTAAGTTAATTTTGACGGAGTCTCTATTAAGTCAGTTTGACTTCCCTTTGTTATCTTGCTGGCTGATTGTACCTGGACCTTTTTCTCTACTGTATCTACCTGAGTCTGCGTACTATTTTCTATCGTATTTCCTGCCTGCGTCTGTGTCTCTCGGTTTATTTTCTTTACTAATACCGTCGTCTTCTTTTCCTGTCTAACAGTCATATTGGCAAGTACTTTAGGAATCGTTGAATTCTTATCTTTGTGTTCTACTCTGTCCTTCGACCCTGACTTCAAATATTGTCTTTGTCTCTTTTCAAACCAGTCGTTACGTCTTTTTCTAGCGGTTGCACTGTGAGAGGGCCAGCCCCATGATTTCCTTGAAAGGTTTCTCTCACACCCATTTTTGTATTTATTACAAGTATACCAGTCCGAACTTTCACCATTATGTCTGTTCTCACTGTCTTTTACTCTATATCCATTAGGCCTTGGTTCATCATAACTATATTGTCTTCTGTCTTTATTAAGCCATGGCTGTCTCCTGTTATTCTTTCCTACTCTATTGTAATCTACTTCAAATCTATAAGGGTCTTGTCTAGTCGTTCTGTTCTTCAACGTTTCTATAAAATTCTCTACTTCACTAACTGCCTCCCTTAATTCCCCCAAACATGTACCAATACGTTGTAATTCTACATATAAATAACTCATATTTCTACTTCTTCTTCTGTATATTTCTTGGTACCTGGAAAAAAAAATTCGAAGTCTTGAACTCAGCCGAAATTATGCCTGATTCTCCACTGTGCTGTGATGGGTCTGCTATGCTGAAATATTATTATACAGACCAAGCAAACAACTTTACATTTGTAACTTACTAATTTAAGAAACACAAATCACCTATACCGTAAGAACAGTTCGATCAGTTAATAGGTGTACAAATTACCCTACTCTTGTTTCTCGATCCAAGCAAGACGTATTCTTCTAGGATCGCCGTCAGGTTAAATTCAACGCTGTATTAGTTGAAACCAATCGCGCACTTCAGGTAGTTCGTTCCTTCTTCTAAGGTAGTTTCTCTTCCTGGGATGCCTCAGTACAGTACTTCAACCCTTGGTTGGGTCCCTTCTGAGATGGAGTACATCAAATCGACGTCTTGAGAACGACTCATACGTAACAGAGCCCAAAAGGATTAGCGAGCGGCTCTCATTTGTAGTAGAGCCCTGAGATAGTCTGACACGTCAACAAAACATGGGGCAATCCATGAAGTAATGAGGTATTTATTTGCTGTCTTGATTGTCTTTTACCAACGTTCTTTTTTCCAGTTGTTAGCGCTCAGAACAAAACCTATTAACATTGAGGCTGAACTTGATTGTCTTATTGAAAAGTTCTTGCTCACCTGAAACAACGATCAGACTGGATTGCCCTTCAGCCAAACTCTTGCTCGCTCAAGACACGATTAAACTGGGCCGACTTTCAGCACACTCCTGCTCGCTCGAGATATCGATTTACTGACTTGAGCTTCAGCACACTCCTGACACGTTCGCTAGAGTAATGGACAAGAGGAGCCATTAGGATGGTGTTTACAGTTGATGCTCGCCGGTTTGATGACAATCGCAGGCGCTGCAACCTGTTATGGCAAGTTGGTCTTCAGCCTTTTCTTGACGCCAATTAAATTTTGATATCAAGTCTTGAAAAAGACTTACAGACAACCACCCCTGGCCGGGCTTTTGGTTGCTGTACTTCTCACAGATAACTTATTGGCCATTTTTCCAACTGCGCTTTGTTATGTTCAATACTTGTTTAGAACCGTGCCGAAATTCTGTTTCTGGCGATCGACACAAACGGACCAAGGATCTTGAGCTACTTCGATGTATTATATAGTAGACATCGTTTTTAGACTCCGCGATCTTACTCAGTAGACAGCATTTTGAGACTCCGCGACCTTACTCAGTAGACAGCATTTTGAGACTCCGCGTTGTTACTCAGTGGACAGCATTTTGAGACTCCGCGTTGTACCAGGCTCGAATCCTGTGTCGTGGGCTCCAAAATTAGTCCTATAACAGTGTGAAGGACTAAGAAAGACTGTTGGTTTCATATAAATAAGGTTTATTTACATTTGATGGCAAGTACTATAAACATGGCGTCCTTCCAGTTCCAGGCCCTGATCTTGACTGCCCCCTGACAACCAACTACGTCACGACTTGAGCATCTCTCTTCCCATTCTCCCCCGATGCTCAATCGTGCCGTAGCCTTTTCCCACCTAATACTCTACTTCTGTTACACTTGCAGCAGCTACCCAATATCCCTCAAGGCATGGAAAAGGGTCCATTAATTTAGATTTACAGGAGGCGAGTTGAATACTCGCTTCGATCATGCCCGTTAACGCCATAGCGGTGAATGCAATATGTAGCTGATGACGGTCTATGATGGCTGTCCATGACCATTGTGGGTAGGTGCAGTTACTCGTTTGTGGTCTCACAGGTTTGGCAAGTTCTTGTCTTCAGCATGCTTCATATCAACAAAGATCCTAGTGGATTCTCCCTTCGATAGTCAGATTCTTCATCAAGTGCCTTGCCGACTGGTGTGGGCAATCATTGTCTTACATACCTTGCGATCTTCCACGGCATGTATCAATGTGTGACCTGACACCTTTCCACGGCATGTAATAATGTGTGTCCTCACACCTTTCCACGGCTTGTATCATTGTGTGTCCTGACACCTTTCCATGGCATGTATCAATGTGTGTCCTGATACCTTTCCACGGCATGTATCAATGTGTGTCCTGACACCTTTCCATGGCATGTATCAATGTGTGTCCTGACACCTTTCCACGGCATGTATCAATGTGTGTCCTGACACCTTTCTACGGCATGTATCAATGTGTGTCCTGACACCTTTCCATGGCATGGCAAAGACTGTCAAGAAATTTTTCTCGCTGTCTTCTTTTATCTCTCTGGCCACACATATTTCCAATTGTCATAGCATGTTCTAATGTGTGTCTCCTCATAATTTGGCCAAAACATGTTGGCTGTATCTTTCTGATCTTTGTAATACGTTGTCTTTGTGTCGTAGCTTCTTTCAACATGTTTAGATTGCACATTTTGTTATTTTCCATAGTCATATTTGTGTCTGTTTTCCAGAGTGCCCTCCGAGAAGGCGAAAAAAGGTCTTAGTGTAAGTGCCAATCCTGGTATATCAGCACCTCTGGACATCACAGGAAAAGTTAAAGATACTCTTAAACAAGCTCTAGTGTCAATATTGTAACAACGATATTTCATGACAACAAAGACATCGCAGATCGTCCTTGCACAATGTAAAGTATCGCACAGAAACGAAAGGCATCATCATGTAGCAGATCTGAAGAGTTGCATGGCTGAATGGTTAAGAGCGATCGTTCCTAAATATCCGGTGTGCTGATGCCGAGGTGGCGGGTTCACCTTTTACTCCGATCAGTTGGACTATAGTGTTGACTTTTCGTCTTTGACTTTGGGACGTAAATTACAAATACCTCAGAAGTTCTGACGAGGGACTCTGGTAATATGGAAAGCTAATCTACGAGGGTCTTGATGTCTATACAGGAGGAATTAACACTTGATGAATTGGCAGTACAAGCTGGAGATATCTTGATTACTGCAGCCGAAGATTCAATTCCGACCACGAAAAAGCAACATAAGCTATGGATTACATCAGACACGTTAGGATTAATAAAACAACGAAGGGGACTGAAACAGAAAGGAGGTGAATCCGATAACAGCCGGATGAAGTATAAATGATTTAACTCGATAAATAAGAAAGAACACAAGAAAGGACAAAAATTATATATATATACAAGATTGCTATACCAGACTAAAGCAATATTATAAGACTGGAAGAGATTACGAAATGTTCAAAGAAATGATGTTATTGATAGGAAATGTTCAACCTCAATTAAATGTTATCTGTGACAAGTTGGGAAAAACCTTAAGAGAACCTAAACACATTCTAGAAAGATGACAAGAATACTGCTGTGGAATGTATTAAATGAGGATATGAATGAAATACATGAACAAATGACGGCAGAGACAGTACCTGAACCCTCATTAGATGAAATTTCATGGGCAATAAAGATCCTGAAGAATGGTAAAGCAACTGGATGTGATGAAATACTAGCTGAACTAATTAAAGCCAGAGGAGAAGAAAGCATATACATCTATCACGCACTATGTAAAAATATATGAAAATATGATATATGGCCAAAAGATTGGAAGAGAACTATCGTCATTCCAATACCAAAATGGGCAACCTGAAATTATGCACCAACTGTAGAACTGTTGCCCTGTTCACTCGTGCAAGTAAAATTCTACTAAAGATCATAATGGGAAGACTTCGTATGAAAACAAGAAGAAATTAACGTGGTTCAAATTGAATTTAGACAAGGAAGAAGAACAAGAGATTGCATACTCAACATGCGTTTAATAAAAGAGAAGTGCATAGAATTTAATTTAAACCTATTCTCATGTTGTTGTTGTTGTTGTTGTTGTTGTTGTTGTTGTTGTTGTTGTTGTTGTTGTTGTTGTTGTTGTTGTTGTTTTGTTTTGTTTTTGCTTTGTTTTTTGTTTTTGTTTTTTGTTGTTGTTGTTTTGTTTTGTTTTTTTGTTTTTTGTTGTTGTTGTTTTTTTGTTTTTTTTTTTTTTTTTTTTTTTGGGGGGGGGGGGGGGGATTATTCAAATGCATTTTATTGTGCATAATATCAGAAACTTTGGGAAATCATGGTGAATATAGGCTTTCAATAACCTGTAATACAACTCAAAAAAATGCTCTATCTAGACCAGTGGTTCTCAACCGGTGGGGAATTCCCCCCCCCCCCCCCCCAGGGGGGAATTTTGGGGTTTCCAGGGGAGGAATGAAGATTATTTCAAGATCGCGTTAACACAAAAACCGATTACTTGATCTTGTTTTTCCCTTCATACTTTACGATTCTATACGTCTCACACTTCTAAAATTCATTTTATAAAGTAAGTAGACCCACAAATCACGTTTTATGTGAACGTCTAGACTTATTTTAGTATGTGCTTCCATTATCACGTATACTGTGTAGGGGCGGGAGGAGGGATTTTTAGGTAGGAAATACGAAAGGGGGGAATGACGTTCTGAAAATATGGTGAAGGGGGGCACGGGCCAAATTTTTAGGTAGGAAATACGAAAGGGGGGGATGGCGTTATGAAAATATGGTGAAGGGGGGCACGGGCCAAAAAAGGTTGAGAACCACTGATCTAGAGCAACAAGCAGCCGTTAGAATAGATGGTGAGACATCAGATTGGTTTGACATCAAGCAAGGAGTCCGTCAGGGATGTGTGCTGTCCCCCTATTTGTTTAACATGTACGCCGACAATATAATGAGACATGTCAGAGATGATATAAACATGGAGCAATATGATACCCTAAATATCGGTGGTCATGACATAAAAGAGATTCGATATACTGATTATACAGTATTGCTTTCCACAAAGCAGAATGGTATAGAAAACCTAATAACCTCAACCCAATTGAATAGTGGAAATCACAGCTTATATCTTAACATAGTCAAAAACGAGGATAATGCTTACAGATAAAACTACTATGGAGAAAGAAATATATGTTAATGAGGAACAATTGGAGGTGGTGGACAATTTCGAATATCTTTAATTACCAACAATGGTGGCACAAAGAAAGAAATTACAAAACGAATATCTATTGCTCTTCAAAAACTAAAACAACTGAATAAATGTAGAGTGGGACAGACAGAACTACAAAAATTTGATTTTTAATAGCATGCATTTTCCCCATTTCAATATACGCCTGTGAAACATGGACACTTCTTAAACAAGCTGAACAGCGCATAAATGCCTTTGAATATAAATGTTATAGATGAGTTCAAGAATATCTTGGATAAAGATAAGAATAAATGCATTCATACTTCAAGAGCCGAATATTGAAGAAGGTTGGCAACTGTAAGGCAACCAGCCTGGCAAAATTGTTAGGAAAAGAGGAAAAGTAAAATCTGCCTTGGATGAATATTGAAGAGGGTTGGCTATTAAAGACGACAAAACAAAGAAAGTTGAAATATTTTGGTCACGAAAGTTTGGAGAGAACAATAATGGAGGGGAAGAGAGGAAAAGGAAGGCCAAAGAGAAGATAGGTGCAAGACGTGGCGGATGTTCTCCAGATAGGTGTATCGGACGCGGGACATCTTGCTTATGATCGAGAGGTTTTTCCCTGAAGGTTGTTATGGGAGCGAGGTTCTGCAAACGACATGCTACGGAATGAAGAATCTACGCGTAAAAATGAGTCAAGTGCACTAGAAGTAATAGCACGTGTAAGAACTACGCTTGAGTTCAAAGCGAGCGAACGCCAAAAAGAAATAGCAGGTGGTATGCAGAACGTCGCTCTCAGCACGGTCCACCGAAAAGATTCTGGATTCTATGCCAGTTGTCCTGCCTCTAAAATGTGCATGCCCTTAAGTCTTCAGTCCCCTGTGCCAGTTATCCTGCCTCTAAAATGTGCATGTCCTTGTGTCTTCAGTCCCCTGTGTCCATCTTCGTGTTGGTCTACCTCTGCCTCTGCCTCCAGGAACTATTCCTTCAGTGTTCCAAGCAATTAATAGTGCAAAATATTGTTTAGTTTCAGAGACATGATGCTGCTTATGTGGCAGTTTTCTACGATTTTCAGACCTCGTAGACTGCAGTTTAATTTTACATATTTTCACGCGAGAATGGAATAATAAGAATAAATTTGAAATGGAATATATTAAAAATAATGACTGGAAATATGTGCTACCCAAAAATCGAAAATGTAATTGATGGGGCCCTATATTCTAGAAGAAAAATAAAAACGAAAAGGTAATCATTGTAATGTTGGAGATGGGAATCGAATCGGCGGAGCAACGTTTGACTTAACATTGTGAATGTTTAATGTGTGAACGGAAACTGAAGCATTGAATACAAGAAAAAAAGTCATTTGCATATCCTTTACAGGACGTCACAGTCAGCCACAGCATTTTTGGCTGTTTCTGATTTTTTGAAAGTTTACGTTCAGTAGTTTGCTGAACGACTGGCAATAATATCATCATATGAAAACAAACGCAAAGCTGTCTGCTGCCAAATCGCCCGTAGCTGTTTTCCAAACGCGGTATGCGTGATTACGAATTGCGTCTGTAACGCCATCGCCACAGAACGGTTGAAGAAACGGAGAGACAAACAAACTGGCAGACACGTCATCAGACATACAGACCAACAAACCCACCATATTTCAAAGTGAACAGTTTGAGAATACAATTATACTTAAAGTTTTCATAACAAGGTGTTAAAAAGAGATCCCACACAATTTAAATCGACTGGCGAGAAGGTGGAACACATAGCTAACAAAAGATAATACGGTTATACATGTACAACAGAGAATGTTGACTTAACTAAACACTGGCAACGCGGAACAATAATTAAAATGAACATTTGGCAACAAGGAAGAAAGATTAAATTAAACGACAAACTAAAACTGAAAAAAAATGGTAACACGGTAGAAACCTACATTGAACACTTACTACAAGGAAGGTCGGCTAAATTGAACAGGGTAACAAAGAATAAAGGCTAAAATTAACATTGGCAAGAAACAAGATATACTAAAATTAAAATTGGCAACAGAGAAAATCGACTAAATTCAACATTTGCAACAAGGAAAATTGACTAGACTGAACTCTGGCAACAAAGAAGAAAGACTAAAATTAACATTTACATGGAATAAAGACTACATTGAACAATGGCATCAAGGAAGAAAGACTAAACTGAACATTTTCAACAAGGAAGATCGACTAAATTTAACATTGGCAACAAGGAAAATAAACTAAACTCAAATTTTGCAACAAAGAAAAAAAACTCAGCTTAACATAGGCAACAAAGAAGATTGGCTGAAATGAATATTTGCAACGAGGAAGATCAACTAAATTGAACATTGAGAGGGAATATTGACTAAATTGAACACTGGCAAAAGGGAAGTTTACTACATTCCGAAAGTGACATGGTTAAAGCGGCACTAACAGATTGAAAGAAGACCAGGAGAAAAACATTAATCTTTCACTAGCCTTAAAAAATAACCATTCTTCGTAAACATTTCCAAACACACTGAATGTAGGATTCTTCTCTCCTCCATGTTATTCCTATAAATCCGCTTCTTACCACCAGAGTGCTTTCCCATTCCGTTTTCTTATTCCCTGTTCTGAGAGGATTTTCTTCTCTGCCTATATTTCCGCCCTGGACAATAACGTCAACCGCACTCATTGTCAAATCACAGTCCCTTACACCGTCCTACTGACGAGACTCGGGCCCTCTCATTTCATTTTCCTCCGCTTCGAGCTGGTCGCAGATCTCCCAGAACTGATTATTTCATCGTTAGCTAGGGCCTTTTCCCCGCCGTTAATTCTGTGTCATCCAGGAGAACTTAAACCCCTTGCCTGCTTGGTTGTAGCGCGACGGGAGTGAAAGAGTTTTGTGAAGTGGTAAATTGGAAGATAAACGTGTTGAACTAGGCAGGAAGAGGGCAGAAGAAATAACCAATTACAAAGAGACAGCCATGTCAACAGCCGTCATGACAGAAAAAAGTGACTGAAAAATAAATGAGTTTAGACAATAAAAGAGCAAGGCAGAATAATAATACATAACAGAGAAGTCAAGAGAGAAAAAAAAAACAAGAGGAAAGAAGACGAAGAAAGTGTTAAAATAATGTAACAGGGAATGAAAAGAGTGTTGATGAAAGATATAAACAAGAGGCAAGTGAAATATTTCAGCCACGGTAAAAGATAAAACACTCTTATACAAACCATAATGGAAGGCAAGGTTGAGGGCAAGCGAGAAAGAGACAGACAAGTGGGAAGATAACATCAAGAGATGGACGAACATAAATTTGACATAATGTACAATCAAGGCGAGAGACAGACAGTGTTGGAGATCCAATGCAGCCAACCTTCGTTGTGGAGACGGCACATAATTAATTGATCGATCTTCATATTCTTTCCAACTAAATTGTATGTTCACCCGTTTTTTTCTTTAAACTTTGTACGGCGATTCTGGCATTGACCCCTTGTCATAAGAATTTGTTTTTCTAGCTTCTGTTGTAAGGTTTCTTTTTCTAGCGAACATTTCAAGACTGTATCAACCAGTTTCTCCAACTTTTTGCATGGCTTCGGTCTGGTGACAATGTGAGGAGTCTCTGCCAAGTCTGCCTCTCCGCTCACTATCTTGAACACAATGGTGAGTCCGTACATTATCTATTTGAATTGTTAACATACTACATTACTTCTGTTAGATTCCTTGTCATCATCAAGTGCCCTGCTAGTTGGCGTAGTCGTTCGTTTCTCTCCACAGATCTCGGTCGTAGGTGTTCTGGATCAGTTCTTTTAATGATATTTCTACTTGCCAACAATATGTTGGATTCTTCTTTTTCTTCTTCTTGTTCTTCTTCTTTTTCTTCCTAAAGCTTTGGTAGGCATAGAAAGCCGCAGTAGATTTCAATTGCTTATATAAATAATAAGAAGAGATATACTACTCAATGTATGTCCACGTTGTTTGCAGTTTTCTTTATAACCATGTGTGATGTTTGGATCGATGAACGAAAGTTTAGTGACTTGTTTAGTATTAACTTATTAAAGAGAACTACCTGTTTGGTCGTATTTACTATTCAATGTGTATTTGAGTTATTCGTGATAGAACGAGATACTATCAGTAAGTTACCACACGCTTTTGTAATACTTGCAACTTCTTTTCTTTAAATTATTATAAAATGTCTGTATAAGAATAAAGATACGACAGGTACAAAAGCTAATAAAGTAACTGAAGTAATAGTATAGATGTTGATTTTGGTACATTAAGATAATACCATAACTGATACAATGATAGGTATGTGGAATGTTGGTAGATAAAGATAATACCTTTTCTGGTACACTGGTAAGAATGGAAGCTTGGTAGGTAAGGACGAAACCATAACTGATTTATCGTAGGAATGTGGAATGTTGTTAGGTGAAGATAACAGAGCATGAGAGCTCCATATTACAGATCCCGAGGAAGCAGTACTTAGGTACTGGGATGTGAATAGTGTCTGCACTAATTTTGCTCAGATATGTCCAAGCCTTTTTCATGGCTCAGACGACACGAATGCCAGTGGACAGCCCTGAAATGCGAAAACTCAGTTTTCTAGACAATTCACAACCAGTCAACCATACAGATGTGACGTGACTGGCCTTCTCTCACACTTTTTTTTTGTGTGTGCGTATCCTATTTACAGGACATCGCTGTCAACATCAGCATTTTACTGCTGCTGTTGATTTCTTGGCAAGTTTTACGTTCAGTTGTTTGTCAATGATTTCTAAACGACGGGAACCCATACCAACACGCTAAAACCCAAGCGGTCTGCTGCCAAATCGGTCGCCGCTGTGTTTCGAAGCGTGGTAAGTGGCTCACGAATCGCATTCGCAAGTCTTTAGGCTACGGAGACCGGCTCTCTCACACTAGGTCACTGTACATGTTGTCCGTAAAGTCTGGACACGTGGGTAAAAGTACAACTTTTTATTCAAATAATATCTTCACGTCCACTGAGAAGTACCAGCTCAACTCTTTCGTCCTTTGACAAAGCCATGTTTAATCTGTGGAGGCAAAATATCTGTTAATAATTTTGAATTTTGTATTTCAATTGAATGAAATAAAAAATATCCAATTATCCTATGTGTCGAGACTTTACGGACACCCTGTGAGTGAAAGCCCATGCCCGGGTTGTTTTGGCTTTCCACGGAATTCTCTGATAACCATTAAACTTGGTTATTATAAGTCCATTCTAAAACACATTCCGTGATCATCTAGGGATTTAATCCAGGCCATCACGAACAGATGGATCAGCAACAGATACAATAGAAAATAAAGGCGGAGGGGTTATTTTGGAAACTAATCATATATGTAAAGCAAATAGCATTGGCTGAAAATTGCTCACGTAACTGCAGAGTAGAATCAGAGATATTAAAACCCGCTGTTGACATGCTGTACACAGAAAAAATGGAAGAAAAACGCACAGCTCTTTCCATGATGGAGATGTTAATAATCTAATCCAACAAGTATAAAAACTGTTCAGAGATAGCATACAATAGAGTAAAACTGTGCAAAGCTAACAGGCAATAGAGTAAAAACTGTACAAAGCTAGCAGACAATGGAGTAAAAACTGCAAAGCTAGCAGACCATAGAGTAAACACTGTACAAAGCTAGCAGACATTAGAGTAAAAACTGTAAAAATGTAGCAAATATAGTAAAATCTTTACAAATCTAGCAGACAATAGAGTAAAAACTTACAAAGCTACCAGACAATAGAGTAAAACTGTACAAGGCTAGCAGGCAATAGAGTCAAAACTGCACAACGCTAGCAGAACTCACAGCTGTATTATCACTTCCAAGAGTGATACAAGTGACCGCCTCTCCCACTCCACAACCCCATATTACTGAAATGTACCTGGCAATAAATGGGCTGAGAAATTGGCAGACAAATGTGGAAGTCAATTACAATGTGTACTTACATAACGTATGATCACGTTAATATATTTTTTTAAGAAGCAGCCTGAGAACTAATTAGGAAGCAAAAAATGCCATCGCCCGTATGCGTGTGAACGTGTGTGTGTGTGTGTGTGTGTGTGTGCGTGCGTGCGTGCGTGCGTGCGTGCGTGTGTGTGTGTGTGTGTGTGTGTGTGTGTGTGTCACAGATATCATGCCAACTAACGTGACTGATCATGCCTCTCCATAATTCTATTTCTAAAGCACTAATATTAACGTATGTGCTGACATCTGTACATGTCGCATGATGCAAGATTTTTCCAGTATCCTCTCTCTCTCTCTCTCTCTCTCTCTCTCTCTCTCTCTCTCTCTCTCTCTCTCTCTCTCTCTCTCTCTCTCTCTCTCTCTCTCTCTCTCTCTCTCTCTCTCTCTCACGCACAGACACAGACACACAATATATATATATATATATATATATATATATATATATATATATATATATATATATATATATATATATATATATATATATATATATATATTCCCAATAATCGTGTCATTTGTTACAATATATTCCTGTTCCATTGTTCTCTTTTGTTAATGTGGAGATGAATAAATAATAACAGCTTCCTTCGAAAGACTCTGACTGGTTGTTTTGTTTTGTTGTTCTTCTATTCCTCTAGTCAAACATTTTGAATGACACCAAATTAATAATGTTCCACAGAAACAAAATGAATATGCCCAGCAACAAACTACGTTTTCCAAATTGAACGAAATCATCACCTGCAATAAATCCAAATTATCTGAAGTCAGAAAAAGACTTAAATATTGCATATAATGAAATTCAACCTGATGTGGCGAATCATGGACCAATTAGTCAACAGGCAAGAAAATCGATTTAATGCACTGAAGCGTTTTACAGAATAATGATAATAATGCAAAGGGCAGCTAAAAGAGTAATGAAGATGTTCTAAAGACCCAAGGATAAAAAGAGTAATGAAGGAAATAATCAACAATATGTGGCCTTGTCACGAGAAGATAAAGACTAGGATTAAAACGCCTAGAAGAGATTGGCCTTCTATGTCAGGGTATATTGCCACAACGGATAAGAAGAATGGAGAACGTAATAAGATCGACACGAAGAAATATGTGTTACATTGTTCTGACTCGTTTTGTAGAAAATATAACATGAACATAAATACAACCATTTAGTTAGGTCTTAGTCAGACATGACTGAGCTACCGTATGGCAGTAGACGGTACTACCTGCTTTCTGTTAGCGCCGAATGTAGGGCTGCGCCCTCAAAACCTAACATCCCACATTGTGCTAACGGCTTGGGGCAGAGGAGCAGAATTGGGAGGGTACATGCCTTATCCTGATGCAAGGAAATGCAACCTAAAGACTAAATGTCAAGGCAGGTCAGACCAGACTCTAAACCTTGGTCGGTAACTGGTCTAGGATAGAAGCTCCGACAGGCGTACAGTTAGAGCATTGCTTTGCTGATCTGGCAGCTTGGTCTCTACAATTCTGCCTGGGCGTTGTGCTATGGATAGGTTATTATGCTTAACAAACGATCGTCTGTGAAGACGGTGAGGTGCCAGTGAATATACAACCAAAGCGGAAGTAATGCAGGTTAGCAGATCTCCTGGCTCACTAAATGTACAAATAAATAGCACACATCTGAAGCAAGTTAAAGAATTTACATATCTAGGAAGTGTGATCATAAAAGATGGAAAATAGACCGATAAATCGAAATCATATGTCTAAAACCAAAGGCCTTTAAATATCAAATAACACAAGTACTGAAATATTTAAATATACCTATGTCAGTAAAATGACAGGTAATAAAAATAATATACAGTAGAGATCATCATAACTGAGTGGTTTAGCGCGCTGAAACTTTCTCTTAAAATTAACGGTAATTCTATGACTGATACGGCTGTTTGATTTGGTTTAGTGTTATATCTTTATATTTGCTAAGTTTACCTTTATATATTTTAAGTAACGATATAATGAGATATAGTCTCATCTCATCTCATCATATTCCTCTTGTACCTTGCGGTGTCGAGATTAAGCATAAACAGTGGGGGTGTGCCCGTTTGTGGGCTTCGTATATTGAGATTTCTATGCACTCCGTTACTCCCTGTATCCAACGTTTACATGGTCGGCCTCTTTTTTTATTATTGTTTTTTTTTTTTTATTTAATCGGCACATCATTGCTTGTTATGGTATAAGGTTAGTTGGTACCTGTTATAAGGCTGACCCATTTAACTTGCTGTTTTCTAATTAAATCTAGCGCTGCTATAATGCCACTTTAGTCCTGATTCTGCTTTTGTGTCTTCTTGATACTTTGAGTATTCTTCTCAGGAATCTCATTTCTGTTGTTGTAATTTTTCGTTTCTCTTTTTCTGTCATTGTCCATGTTTTTCACTGGTAACATTGAGTTGGTAGGAAGACTGTGTTGTAGAGTTCTCTTTTTAGATCTACTGATGGTTGTTTTTTAGTATTGGTGTATTTGTCCATTAGTTAGTTAGTTAGTTAGTTAGTTAGTTAGTTAGTTAGTTAGTTAGTTAGTTAGTTAGTTAGTTAGTTAGTTAGTTAGTTCGTTAGTTCGTTAGTTGATTTGCCTTATTGCATCTATTTTCGATCAAGTCTTCTGATTTGCCCTTTGATGATATTATACTTCCTATTATATGCTGTTTATGTAGGTTATGAACAAGAGGGAGAACAGGACACAATCTTGTCTTACTCTGGTTCTTATGGTGAAGGGTTCTGAGTGTCCTCCGTTTGTTCTTACCTTGCATTCACTGTTGTTATATAAGCATCTACATATGTTTGTTAGACGTGTACTCACTCCGCATCGTTTAAAGATTTCTCACAGCTTATTTCTGTCTACTCTATCAAATGCCTTTTCTTGGTCGACAAAGGCTATTGTGAAAAGCTGATTTAATTCAAAAAACATTACAGTAAACAGTTACAAGTTACAAATGTCATAAACTCAGAATATCTCCACAAATAACAACCATGGGATACAGATCAAGAAAATCTCGAAGGAGTTAGTTAATTAGTTAGGTAGTTAGTTAGTTAGTTAGTTAGTTAGTTAGTTAGTTAGTTAGTTAGTTAGTTAGTTCGTTAGTTAGTTAGTTAGTTAGTTAGTTAGTTAGTTAGTTAGTTAGTTAGTTAGTTAGTTAGTTAGTTTGTTAGTTAGTTTGTTTGTTTGTTAGTTAGTTAGTTAGTTAGTTAGTTAGTTAATTAGTTCGTTAGTTAGTTAGTTAGTTAGTTAGTTAGTTAGTTAGTTAGTTAGTTAGTTAGTTAGTTAGTTAGTTAGTTAGTTAGTTAGTTTGTTAGTTAGTTTGTTTGTTTGTTAGTTAGTTAGTTAGTTAATTAGTTCGTTAGTTAGTTAGTTAGTTAGTTAGTTAGTTAGTTAGTTAGTTAGTTAGTTAGTTAGTTAGTTAGTTAGTTAGTTAGTTAGTTAGTTAGTTAGTTGCGACCTTGTGGGAGCACGTGTACACCTCGGAGGAGCAAATGGATCATCATAGTCTGGCAAGAATGAGGCAGCGAGGAGTGACGAGGGGATCTGGCCGACGCTCGACGCTCAGAGGAAAGGCGAGATGGACATATAATCAGATTGCTACTGGAACTATTGGTGCTGGAACTCTTCTCTGGCTGCTGAGGATGGGGACAGAGAGCTTATGGGAATGCCCCGAATGCTGTGATGTCGGTTCTTAAATCAATCAATCAATTAGTTCATTAGTTAGTTAGTTAGTTAGTTAGTTAGTTAGTTAGTTAGTTAGTTAGTTAGTTAGTTAGTTAGTCAGTTAGTTAGTTAGTTAGTTAGTTGCATATCCTTTACAGGACGCAGCAGTCCACCCCAACATTTTTTGCTGTTTTTGCTTTCTTGGCAAATTAACGTTCAGTAGTTTGCCATTGCTTTCAGGCGACCCGCACTCAAACCTCAAACCATTTCATGAAAACTAACGCAATGTGGCCTACTGCCAACTCGCCCACAGCTGTGTTTTGAACGCGGTGTGTGAGACTGCGAATTAGGTCCTTAATTCCTTCACCACAAAGCCGGCAAAGTGTCTCTCAAGGAGACTGCCCATAATAACAGAGGTTGAACAGTAGAACAAGTATATAGCACAAATCCAGTAAACAAATTATAATAAACATTTTGAGAACATGCAACTTTCCATTGGCAACATGCGAGTGTCAGTTATAAACCATTTCGCAATTACTAAATAATAAAATCTGGGCTTTGGGACTAAACATGTTTTAAAAAAAACAAAAAAAAAAGAATACCTTGAATCAAGAAGAAGAAAGTATTACTGATATTCAACAAGATTTGGATATCGAAGAGAACTGTTTTGTAAACGGCATCATGTCTTGAAAATTGAAATACTTTGGCCTTATAAAGCGTCATGGTGACTTAGAACATTGACTGAAATTGTGGTGTCCGGAAGAATAGAACAGACGTGAACGAAGGTGGGCACAGGATATTAACATCTTGGACATGAAAATGGAAGAGGCAGAGGAACCAGCAAAATATCGCGGGCTACATGAGTGCGACGTTCTACAAAGGACCTGCTAGCAGGAATGAATGAACGAACGAACGAAACGAACGATAAAACGAAGAATGAATGAATGAATGAATGAATGAATGAATGGTCTATTCCTTTCCTCACAGTCTTCATTCGAAGATAATTTCAGACAGTTCTGAAAATACCGAGTATTTATTTTACGAGACTGGGTCAACCCAGAAGCGCACTGGTTAGGGAAAGTACGCTGTTATGGCGTTTGTCCATCAAGAATGATCTTGACCATTCATTTCATCCAGTTGAGTTGAAAGTTTGGAGCCGTGAGTTCTCAGATGGCTGGTAAGGCTTATGCTGTTATATCGAGAATAACGCCTGACCACAGTGCTGTCAGGCAATCGCAGTTATCATTATGTCGCCACGCTCCGTTTGCATACAAGAATAGATTTCATGCAATTATAGTATATTAAGTGAATTTGCACGTCGTCCTTACATCTTGAACGAGGTGATGGTTTTATCATTTCACTGCGCGATCTCTCTCTCTCTCACTCTCACTCTCTCTCTCTCTCTCTCTCTCTCTCTCTCTCTCTCACTCACTCTTTCTCTCTCACCCTCTCTATCACTCCCTATCTATTTCTCTCCCCCTGACTACCCCCCCCCCCCCCTTCAATTTCTTTATATCTATATAATATATATCCATTTCCCTATATTTCTTCTCCCTTCTCTCTCTCACTCTCACACACTATATCTCTCCCTCTTTAATTTCTCTCTCTCTCCCTCTGGTTCTCTCGCTCTCTCTCCCGCTCTCTCTATCTATCTATCTATCTATCTATCTATCTATCTATCCATCCATCCATTCATCTATCTATCTATCTATCTATCTATCTATCTATATATCTATCTATCTATCTATCTGTCTATCTATCTATCTATCTATCTATCTCTCGAAGATTTTCTTTCGTATAATATCTAGGCTTTCTGGTCAGCTATTTCTACACTTATCTTTTCAAACATAAATTGTATTAACGGTATAATTCACAAGGAATCGTGTATAAGCATTATAACCAGAGCATTGAGATACTGACAACAATTACGCACCATGAATTCTGGCCTCCTGTCCCTTAGGATTTGCCCTGATAGTCAATGAATCGTTACATCTCATTCAATATTCATCTATCACATACGGTTATGATTTTCCAATACTTCCTTCTTTCTCTAGTGGCCTTTTGACTCAATATCTCATTCTCGCTACCAAAAGCAACCGACGGCGGTTCTCTCTTGCGATTCAACCCATTACCAACTAATATTAATAGATTATGTCTACTCATTTGTTCTCAGGCGTTTACAATGTCTGAAGAACAAATCTCAAATATTCCTCTACTGTGTTTTTGTTTCTCCTCATTTCTTCTTAATACGATGTAGATTGCGTTTTGTATGAATACAAAAGTTCGTTATTTGCATGCCTTTCACAGGACAGCCGGCACTATTGCTAAGAGTTTACGAACGTAAATCGTAATCCCGCATATCGCATTTGAAACGCAGCTACGGGCGATTTAGAAACAGACCGCCTTCTACTGATTTTCATACAATGGTATGACTACTGGTCATTCAGAATGCAATGGCAAACAAATGAACGTAAACTTGCCAAGTAATCGCAAACAGTAAAAAATTCTGGGGTTGAATGCGACATCCTGTTAAGAATATGCAACTAACAATGTTGTTACAGGGCGCCGCGGTCAACCCCATCATTCTTTGACTGTTTGTGATTTTCAAGATAATTTTATGTTCAGAAGTTTGTCATTGCTTCTTGAGCGGCCGATGTTCATACCACCAAGACAACGAAAATCAAAGCAAAGTGGTCTGCTGGCAAACCGTCTGCGGCTGACTTTGAGCCCGGTATGTCGGGATTGTGAATCTGCGTTCACTTCACCGAAGCTACACTTCATTCGACACTTTAATACTAAAAGTTTAATTTGAGCTGATCGAACTACTAGATGTGGGATGTGGATTTTAATCGAAGTGAATATTTTGTTAAAAGTGTCTAGGGGGTTTAGTTGATTCTCTGGTCACTGGTAGAATGCACGGTGTTCAGAGATATTTACCACAAACACCAGGAGAAAACACTTCAATCCTTGAAACAATGGCATCTGTGTGTAGGTTTCCCTTCCCACTTCATCACCCTTTAAATTTACTATAGTGTTAGAGGATATTGATTGTTTACAACATAGAAACAACCACTGTTGAACAAACATCAACACAATTGATGGAGACATCAACATTTGGACATACTGTTCAAGAATAAACTCAATTCAGAGATAACATACAAACATATAATGGCCATATTCAGTTCTGGGCTTTGCATGACATGACATAGGACATAGGTATAAAACCACATGAATTATGACATAGGTGTACAATCTCATATGACAACCCCATTGTCCCAAAAATCAGTATAATCATATTCATGTACTCACCCCAAACAACCAATAATTGGTTATACCACCATTGAACCATCCATTGGTTTTTACACAAAAAGAAACCATGGTATGAGTTCATAAAACCAGACATATAAAACATTTGTTTCTGACACCAGTTACAATTCTCATATTTAAAAATATTAATGAGATGGTGTCAGAATATTTAACCAAAACATAACTACTATTTGGTTCTACCCTTCAACTGGAAAAAAAACTACTGACCTTATAAATCCATGGCATAGAAAAAAAACACATATAAAAAGCAGTTGGTACTCTTAATCCTGGTGTGCGGTTCAGTGTTCATCTCTAATGTAGATTAGATCCTATTCCCATTATCTGGGTACCTAGAATAAATGCACTCAGTTGTGTTCCTCACAGGTTTATCCACTGGTAATTGGCTGGTGAATATTTTATAATCCATACTCCAGGAATTGAAATATCACACACCACTTATCCCCTCCGCGGGGCTAGAATTTTCGACTACTCTGTTGCAATTAGGCTCGGTGCCTTTTGTGAAATTGAGGCCTTGGTTGGTCTTACTTCCAGGAATTTCCACTTAAGCTCTGCAGAAGGTACTTTCCCATCTCACCATACACGGTGCCAAGTAGACGTCCATTCAGCTGCTCTGCTTCCGATATCAGAATCCCAATTATGTTCACAAAGATGTTACACCCACCAAGTCGCGAGTCTATAACCCATGGCATTTAGGCTGACATTGGACCAGCAAGAGGTAGTCGTTACTTATATGGCTGAGAGACATCCAATAGTAGTATCTGTGACTATGTCCAGAATTGATCTGCACCTACATGGATCAGAAGATGAATAATTCCAGCACAGAAACAGGGTTGCAAACAATCAGAGGATTCTTTTTGTTGCAGGCGTAGAGGCATTTACTCCGCTAGCTGCTTTCATATGGTCTTCTTTATGGTGTTCAGGTCTGAGATCTCAAGTGGATCTTGCTTCTTTTCAGGGTGTTTCAGATTTTGGAAACTTGAGGTAATCTGGTTTCGTAGTTATGTTTCGGAGGATCTTAAGTTGGTATCTTGGTTGTACTGGCTTATGTTGCTTCAGTGTATCTTCCCATTTGTTTGAGTTGGTGTTCGTATCTAAGAACTTGGTGTTGAGTGTCTTGAACCTTATGTTTGACTTTTGCTACTGTGAGACTTTCTTTTGAAGACCTATCCATTGTTGGATATCAACTTGGTAATCCACCCAACAGTTGAATGGTTCTCACTGCTGCTAGGTTTAATAACTGGTAGGATTTGCCTATAGTTTCACTGATGTTGCTGAGTGATGAGGCTTCAGGTGGTACTTCTCAGAAGTAAAGCAGACGATACCTGTTGTCAGTTACTCTGTAGATCTTTATCTTTGTCGATTATTAGATACTGAAGTCCATCCTGGATATTCCTACTGAAGTAGGACATCATCAATAACGTTGTCAGTCGCCTTCGAAATTGTCTTTTGCTGGCTTTTGCAGCTAATGAGTGCAGCAGTAAACGTTGTGTTGGTCCAGACTGTTTAGGACAGGTTGCCATTTTCACTTTCCCCTGGCTTTTGACCCAGTTTCCAGTTGATAGTGATGCAATGCAGTCCCACAACCACCATTCGCTACTGTCTGTAGAAATGGATGACAAAGAATACAACACGAGCATTAACCTACTGTCGTATGGTAACATGGTTATAACACAATTACAAACAAAAAAGGGAGAAGGAGAAAGAAGTGGGTTTTCAAGTTCCATGTCCCTCCTTGCTTGTTGTAGAGCCATTCTAGCTCTGATAGTGAGTGAGGTATCTTTTCACTCCATGTTTTGTTCTGAGATTGTTACTGGGAACTATTTGATGAGCGAAGCCATTCTGTCCATCCAAACATGTTGATATTGCCTCTCTCGTACTTGAAGAGAATAACTAATCCATAGGCTATTTTGTTTCCTTTCCTTCACTATAATCAGCATTAGACTAAAGGCTATTCAACATTGTCTTCTTATGTAGCTGACATGCACAAGGATTCTTACATCAACATCATCATGTCCCCAGGGGTAACATTAAAATGTATATTCCCACAGTAAAGAGAAACAATAAGGACAGAATATAATTCTCATAACAGAGAAAAACAAACATGTACATTTCTCTGATATTAAGTACATGATAATCATACATAATAATTAATCATAATGGTGATGTAAGGAGCCTATGTTTTTGGATTTCCTCATGGGTTAATCCATAAAACTAAAACATAAATTGTTTTCCCCCACTGCTTACAGGAAGCATGAGGTTAGTGAACGCTGTGATATATTTTGCCAAGTGCTGTTATTTGTAAGATAATTTCTTATTATTAGAAATGAATTATGCAGTCCTGATAAGTGATTGGAACATATAATATTATTCCATGTTGTCCTACCACCCTTGGTGCGGTGTGGCTAAAGGCTTGGTTATATCATGCGTTTTCTTTCCTTGTTCTTGAATTTATATTCTCAAACATGGCATTTCCTTAGCATTATTTTATGAAATGATTACATGTGTATCACCCTTCTGGGGTGGTTACTAATATGTTAACAAGAGATTTGTACCAAAATTCGGCACGAGAGTTCGAGTTACAGATTAGCAGTTAGGAACAAATTTATCCAAACTGAACTGAGTCCACGATATGCGTAATCATTTGTATGTCTCCGCATGGATAAAAGGTTTCTTGTAATGTCCTTAACTGTGAATCTACACTACATAGGATATTTACAAATTATAAGCATTGATAGTGAGTTATGGGTTCACAATGCATATAAGAGGTTTTACATAGGAATTAGAAATTGGCAAAAACAAGTTCTCTACTATGAAGTAAGATGTGTAATCAAGAGTTTGCTTCCACATTGAGAAAAGTTTCTGACCTGTGCTTCTGACCTGAGTTGAATACTTTACAATACACATAATATTTATAGATTATAAGCATTGCTAGTGAGATATAGGTTCACAATGCCTATAAGAGGTTTTAACATAGGGATTTGAAATTGTAAAAGCACAGGAAAATTTTACAGCGTGGCACAACATTGCGTTCAGTAGTAAAAATCATTCAGACTCTAGTTTACAAGAATTGTCGATTTAACATTTTAACCAATTCTTAATTAAACACAATGGTATATGTACCTTATAAAAATACATGAATACATAGTAATAATGTAGATTTAACATACCGATTGCTGCAGAGAATGACATATTTTAAGGCTAAACTGCCCTCCCCACAGGGGAGGCTTTTACGTGTCTGCTCTTTGTTCTGCACTGACCAAAAATGGACACTGTAATCCCTTTGTTTCACAATCAAGCCAGTCTGGCCAGGTACGTGAACAAAACTAAGGCCAAAATGTAAACTAATGCCAAATAAATTAGGCTCTGTTTTCTTTCCCCAAAAGTAAGGTACTTAAACGTAATATTAGGGGTTGGTATTTTTAAAGCGTCACTAGAAGGATGTTAGTAGAGACGTTTTTGTATACCACACTAGATACCATTGATCTTAAACAAAAGAACATGGCGTCAATCGCATCTCTTTTCACTAACGTTCTCCTGGGTGAAACAATAAAGATAATCTGTGATCGCATACAAGTTTAAGAAACTAAAGTTAGGCCTACCAACATCCACACTCGAGAAACTACTACTACTGTCCTTCCATCCATCATATGCAATGCCAATAAGCGGGGCGTTCATGTTTTGCCATCTCATTCGATCATCAGAGTCGTGTATCAGCTCTGTGTTTCTGTCTTGATCATGCCACGTGGCCAAGCCATCCAGGTGTTTACTTCGCGGTCTTCCCTTTGGTCTCTTCCCTTCGATTTTGCCGGTCGTCAGCAAGTTTTTAAAGTCATTTCTTCTTATAACATGCCCAAAAAATTGTGACTGTCTACGTCTAATGACTATAATCAGTTTACGATCTTCGTTTGTTTATTGAAGGACTTGTTGATTGGTTTTTCTGTCTGTCCATTGTATTCTTTGCATTTTCTTCAGAACACAGCCACACACATTTCCACAGCCATCATATGTTTTTCGGTCTGTCTGCTCATTTTCCACGCTTCTCATCCATACAAAAGTATAGGTTCTATGTAGCACTTCAACACTCCTTTTTTCGTTTCAATTGATATCTTTTTATTGGTCAGTATGTTCGCAATGACAATTCTTGTTCTAACCTCTTCAAGGCATCTCCCGTCAGGTGTTATGACTGTTCCGATATAACTGTACCGATTCACTTGTTTAAGAATATGCCCATTTATTTGTATATTACATTGTGGATTTCATTCTTCCCAGTGACTATCATAATCCGTGTCTTCTTACAATTCAATTCTAACCCTAGTTGTTCACTGTGTACAACAACCGCATCTACTAAATGTTGCAGGTACTGTTCATTGTCTGCAATCAAGACTGTATCATCTGCATATCTAATCTTATTGATGTATCGTATCCAATGTTGATTCCTTCCATATCTTCTATATTTCTGAAAATATTTTCACTGTACAGGGAAAATATATCTGGAGAAATTACACGTTCTGGAGACATTACACATTACTACTGTGCACATGTAATATTAAATTCCATTTTCTTAACAAATATTACCGCCAATATGCTGGACTAGCCATAGAGAGTCCTTTATGTCCCATTCTAGTGGACATTTTTATGGTAAACTTAGAAGAACAACGACAATCGAATATTAAAGACTTTGTTCTATACCGCCGGTATAATGATGATATATTATTCCTCACAGAGACCAGTCACCAAGCAGAATCATTCAAGTCCATCATGAACTAAACCTACAAGAACATTTACTTGACTATTGACCACAAACGTAACGACACATACCGTTCTTAGACATCCGAATCCGACGATGAATGGCACCATCCAAAGAGCAGGGGAACATTGACGGGCCAATACTAAGTTCAATAGCTTTGTCTTGGCATGGGACGAACCCTTTTTAATAGAGCTAGAAAGATAGGCTCTGACGACACACTAAAGGACGAACTAGAAACCCTTCACCAGACTGTGACGTATAATGGATATCCAGCCGCTTTCATCATGTGTCACTGCCAGTCACCAAAACATACCGCTCACCACAATCAATGGTACATGTTTCCTCAGTTAACCTTTCGAGGAGACGATGTAATGAAACGAATACACGATCGACTTAAAACAGAGGTAAACAGACCTATTCTTTGCTGTTGAACCAATGATCAGATATAAAACCACCACGATACTTACCCCATCTGTGAAAGAATTATTGTCTCCGTACACCAAATCATACTGCATTTATCAGTTTCAGAGCTTAGTGCCTAGCAATGGTAAAACGGAAAGACAATTAGCATATCGTGTAACAGAACATATATCAGTGTGGGTGAAAAAGAGAGTTAATCAATCTTCGGGAATCCCTGTGCAGTCGAGAGGTCATAAAAAGTCGAAGTCGCCCATCACGGAATATTTGCTGATTGACAATCATAGACTTAACAAAGAAAAGGCATTTCCTGTACTGTCTTCGACGTAATAGTCGCGGTTCCAACTTCACGGCGACGGGCTGTTCCCATTATGCTCCGTTCCTGTGCCAGTGAATATCACACAAAATGCTCCTCACAGCACCATGTGAAAAGAGGAACAGACAGGAGTCTCGACAAACCAACAGCCCGCATAGGTACACTGTGCATAATGCCGCCACCAGATTTCAACACAAAAGTGTTCCACGAAAAATGCAGTTCATCGTCGATGGAAGCGGCATTCACTAAAAGACCAGCAGCCATACATTACTGCATAAGGCAAACCTGTCAGTACTGCGACAAAGCCGGTCGCCATTTTTCCGAGCATGCAGTTCACCCTACGAACAACCGCGGACAGATGTAAAAGCATTTCACACGAAATTCAGAGCTCACAGTGTCGCACCATGCACTCAACTGAGTAGCAGGGCGACGGAACCATACATTTCCAGTCCAACATGAAGAAAATGCGAATGCAAACGATAACCACAAGCATAAACATGCCAGAGGCCTTAACCGTTTAAATGCCTAACCTCCATGTTGGGGACCGGAAGTCAAACAGTCGCATCGCATAAAAGTATTCGACGAATAATAATCAATACTTGAGATATTATTGATTGCTCAAATATATCGAGGCATTATCGATTAGTCGATTCCAGCCATTTCAGTGTAAATAGAGGGACTATATTTGGAATCTTAGATTACAGTGGGGATAACATACACCACATCCGAACAATATCAGTGACTATGTGTTTAGCATTTCAGCCAAAATGTTATATGTTTTTTCACTTCATGTAACGTAATGTGCACCTGACGAGATGCAGTGAAATATGCCAGGCAAGAAATCGTGCAATTTATTGTTTGTGGCTTCTGTGTTTAAATTCACTAAGGGAAGACATTGAGAGAGTTGTACAAAGGAGAGGATGCCTTGGCGAGAATTGGTTGAGGTGTAATGTTCCAGTGGACTGTAAAGAGCAGAAGAAGTAACTTAAAGAAGCGGAAAATTAGGCCCAAAATACATAAATATAATTCAAGTGGCTGGAAGATGCTTAAATCTTAATTAAATTATAAGGCAATGTTTCCGTATCTATAAAGTATGTGTTAAATATTACTAAACGAATCAATTATTCTAAATATATTCCAGCAAATGAGAATGTATCTACTTGTTTCTTAGTACTTTAGCTAAGACGTGAGGTCAAGTGATGTGGAAACAAAAACACACAAAGGTGATGGTTAGGACACACATTGAGGAAACCTGATAATAGTGTAACTAGAATGTCCTTTTTATGGAACCTATAGGACAAATGACAGCATCATCATCAAGTGCTATCCCAGCTGGCGAAGGCGTTCATGTCTCTCCACATGTCTCGGTCTTTGGTGTTCTGGATCAACTCTGCTGCTGATATTCTTCCATGCCACTGTCTCAGTCCATCCAGCATCATGTCTCTTGGTTGGCCCCTGCCTCTCTTCCCTTCGATCTTTCCAGTCGTCACTGGAAAGATGAATGAAATACAAGACTTAAAATGAAATATAAGACCTAAAATCATAGGGAAAGGAATTATAGAAAGTGATTAATCATACGGACAGGACAAGGACGGAACGCCAGGAGATGGCAAAAGATAGAACGGCTTGCTGTGGGTTGATGGCGTGTGTTCTAAATGGCGATAAAGAGCAGAAGAGTTTACTCCTATTTGTTGTGACCAACTCCAGTACACAAGAGTAAACTAAGGGCCCTTTCACACGCCTTAAGACTCGTTGGACATTATTGCTAGATACATATTTGTATAGAACAAACGGCACTCGTGGCTATGTAGGGGATGTGGTCAGTATCACGCTAGTCTCCTTTACTTCCAAGTCTCCCAAGTCATTTACTGGTACCAATTTAGGCTGGGAGCCCAGTCAATGTTAGGCTGGGTCGACATGGGAGCCCAGGTCAATGTTAGGCTGGGTCGACATGGGAGGCCAGGTCAATGTTAGGCTGGGTCGACATGGGAGAACAGGTCAATGTTAGGCTGGGTCGACATGGGAGAACAGGTCAATGTAAGGCTGGGTCGACATGGGAGCCCAGGTCAATGTTAGGCTGGGTCGACATGGGAGCCCTGGTCAATGTTAGGCTGGGTGGACATGGGAGCCCAGGTCAATGTTAGGCTGGGTCGACATGGGAGAACAGGTCAATGTTAGGCTGGGTCGACATGGGAGCCCAGGTCAATGTTAGGCTGGGTCTACATGGGAGCCCAGGTCAATGTTAGGCTGGGTCGACATGGGTGAACAGGTCAATGTTAGGCTGGGTCGACATGGAAGCCCAGGTCAATGTTAGGATGGGTCGACATGGGAGTCCAGGTCAATGTTAGGCTGGGTCGACATCGGAGAACAGGTCAATGTTAGGCTGGGTCGACATGGGAGCCCAGGTCAATGTAAGGCTGGGTCGACAAGGGAGAACAGGTCAATGTTAGGCTGGGTCGACATGGGAGAACAGGTAAATGTTAGGCTGGGTCGACATGGGAGCCCAGGTCAATTTTAGGATGGGTCGACATGGGAGAACAGGTCAATGTTAGGCTGGGTCGACATGGGAGAACAGGTCAATGTTAGGCTGGGTCGACATGGGAGCCCAGGTCAATTTTAGGCTGGGTCGACATGGGAGAACAGGTCATTTTTTTTTTTCAAATTCCAATCTACCCTAACAGGGATGGAATCCTTAATTGCAGGTAAGGCACTGCACTATTACTCTCCTAATTATTCTTTCCAAACTTGAAAGAAATGTGACAGATACCTTGACTTGCCGTTCTCGAAACAACAACTTGTTCATGTTAAATACCTTGGTATGCAGAAGAGGTTGCTATCGCTTACAGACTGACCACAGAGTTCA
Source organism: Cepaea nemoralis (assembly GCA_014155875.1). Taxonomy (NCBI): domain Eukaryota; kingdom Metazoa; phylum Mollusca; class Gastropoda; order Stylommatophora; family Helicidae; genus Cepaea; species Cepaea nemoralis. The sequence goes on from JACEFZ010023880.1 coordinate 40,549, forward strand.
GACTGGCTACAGATTGTCTTTGAAAGACTGATGCCTGCTGTCAAATACTGAGTGTAATGAAGCTAGTAGTGTAAAAGGTTGAACAGTAAAACATGTTTTTCCCTATCTTCCTTCTCATTCTCCTCCCCTTCCCCTACTCCTACTTCTTCTTCTGAAAAACAGAACTACTACCACAACTGCTATTATTACTACTACTAATACTACTACTAATTCTACTAATGACTAATACTACTAATGCTGCTGCTGCTGCTACTACTACTACTACTACTACCATTACCATTGCTGCTGCAACTACTGCTGCTGCTGCTGTCAGTACTACTACTATTACTACTATTACCACTACTACTGCTACTACTACTATGACTACTACTAGTACTACTACTCTAGTACTACTACTACTTCTACTACTACTACTACTACTATTACTACTACTACTACTACTATTACTATTGCTGCTGCTGCTGCTGCTACTACTACTACTACTACTACTACTACCACTACCAATACTACTACTATTACTAATTCTACTGCTACTACTACTACTATTACTACTACTAGTACTACTACTCTCGTACTACTACTATTACTAATATTACTTCTATTACTACTACTACTACTACTACTACTGCTACTACTACTACTATTACTACTACTAGTACAGCTACTCTCGTACTACTACTGCTACTGCTACTGTTATTACTTCTTATATTTCATTCCCAATTAACCACGTCTTTCTCTTTTACAAAGTTGACATACCGTCTCAAGTTTCTCTTTCATCACTCAGTTTCTCCCTGAGCTCAGTTAGGAGAATGCCACGCAGCCACTCTGCTCCACTCATGGGGTGAGTAGTCTGGGAGGAAAGGTCTCACGGTTTGTTTGCCATCTCCGCGTGGACATATATCAGTTTATCCAATGTGTGTTTCCATTTAGAGACAACAGCTTGCCTATTTTTCATTTCCATTTCATGGGCAGAAGTGACAGTTGTCAAACATAGAGCCGGTAATCGCAGCATGAGCAGGCATAATCAATCAATCAATCAGATGCCGTCTTCACAATTAAGGTTGGCTGCAATGGATGTCCAGCACTGTCTGTCTCTCCCCTTGACTGTAATTCTGTCAGATTGATGTTCTTCCATCTCTTGATGTTATCTTCCCACTTGTATCGTTGTCTATCTCTTGCTCGCTTGCCTTCAACGTTGCCAGTATAGTTTGTATGAGAGTGTAATGCCTTTGAAAATGGCTGAAACATTTCATTTGCTTCTTGATTTCTTTCATCAACTTTCTTTTCATTCCCAGTTTTTCTAGAACCTCTGTGTTTGATTGTTTTTGTTTCCATGAAATACGTCATATTCTTCTGTATATTTACATCTTCAGGGCTACATAATGAAGGCTACACTTATTGTATGCCCTGATAGAACTGTACACTGTACATGTGCCGCGACAAAGTTTCCAAATATTTGGTTTTCAATTGTATTCATTTTCTTCTTTGGATATTGCGAAATGGTCCATGTTTCCTATTCGTATGTTGTATTTGCAAGATGTATGTTCTCACATTGCTTACTCTCAACCTTTTCCTGGCGTTGTGTCATATACTATTAATGCTATTTACCCGTTACATTGCTTTACGCAGTCTGTTTTAAAACACTCCTCAGTGTTCTTAATAACGGCAGAAAATCTGTTCTCTCTGCCTTTCACTTATATCTCTTTCCACAAATGTATACAGTTGTCGCAACTTGTTCATGCTGTTCTCTTGTTCACACAAAATGAGGACTGCCTCTTTCTGATGTTTGCGATAAACGGTCTTTGTGTCTTGGCATTTTTTTAAACTTTTAGGTTACTCATTTTAGCAACTCGGAGGATTTTCAGCACTCTACATTCATGAGGTCTCAGATTTGTGGCTTGTTCACTAACTGTCCAGGATTCACAGTCATATGTTAAAATGGGTCTATGCAATATGCCAAAAGTCATTTTTTCTAACCTCCGATGATAGAAATGTACTGCATAAGATGTTCTTTCTTTAATAAAATAAAATTTGTGCTTATCCTATTCTATTCTTTGTGGGTCAGGTCTTAGACAGATATGACTGAGTTACCATACAACAGTAGAAGGTACTGCCTGATTTCCGTTGGCGCCGAATGTTGGGCGGCGCTCGCCAAACCCGACACCCCACATTGTGCCAACGGCCTCGCGCGGAGGAGTGCAATTGGGAGGGTACAAGCCTTACCCTGGTGCGAGAAAATGCAATCTAAAGACTAAATGTTATGGCAGGGCAGACCAGGCCCTAAGCCTTGGTCAGCAACTGGTCTAGGATGGACGCTCCGACAGGTGGACAATTAGATTATTGCTTTGCTGATCCGACAGCTTCTGCAGCTTGTCTTGTTCCAGATGTATTGCTGTTATCTTTCCTCTGGGGTAAACTAGACAGGCCGAGAGAGGGATCGTGCTGCATGGGCAACACATGGTCTCTAAATTCAGCCTAGGCTTTGTGTTATGGAGAGGTGTAACTCCATTTAATAAACTATCGTCTGTCACGACGGCAAGGTGCCAGTCATTCTGTTCTTTACCTCTTTTGATATATCTTCCATTTAATATTATATATGTGTCTTGATCCTTGAATTTCGGTACTTGCCACAAATTCATACTATGAACATTTTTGTACATTTAGGCTTGATTCGTATTTGATATCACCATTACATGTTTTTCGATTATTCAAGCTGAGGCTTTTTAACGGTCTACAGACGCTCCTATCATTTTCAGCGTTTCTTTCTCACTTGTTGCTATCGTGACAGTGGCATTGACGTAAAGTAAGTTATTAATATGATAACCAACAGTCGCAATCACTGACGCATTTTCTATACAGATCTCATTATATCTTCACTGTATAATAAAAACAAACCAGAGCACAGTACACATCTTCCTGTCTGAAACACATCTATATGCACTGCAATGTTGCCAACATGATTATTGAGTCTTTCAGCTGCTGTTTGCCTCCAATATTTGTTATTTCTTCTTCTTCTTCTTCTTCTTCTTCTTCTTCTTCTTCTTCTTCTTCTTCTTCTTCTTCTTCTTCTTCTTCTTCTTCTTCTTCTTCTACATCTTCTTCTCCTTCTTCTTCTTCTTCTTCCTCTTCTTCTTCTTCTTCTTCTTCTTCTTCTTCTTCTTCTTCTTCTTCTTATTCTTCTTCTTCTTCTTCTTCTTCTTCTACTTCTTCTTCTTCTACTTCTTCTTCTTCTTCTTCTTCTTCTTCTTCTTCTTCTTCTTCTTCTTCTTCTTCTTCTTCTTCCTCTCTCCCTATGTTTACCTCAGTGAAGTTATGAGAAAGGCGGGGATGTATAAATCATTTGTGCTCTCTTTCTACTGCGGTTTGTTTGAAAGTTAGTTTTTATTTCTCTATGGTTGTTCTTGACACCATCACTCCATCTGTTACATGGTCTTTCTCTTGCTCAGTATCCATTGTAATTCTTCAATGTGGCTCTTTGTGGCACATGGTACCAGGACATTCTTGCGAGCTGGCCAAACCATTTCTTCTTCTTCTTCTTCTTCTTCTTCTTCTTCTTCTTCTTCTTCTTCTTCTTATTCTTCTGCAGAAAATAAGGATCGAAAATAAAGTTCGTTCGTTCGTTCGTTCGTTCTTCTCCTCCTCCTCCTCCTCCTCCTCCTCCTCCTCCTTCTTCTTCTTCTTCTTCTTCTTCTTCTTCTTCTGCTGCGTTCATCCGGAGTGTTTTTTCCCCAGACGTAATTGAGTTGTGCCTGTTTATAGTAGAGCTGCTATACTTGCACCTTTAGGCCGACACATCCGACTTCTGCGGGCACTTGTTGACCTCGTTAACCTTCCCGGGGCCAAACCATTTAATTTGTTGTTCTTTATTAAAGTGCATGACTGGTTTCAAACCTAGTCTATCTCAAATTTCCTAATTCCTAATTCTTTCTCTCACAGTTACTCCTGCAACTTTTCTACGGCATCTCATCTCTGTTATGATTTTTTTGCGTTCTTTACATGCAGTAAACGCCCATGTTTGACACTGGTGGCATAATGTCGGCCAAAATATAGTTCATAGGAGATTTGTTTTAGTACTTATTCACTAGTACTAGTACACTCCAAACTGTTGTTATTTTACAACTTGACATCCCTTTGTTTTTGATTCCACGAATTTCTTGAACTGTGTTCATATGAGTTAATTTGAACATAATTAATTCCGGTGTATTATTCTCATATTACACTCAACGTAAATATTGTTATTAGTTATACAAAGACCTAGATTATATCGACTTATATAGGTATTAGGTCGTCGATAGATATCAACCTAATCCCAAGAAGGAACCACAAATAGGCATACGTATAGCCAATGCGTAATGATTCTCAGTGGCAATTCTGAATGTACTTGTGGTATAGAGGTGTTGCCTAGGAGTCTTTGGCAAATGAGGATACAATACAGTGATACATATCGTTCTATGGGGTAATTTTCCCTTAAGTTGTTTTCAACTGTTGCAATCAACTCAAGGGGCATCCCAAGTGTGTCTGATTCGATCAAACAGAATTTGTCACAGAAGAGATGAGTTGAATTAAGCACCGACATCATTGCACTCGGGGCATTCCCATACGCGCTCAGTCCTCATCTTAAACAGACAGCGAAGAGTCCCAATATTAATGGTGCCAGTTGCAATCTGATTATGTGTCCGTCTTGCTTTACCTCCGAGTGACGACTGTCTACCAAGTCCTCTGAACCCGCGACCTCTGAATTGATGCATGCCATTCAGCACGAAGCATGCCAGTCTTCATCTTTGTATGCCACAGATATGATGGCCTATGCAGTCACAGTGAAAGACAGAAAATGTGGCGAGGCTTCGAGAATGTTTCTGTTCTCGCCTGTATGCTCTGGCATGAAACATGTAATGTTTTCATAAGTGTAGGAAATTTCTCGAAATTTCACTAAATTTACCGTTATTTATTGTAACTGCGTAGGCCGTCATCGTCTTTACATATGTAATGATATATATAGAGAGAACAAGAACACTACGCAGGAAGCCAAAGAAGATTGATAAACCAACACAGAACTGGCGTCGTTAGTCGCTACACGCTGCGGGATTTGCTGAGGAGGGGATCCGAGCACTTATGGACTGAATGGTTCGATGTGCAACGAGGATGATCTGTCGACTAAATAGCTAACTTACTAACTAGATAGAGAACTTGCGTAAATACGTATGCCACAGACTAACTTCGTTTCGGATTTCCTACTTGTTGCTATGGATTGACATGCATGCATATATTAGATCGTTATTTGCCGATGAATTTCTGTGGGTATACATTTTACCGTTCCCTGCTCAAAGGCCTATCATAGAATGATACATTTCTTATATGTGTATCACTAGTGTCACTGTTAGTTCTAATGTGGTGTGGTAGGATTGGTCAGTATTGTGATGCCACATGCAGGACACGTTTGATGTGTCTTGGTGTCCTTGGTAACGATTTTGCTAACTTATACCGCAATATCTTGCGAAATTACGCTGCAGGTTTAAGGTTTGTTTACTTTCGAAACTCTTCTGTGTGTGATACAAGACACTATAAAATGTGAAGTTGCAGGAGAGGCAAATATTTCAGATGATGACAGTTCTTTTATTTTCATGCTTGCTCCTGTTTCTTTATTTCGTGTTCTATATTTACTTTCATTCTGGCCTCTTTTCATATTCATTGCATTTTGTTTTTTGTCCCTGAAAAAAAGAAGGAATAAATGCTCTAACTTTTGATTGTATGGAACACTAGTGCAGGATACAACCTTGACTTCCCATTGTAGTACACAAAGATGCTGCAATGTGTATCTCCTGGTCTCTCTCTCTCTCTATCTATCTATCTCTCTCTGTCTCTCTCTCTCTCTCTCTCTCTCTCTCTCTCTCTCTCTCTCTCTCTTCTCTCTCTCTCTCTCTCTCCTCTCTCTCTCTCTCTCTCTGGCCCGCCAGCTGTAAGAAAGTGGCACGCGAGGCCTCGTTGTTTAATATAATATGTTTTAATAACTTTTTTGTAAATGCAGTCGGAGCGCCCCGCCAGGGTGCGATAATTTACTCTGCTCGTAGTTGTTATGCTTATATATTATCAAATGCGCCTGTTCAGTTCACAACGAAACGTTGTGAAGTTCCAATATCCCAGCCTTGTCGACCAATCAGAGTGTGCAAGGCGCCTATGTTGTCGTCTGTTACGACGGTGCTCCGGCTTTGACAGGTAAAAAGTCTGGATGTCTAGCATTATTGGAACAGTTTCTTGGCAGCACTATATTAAAATATCATTGTATCATTCACCAAGAAGCTCTGTGTGGAACGACTTTAAATCTGAAACATGTCATGGATGTTGTTCTGAGATGTGTGAACAAAATTCGAAGTAAGGCGCTGAACAGGCGTTAGTTCAGATAGTTTCTATCAGACCTGAACGAGGAATACGGTGAGCTACTGTTACACTGTGATGTCAGATGGCTATCTAAAGGGAACGTTCTGTCACATTTCTGGGCACTGAAACATAGTGTCTATTGTTAAATGAAACAAAAATGACCACAGTGTAGTACTGACACAGACTGCCTTTAAAGTTTTAGAATTTTGTTGACCAAAGTTAAGAAAGGTAAGAATGATATTGCACGACTTTTATAATTTTATAACGATGTGGCCCGCTTAACTACCGAAAATAGTGGACATGGCCCTCTGCTTGAAAAGCTTGGGAACCACTGCTTTATAGTCTTAGTCATAACTGAACTGGCTGGATATTGCCTCTAAGGTTTGTACCAGACTGAGTGGTCAATCGCAGACCAACCCTTTATAGTCGTTTCCTAAGGTAGGTTGCATGCAGTGTTACTTTTCTTTGCTTGCTTTTTTGCGGCCCCAGTAACACAATGGAGAGCGTCTCCCCCCCCCCCCCCCCCCACCCTCCACCCCGGAAGTCTTGTAACGTGGTCAACCCATCTGACTCGGGCTTCGAAGGGTGTGGGATCGATTCCGGGCCGCAACCTTTGGTTCACGAGTGAATGTTTTCGGAGACTCCTCGGAGATCTCGCTGGAGCTCGGAGTTCGCGCTTTGTGCAACGCTTTCCGCGCTGCGGAAAGAGACTGAGCCATATGGCATATGGGATAAAAACTCGGTGCAATGATGTCGACCCTGTCGACTTTTTAGCGACTTTTTTCAGTATTAACCCATCAAACGAGATCAGATCGAGCAAAGCACTACATGGTTTGAACAACTCACGTCGCTACTGAAGATTCAACACCGGACTATTGTTTGTAAGGTAGTCAGCAAGCCATGATGGCACCCAGAATCATGCCATTAAGTAATTAGTAAATAAATGCAGTACTGTATACATTGTCTTTCCTCTTCCATCCTGGAGTGTACCGGTAATTTAAGATGATGTGTTATTTTGCCGTGTTTGCAGGTTTGATTTCATGGATCAAGAGATCCCGGACACCCCACCGGTGTTGACTTCTAGGCTTTCTCGTGTTTCCACTCGACCATGTAGATGACTATGAAACAGCTAATACGTCGACTTTTAAGCGACTTGTAAGCAGATAATACGACACAACACTTACCATTTTCGGAAAACGCCTTGAACAGAACTATAGCTGATAGTACTTGATAGTCATAAGTCACCCACAACAGACAGATTTAAACTGCATAGATCAGTTGTTATCAACCGGCGAATTCCCCCCCCCCCACCCCACACACACACACACACACACACACACACACACACACACACACACAGGGGGGGAATTTTATGGTTTCCAGGGGCAATTAAGATTATTTCAAGATCGCGTTAATACAAGAACAGATTACCGGATATTATTTTTCCTCCATACTTTACTGTTCTGTTCTTCTTGCCCTTCTGAAATTCGTTTTATAACGTAAGTAGACCTGCAAATCACGTTTTATGTAGACGTCTAGACTTGTTCTAGTATGTGTTATTAAATTTAGCTTCCATTTTTACCTAAACTGTGTAGGGTTGCGTGTGTGTGTGTGGGGGGGGGGGGGGGGGGGGTTAAAGGGAGGAAATATGAAAGAGGGGGGGGGGGGTGGCATTCTGAGCATATGGTGAAGGATTGCGTGGGCCAAAAACAAAAAACAGGTTGCGAACCACTGGCATAGATGAATATCCAAACACAGACATGTACAGTCCTGCTTACGACTGACGGTATAAACATTACACGCATTTTAACGTTGGTTTAGATTTTTTCCCTTCTCTATTACACACTGAGAAATACATTCATGTCCTGGCCTCCTCGTCTAGACCACACGAAGACTATGAGCATAGTTCATTAGCTCCGAAGAACCATTATGAAAGGTACCCGGTGCGCATATACAAGAATCATACAGGTACATGTTACTGTGGAGTAAAGCAACGGGAACTTTTAAATGTATCATAGCGAATTGAGTATATGGAGATAGCCCTATGTTGCTATAGCCCAGTGGTTCCCAAGCTTTTCAAGCAGAGGGCCATATCTACTATTTCCGGTAGTTAAGCGGGCCACAACGTTATAAGATTATAAAAGTCGTGCAATATCATTCTTACGTTTCTTAACTTTCGTCAACAAAATTCTAAAACTTTAAAGGCAGTCAGTGTCAGTTCTACACTGCGGTCATTTTTTGGTTTAAATTCAAAAGTTCATTTAACAATAAATTTTAAAACATTTTCGAAAATCGCTATTAATGTAATTAATTTATAATTGTAACTATTCTTCATAACCAGTTACTTAAGTTCAGATGCCAGTTTATCAATGCCTGGGCACAAATCTGTCGTGCCCAAAGTCATAAACGCAACTAGGTTACTGTCGGTGAATCTGGAACGTTGCTTTTTCTTTTCCTTTTTTATAACGGTCATTGCGAAAAATGACTGCTCGTATCTGTAAGTCGAACCAAAAGGACAAATGTATCTCTGGGTGAATGAACGCAAGTGTTCAAATTGTTCGACAGGCAATAGTCACAAGAATGAAATCATTTGATCAGCTGAAAATGAAGCAGGCAGCTTCGTATGACACATCAACAGCACTCTTGCTCTGTTCGTTAGCCTTGGTGAAAAATGACTGCTGCCTGGTCAGAGAACTTTCTTCTTTAGCTATCGAATCTTTTCTTAACTCCGAATTGATCGAATATTGAGCATTTATGTCTGAATGTGCGGTCGTGAAGTATCGTTCCAGATTTTTTTTTTTTTTGGTAACAGACACACAAAATGCACAGTTAAGTAAATTGGTTTACCACTACGGCTAGGCATAAACATAAATTTCTCCTCATAATCTTCGTTGAATTCACGTCAAGCAACGTCTCCACATTTTCGCTTTTTAGATTTTAGATTTTCCACACTCATGTTTATAGGCTTTAACGGTAAATTGTTATTTGACAACATATAATTTCAACACAATACTGTCGACTCTGCTAAACAGTTGTAACAGACAACAACATGGCGCCTTGCGCACTCTGATTGGTCGACAAGGCTGGGATATGGGAACTTCATAACGTTTCTTTGCGAACTGAACAGGCGCATTCGATAATATCTGAGAATAACAACCACGAGCAGAGTAAATTGCCGCACGCTGACGGGGCACTCCGGTGCATTTTTGAAATTATTAAAATAAATTATATTAAATAACGAGGCCTCGCGTGCCACTTTCTGATATCTGGCGGGCCACAAGTGGCCCGCGGGCCGTGGTTTGGGAACCTCTGCTATAGCCCAATCGGCAATCCTTGTGTTTAGTCGTTTAGTCGTTGGATCAACATGACGGTACACGGTTTAACCCATAAGTGCTCCGTTTTCCTCCTAACTCAAACTTGAGTCTGGAGAAACTCAGCTCAATGCACGAACTCCGTTGCATCGGCGAGGATCCTGAAAATACTTTGGGTAGATTTTTAACTCGAAATTTTGCCCGAGCAGCGCGGTTAGGCTACTCTTTTTCGATTTCCAGCTGCCAAGGGATTTTTTACGTGCGCAACAATACACACGGGCGTCCGATCTCACTACCCAGAGACCAGGGGAAATTTTATTACTGGAAGTCCAGGTGGATTTTGTAAATAAATCCCGATCCTCACCGGGGCCTGAACCCGGGACCTCCAGCACTCTAGGCGGACACGATACCTCGAGACCACTCGGCCCCCTAATCCTTGTGTGATTTGGTCCAATATCACATCTGCTACCTTTAATTCCCAAGACATTCCTGGTACCCTTTTTTATGCAATAACGACCTCGAGCACGTGTCAGTTTCATTTTTTCTTCTTCCTCATCTTCTTCTTCTTTTCTTTTTCTTCTTCTTCTTCTTCTTCTACTTCTTCTTCTTCTTCTTCTTCTTCTTCTTCTTCTTCTTCTTCTTCTTCTTCTTCTTCTGCGTTCGTCCGGATTGTTGTTTGGACGTAATTGCGTTGTGATTGTTTACGGCAAAGCTGCAATATTTGCACCTTTCGGCCGACATATCCGATTTCTTCCGGCATTTTTGTACTGGTTTAACCTTCCAGGGTAGGTCAATTTAAAAACAATACGTCTAGATTGGAATTTGAACACGTGCAACCCGTCGAGCAGGCAAGCTCTCTAGCCACTGCGCCACCACTGCTACATTATTGCTAAGGCTTTTTACAACTACCTGCATATTTACAGAACATTCTCGTCAACGTTAGCGCCAAAATGATCAGTTGAAACGCGAGAACGACAAGAACAGTTGGAACACGAGGACAATATAATCAGTTGGAACACGAGGACAATATGATCAGTTGGAACACGAGGACAATATGAACAGTTGAAACACGAGGACAATATGAACAGTTGAAACACGAGGACAATATAATCAGTTGAAACACGAGGACAATATGATCAGTTGGAACACGAGGACAATATGAACAGTTGAAACACGAGGACAATATGATCAGTTGGAACACGAGGACAATATGAACAGTTGAAACACGAGGACAATATGATCAGTTGGAACACGAGGACAATATGAACAGTTGGAACACGAGGACAATATGATCAGTTGGAACACGAGGACGATATGAACAGTTGAAACACGAGGACATTATGATCAGTTGAAACATGAGTACAAAATGCATGAACTTCTTTCACACCTCACTCTCTGTTTTATTCGTATTAATTTTCCTCTTACCACGATTGTTTGTCGTGTAGAGGATTACTTTATCTGTATGCATATACCTCCATTGGAGCTCCAGTCCCATCCCATTGACATAACAAAGATATATTAAATTAAATAAAAAGATGAGATTTAGTTTATTGCTATGAGAATTAAGAGAAATGATATGACAGAATAATCAATATGAAGCTCGTGAAGTGAACTGGGCAAATTCCAGTAAATCAGTTGATGAGAAAAAGACAGCTTCTGAATAGAACACACGTTGATAAAACCTGTTAATAGCATAATTAAAAACGCCTTCCTATGCAATCCACGAAGCAAAATAAATATAAGGAGATAAAATAAAAAAGAGGAAGATAGAAGAGAATTAGAGACAGAGAAGAATATTGTGGGATATACACGAAAGGAATTATAAGAAAAAAGATAAAACAGAGGATAGGCGGGCTTAGCGTCAGACAGTTGAGATTCTGCGCTCCGTTGGGTGAGAACAGGCAAAAGAAAAGAATTGGACAGTTCAACATGGATAAGATAAGCTAGAAGAGTCATCATCATCATCAAATGCCCTGTCAGCTGGCGTAGGCGTTCATGGCTGATCAACAGACTCTCGGTTTTTGGTGTTCTGGATCAACTCTACTGATGATATTCTTCCATGCCACCATCTGAGTCCATCCAGCATCATTTCTCTTGGTCTGCCTCTGCCTCTCCTCCCCTCGATCTTTCCAGTTGTCACGATGTTCTCCAATGTCTCTCTTCTCATCACATGACCAAAGAAAGCTGTTTGTGTCTTTCTTATTGCTGTACATAGTGTTCTGGTTTCATTAGCCTCTTTCATGTAATCGTTGTTAGTTACTTTGGGAGTCCAAGGAATTCGCAACATTCGTCTCAAAACCCACATCTCTGTTCCTTCTAAGTTCTTCCTAATTTGTTCATTTACATTCCAAGATTCAATGTCATACAGCAAAACTGGTTCTATACAGCATTTTAGCACTCTCTTTCTTACATTCATTGATAGTGACTTACTGCAAAAGATACTCTTCATTTTCTTAAATGCGGCAAGAAGGGTAGGCTTTGATAATACAGATGTTACAAAGACAGACACTTGAAACGTGTCGAAGTCTCAGTATCAATGTTTTAATTAAAAGACATCAAATATAAAACAAGAATGAAACCCGCAAGACACGCTAGTGAGGACATGGAAAGCGATGAAGATTGAACAGTGAGAGACAGATCTACTCACTAATAAGGTATTGAGTTAAAAATTGAAGTTAGTTTTATATTCTGTACAGGACTTCGCAGTCAATCCAAGCATTTTTTGCTGTTTGTGATCTCTTTCAATAGAATGCCATTGTTTTCTCGACCGACGCCCATATTATTTCGTAAAAAGCCAACGTGTTGGCATTCTGGCGGCGGCATTATGCACAGTGTACTTGTGCGGGCTGTTGGATTGCCGAGACTCCTGTCTGTTCCACTTTTAACATTGAACAGTAGGGAGCATTTTGTGTGATATTCACTGGCACGGGAACGGAGCATGAGGGGGACGACCCGTTTCCGTGAAGTTGGAACCTCGACTAACTAACTAAAAAGCCAACGCAAGGCGGTCTGTTGCTGAATTGCCAGCAGCTGTGTTTCGAACGCAGTATGCGGGATTACGAACTGCGTCTGTACCTCCTTCGTCACGGAGCATGCAGGGTAATGAGTAATTAAAGTAAAATTAGCATGTGTAGAATTAGACAAAGAAGTATTTTCAGCTACATTAGACAGCAGAAAACAAACGCGTTAATCACGTCAGCCGTGTCTTCTCTAATGTCGATTGTCAACATCTTATATTGCATCCAGGCACTCTCGCTACTTCATCCACACCTCAAAGAAACATCAGTTGCGTGGATGGAATTTATACATTTTAATTCAGGCGAACCTGAGATATTTATACAATCATGACCAGGCGGTGACTGCGTGTCTAAATATACAGTGGTCGCCTTTATTCACAATACTCATACACAATCCGATACAAACTCAACTCTCGCTATCGTTAACTTGCGTAAACTCATATTGGCTCTCGGAAAACACACACGGCCTGTCTGGAAAGCTGTCCTGTCCCGTCTGACTAAGTTCAGTCAGCTGGCTGGACTGGTCGTCCTAAATCCTGTGCTGTCAGCAAAATCCCGTGCTGTTCTATTCGTCACGTAAAATTTGGTGGAACTGCGGTAAAGCTGTGGAAGTGTAAACAATAAAAAATGACACAAAGTAGTGCAGCTTTACATAACAGAGTTAAGACACATACAGAACGTTGCGGCGATTAGCCTTCATCAGCAAACAAACACATTCACAAACACAACATATAGTCAAGGAGATCTCCTGTGACTACATCAGAAGGTGACGACAGGACGAGAAGAACAAAAGCATGGGAAAATGGAAGCAATGAAGAGAAAATGAGAATTAAAAAATTGTTAATTGAAAAGAATGTTAGTGGAAGAAAAATGTTAATAGAGAAAACGTGCATACTCACCTCACCGTTCGGATCTGTAAGTGACTAAGACAATCTACGATGTATTCTGATGCCCGGTGCTGGGTGTTACGGTTTAGTGAGCACATAGAAGGAAGGGGGCGGGGTAGGAGGACGGCCAATGGTCTGGCAAGGGTATCTGAGCAATCACAGTGGATGTGCTAGTGAAGTATGGGGCGCGCCAGATTGAAGGTGGTAATACCCAAAACCACAGTGTTATTATAGGGGCGATTCATAAAGTCTGGGTGGACTGATGTGTGTGAACGCGCATACATACATAGGCACCCCTCAACAGACAAAATGCTATTGTATGTGGGCATGTGCAAAGTATATGTAAGAAGAGAGAGAGAGGAGAGGAGAGAGAGAGAGAGAGAGAGAGAGAGCGAGCGAGAGAGAGAGAGAGAGAGAGAGAGAGAGAGAGGAAAAGTGCCTGTGATATACCACATGAGGTATGCGGAGTGCGTCGGTCTACACGTACGACGTTTCACTCATACTGTACCCTATGAAATAGTCATAGACCATTGGCCGTCCTCCTACCCCGCCCCCTTCCTTCTATGTGCTCACTGAACCGTAACACCCAGCACCGGGCATCAGAATACATCGGATATTGTCTTAGTCACTTACAGATCCGAACGGTGAGGTGAGTATGCACGTTTTCTCTATTAACATTTTTTTCAATTAAACATTTTCTTCAACTAACATTCTTTTCAATTAACAATTTTTTAATTCTCATTTTCTCTTCATTGCTTCCATTTTTCCATGCTTTTGTTCTTCTCGTCCTGTCGTCATCTTCTGATGTAGTCACAGGAGATCTCCTAGACTATATGTTGTGTTTGTGAATGTGTTTGTTTGCTGATGAAGGCTAATCGCCGCAACGTTCTGTATGTGTCTTAACTCTGTTATGTAAAGCTGCACTACTTTGTGTCATTTTATATTATTCGTCACGTAGTACAGTAGTCTTGTTCATGCTAACCTTGGGTTGTACTACTGCTTAGTTTGTTACGGGTGGTATCCCGTGAACTAGCGTCCACCCCCCCCCCCCCCCCCTATTCTCGGGGTTGGTCCTGCTGTTTTCCTAGATATGACGCGTCCGTGTCCCCATCTAAGTCATGTCTTATGACTGTTCAAAGTCATCGCTTGCGTTCTGTCTCTGCTCTGTCTACTCCCTTGTAGAGGTCCTTATCTACGTCCTATCTGTCCTTACCCCTCTTCTGTCCCTTGTCCTATCTATGTCCTACCCAACACTTTGACATCGATTCCTGATCAAAAAGGAGTCTAAAGGCGTGAGCATCAAATTCATTGTACCGAGATGTATTCCATATGGCTACCAGGATGCGACTGAAACTATGGGTTGGCCGATTTATGCCGGCTTTTGTAACTACATTCTTCTTCTGCTCGTGTCCAACAAGGGATATGACTAATTCTTCTCTTCTTCTCCAGTCGGCACCATGGTCGTTTCTTCGCACTTAACTTTGCTGATGGTTAACTAATGTTCTGCACACGTTTCACCAACTCACAACAGCACTAGGTATAACTGGAACAGTAGTCGACTCAAACGCCAATTGTAGTTTTATACGTGTATTGGGCTACACAAACTAGGATGAACACCATCACTGTCACATTCATATATTCAACAATAAACTACACAACGAAGTCTAATACACAAACTAGCTCTCTAAAAGAGTGGCGCAGTGTTGGCCATTACTCTATCGCAGTGTTTCCCAACCTTTTTTGTGCTATGCCCCACCTAAGCCTTTCAAAAATTCGTATGCCCCCCCCCCCCCCAACATATGCATCATTTTTAATATTCAAACATTGAAATGATCACTAAAGAAACTTGAATTTTTTTTAGAAGGGCTCGTGGTTCCCAGAGGAGCCAGACACCCCCCCCCCCCCCCCCCCAGGCCCCGAGTCCCTGGTGTGGTGTCGGTTGTGTTGGGTGAATTTTTTTTTTTTTTTTTTTTTGGGGGGGGGGGGGTTTGGCGGTTACCCCAGACAAGCTGGTTCCCCCTTTTTTGTGTGGATCCCTTAGTCTCACTGTGAGCTATTTCCCACAGTGGTCCACCAGGCCCACATCTAAGGTGAAGATATGTGATGGGTTTTTATTTGATCATCCCGGCCCCCGAAAAGACCAGGCGCACTACTGGAGGGGGGGGGGGGAGCAGCAAATGCACCCAATCCTAGCCAAGACCGATAGGTTTAGGAAGAAATCACTAGGAAATTATTGAGCAAATCACAGTAAGAACATTTTCACAACATATTTATGGGAGTAACTGAAATTCAAGTACAAATATAATTTTAATGAAAGATTTTTCTATATTATTTTAATTATTAGTAATTATTTAAATTTAGTGAGATCCTTGCGCTTGATGCTTGCTGCAAAGAGATTTTATGTCAGGTTCCAATTTAGTTTAGTTTAGTCGCTGGATCAACATCACGGCACACGGTTTAACCCATCAGTGCTCCGTTTTCCTCCTATCTCAAACCTGAGTCTGGAGAAACTCAGCTCAATGAACGAACTCCGTTGCATCGGCGAGGATCCTGAAATACTTTGGGTAGATTTTTAACTCGAAATTTTGCCCGGGCAGCGCCGTTAGGCTACTTTTTTTCGATTTCCAACTGCCAAGGGATTTTTTACGTGCGCAACAATACACACGGGCGTCCGATCTCACTACCCAGAGACCAGGGGAAATTTTATTACTGGAAGCCCAGGTGGATTTTTTAAATAAATCCCGGTCCTCACCGGGGCCTGAACCCGGGACCTCCAGCACTCGAGGCGGACACCATACATCGAGGTTCCAATTTAGTTAACTTCAGTCTCAAGTCTCCCCGTTTTGTTATATCTATCCGATTTCTTCCATTTTCTAATTGCCCCCCTCAACAATCGAATTGCCCCCCATGTGGGGCGTGGGCCCCACGTTGGGAAACACTGCTCTATTGCAACATGGTCCGTACTCGGACGAAACCCATGTCTAGACTGCCGTGTCTGGAGTCTGGACCCCACTTCCTGTGACTTGGGAAGTCAGTCACAACTTTCACGTTGTGTGGAAAGTACCCACTTTTCACGTTCCGGTGTTCATTTGCTGAACACGGCCATAACCTCTAATCTCTAACCTGGGTTATGGCTTAACTATGCCATGACGTCATCAGGGTCATGGCAATGGCTCGGTCTCTGCCCGCTGAGCGGCCTGACGAAAGGTTCATACTGAGCACGAACTCCGTAGCTCCAGACACGACTTCCAAGAATCTCCGAGAAAATAAAATGCCTTAACTGAATGACAGAGCCCGGAATCGAACCCACAACCTTCGTGTGCGAGGCGGGTGGCTTAATCACTTCGCCACGATAATCCTCGTGGGTGAGGAGGGGGTTAGGCTAATTAGCTTTCCGCGCGGTTCTCCAAAAGGCCTGCTACGTGCTGATGACGAATGAACTTTCTTGTCATATTTACTCGAACAATAGCTCATCTAATATCATTTGTCACATTTTCTCGAACAATAGCTCATCTAATATCATTTGTCACAATAATTGGGGGGTCTGCGTGGCCGAATTGATATGAGCGCTCGTTCATCAACACACAGGTGTGTTGATGACGGTGTAGCGGGCTCAACTCCTTCACCGGTCAGTTGTTCTAAAATGTTGACTTCTCGTCCTTTAATTAGGAACGTAAATTACAAGTACCTCTGAAGTCGTAGTGCGTTCGGTTGATGACGAGGGGCACTGGTAAAGCCGATCCACACGCAAAGACCAGTCCAGTACCCTAGAATAGTAGCACATGTATGGCTATGCTTGAGTTCACAGCAGGCAAACGCAAAAACACCTCACAAGAACTGAAAACATGATTTACCTTTCAACGGGACGTATGGCTAACCTCAACTGATTTCTGAAAACATGATTTACCTTTCAACGGGACGTATAACTAACCTCAACTGATTTCTGAAAACATAATTTACCTTTCAACGGCACGTATAGCTAACCTCAACTGATTTCTGAAAACATGATTTACCTTTCAATGGGACGTATGGCTAACCTCAACTGATTTCTGAAAACATGATTTACCTTTCAACGGGACGTGTAGCTAACCTCAACTGATTTCTGAAAACATGATTTACCTTTCAACGGGACGTATGGCTAACCTCAACTGATTTCTGAAAACATGATTTACCTTTCAACGGGACGTATGGCTAACCTCAACTGATTTCTGAAAACATGATTTACCTTTCAACGGGACGTATAGCTAACCTCAACTGATTTCTGAAAACATGATTTACCTTTCAACGGGACGTGTAGCTAACCTCAACTGATTTCTGAAACCATGATTTACCTTTCAACGGGACGTATAGCTAACCTGAACTGATTTCTGAAAACATGATTACCTTTCAACGGACGTATAGCTAACCTGAACTGATTTCTGAAACATGATTTACCTTTCAACGGGACGTATAGCTAACCTCAACTGATTTCTGAAAACTGATTACCTTTCAACGGGACGTATAGCTAACCTGAACTGATTTCTGAAACCATGATTTACCTTTCAACGGGACGTATAGCTAACCTGAACTGATTTCTGAAAACATGATTTACCTTTCAACGGGACGTATAGCTAACCTCAACTGATTTCTGAAAACATGATTTACCTTTCAACGGGACGTGTAGCTAACCTCAACTGATTTCTGAAACCATGATTTACCTTTCAACGGGACGTATAGCTAACCTGAACTGATTTCTGAAAACATGATTTACCTTTCAACGGGACGTATAGCTAACCTGAACTGATTTCTGAAAACATGATTTACCTTTCAACGGGACGTATAGCTAACCTCAACTGATTTCTGAAAACATGATTTACCTTTCAATGGGACGTATAGCTAACCTCAACTGATTTCTGAAAACATGATTTACCTTTCAACGGGACGTATAGCTAACCTCAACTGATTTCTGAAAACATGATTTACCTTTCAATGGGACGTATAGCTAACCTCAACTGATTTCTGAAAACATGATTTACCTTTCAACGGGACGTATAGCTAACCTCAACTGATTTCTTAAACGCATGCATGATCATTTTTTTTATTTTCGTTGCTTCCCTTTGAACTGGAATGGACTGATTTTTGCGTGTGGCCCAGTTTTCCCTATTACCAGTGTTCCCCCGTGCCAGACGACATACGGGGGTATACAATAACTCAAACAATGCAACTTGATAATAACACAGCTCGTAAACAATCGTCGTCAAATGCAGGCTTGAGAAGCCAAAACCGAACTGAAGAACTAAGTCTACTCAGTTCGACTTTGGCAGTTAAAACGCTGTTTATTTTCACAGCGCACAGGCTTGTAGCAACGACAATAATAAATAATAACATACTGTGCTTGTTCTGACCAAGCTGGGCAGTATTACAACTATAATTAAAACGAATAATATGTCCCAAGCCATCTCCGCACGAAGTCTAAACAATGCCCTTGCCTGTCCACACGGCGTCCTTCTCTCTATCCGTGTCCTTTCTGACGTTTCTCTGAAATCGAGTTTTCTGCGTTCGTCTGCCTGTTTATTTGTGGCTTAGATGAATGTTGTCTCCACAGATTGTCTCGTCCATTCCAAGTATTAACTCAGCCACCAATGTGATATAAAGCCAGTGCATAGCCAACCTATCCTTCTCAAATCAACATAAGCTGCCGCTCCTAGGAAGCTCCCAAGTCCGTTTGCCTTTGTTGTTGTTGACAATCTTCCGTGACGTTTCCGTGTTACCGCGTCATATCCTTAGATTTATTAGTATTTTGGCTTTGGGATTCTCTGATATTTCTATTCTGTCTCATTACGTCACACCTGCCACTTGGCACCCCAGCCAACAGGTGAACCCACTTCGACTTCTGAGATACTGGTAATTTGCATTCCCAGGTCAAGAACGAGAAGTCGATCTTTAAATCCAGCTGACCGGTCTAGGGCGAGAACCACCTACCCTGACATTCCTACCCTGACATTACCGCACCAGAAGTTTAAGAACAAGAGCTCTTATCCGTTCGATTTCCAATAAAATGATGATAACGGATGTGGTAAATCAAAGGGCCAAAGCCTCGTTGCGTCACTTGAACGTATCAGTCTACATCGTAGTATATGTATTCGTTATAACGGCCAGCTTTTACTTCTACAAATGTTCATTGTAGCGTTCGTTGGTTGTATTATACCAGACAGTGTGTGTGTGTGTGTGTGTGTGTGTGTGTGTGTGTGTGTGTGTGTTGATGTGTGTGTGTGTTGGTGTTTGTGTGAGTGTTTATATGTGTGTATGAATATGCATGACAGACAACCAGCCAGCCAGCCAGCCAGACAGACAGACAGACAGACAGACAGACAGACAGACAGACAGACAGACAGACAGACAGACAGACAGACAGACAGACAGACAGAGGTCAATGATAGAGGGGTTGATAACAACTGGTAGCATGTGTGAGGTAGAGATAAGATTGAGCTCAGAAATGACCAAAGTAACATTCAAAAATATAATACAGCTTCTCATATATAACCAAATAAGTGATATATTACATTTAGAATCAAGCAATCTCACATATTCCCACCCCCACCCCAAACGAACATTTACAGCGCGAATTGGCCTTATCAGTCACATTCGCTACCGCCATAGGTAAAAGTTATTATGCCTTTTTAAAGCACAAACTATCGTCTGTCAAGACGGCAAGGTTCCAGTGACATATGCCCCCTCATTACTGTTTGGCACACAAACTTGGATAATACGTATTGTGAAACCAAAACTGAAGCTTTCGAAATGTGATTACATAGACAAATAGGAAGAACGTCATAACATGAGAATACAACAAACAACAAAGTATTAGAAAACATGGAGCTGAATAATACATTACTGATTGAGAGAGCAAGGTCAGACAATTAAAGTACTTCAGGCATATGCAGAGACGCGGCTTCTTGTTGTGGAATGTGCTGGAGAGGAAATGAAGCATGCAAGAGGACGACAACTGTACATGTGGCTGAATAACTTTAAGAGATGGACTGGAAGGCGTCTGTCTCAGCACACCGCGGAATCGCAGGACGGGAAGTGTTGGGAGATTGTTACACCAGATCTCCATGGTAACTAGCACTTGCTGAATATATATACGTAGGGAGGAGGAAAGACATAGAGAGGAAGTGAGAGGGCGGAAGGGATAGGCAGACAGACAGATAAATGGATGGACGGAGAGGTGTACGCGTAAACAGGATGGATGGATGGATGGATGGATGGATGGATGGATGGATGGATGGATGGATGGATGGATGGATGGATGGATGGATGGATGGATGGATGTGTGGATGTGTGGATGGGTAGATAGGCAGGCTGGCAGGCCGGCCAACAACCAGAACGATAAACAGACAAACAGACAGATAGTAACTTAAATTTCAAAATATCTGTCCCATTTTATTATTTATATTTTTTTATGCAATTACTGCATTCATAATCTCTACGCATAACAAATGTTAGTTAAAGTTTAACATTCATTCATTCATTCAGTAACATGTCCTTTGCAGAACCTCGCTCCCATAACAACCTTCCGGAAAACCTCTCGATCATAATAAGGAAGATGACCCGCGTCCGATACACCCATCTGGAGATTATCTGCAACATCCTGCACCCATCTTCTCTTTGGCCTTCCTCTTCCTCTCTTCCCAGGCATGTACTCCTCCATTATTGTTCTCTCCAAACCTTCGTGACGTTTCAAGTCACCAAAATATTTCAATTTTCTTTGTTTTATCGTTTCTAATAGCCAACCTTCTTCAATCTTCAGCTCTTGAAGTATTGATGCATTTGTTCTTTTCTTTATCCAAGATATTCTTAGAACTCATTTATATTCAAAGGCATTTATGCGCTTCTCAGCTTGTTTAGTAAGTGTCCAGGTCTCACAGACGTATGTTGCAATAGTAAAGATGCATGCTCTTATAAATCTAATTTTTGTAGTTCTGTCTGTCCCATTCCATAATTTATTCAGTTGTTTTAGTCTTTGAAGAGCAATTGATAGTCGTCGTTTAATTTCTTTCATTGTGACCCAAAATATTCAAAATTTTCCACCACCTCCAATCTTTATTCATTAACATATATTTCTTTCTCCATAGTGGTTTTATCTGTATGCATTATCTTTGTTTTTGCAATGTTAAGATACAAGTTGTGATTGTCACTATTCAATTGGGTTGAGGCTAATTAGGTTTTCTATACCAGTCTGTGTTGTGGATAGCAATACTGTATCATCAGCATACCGAATCTCTGGTAAATCAAGACCACTGATATTTAGGGCATCATATAGCTCCCTATTTATATCATCTCTTATATTTCTCATTATATTTTCGGCGTACAGGTTAAACAAATAGGGGGACAGCACACATCCTTGATGGACTCCTTGCTTGATGTCAAACCAATCTGATGTCTCGCCATCTATTCTAACCGCCCCTTGTTGGTCTGTATAGAGCATTCTTATGAATTGTATTACATGTGGTTAAAAGCCCATATTCCTCATGATTTTTCCAAAGTTTCTGATGTTGTACACAGTCAAATGCCTTTGAATAATCCACAAAACTTGAGAATAGGTTTACATTAAATTCTCTGCACTTTTCTATTATTAAACGCATATTGAGAATGTGATCTCTTGTTCCTCTTATTTGTCTAAATCTAGCTTGAACCACGTTAATTTCTTCTTCCATTTTCTTACGAAGTCTTCCCATTATGATTTTTAGTAGAATTTTACTTGCATGACTGATCAGGGCAACAGTTCTATAGTTGGTGCATAATTTCAGGTTGCCCGTTTTTGGTATTGGAATGAAGATAGTTCTCTTCCAGTCTTTTGGCCATATACCATATTTCCATATCTTTTTACATAATGCGTGATAGATTTGTATGCTTTCTTCTCCTCCCGCTTTAATTAGCTCAGCTGGTATCTCATCACATCCAGGTGATTTACCATTCTTCAGGTTCTTTATTGCCCATGCAATTTCATCTAATGAGGGTTCAGGTTCTGTCTCTGATGTCGTTGGCTCATGTATCTCATTCATATCCTCCATCCATCCATCATGTGCCATGCCGGTAAGCGTGGGCGGTCATGTTTTGCCATCTCACTCGATCACCAGAGTCGTGGATCAGCTCTGCGTTTCTATCTCGACAATGCCACTAGGCCAAGCCATCCAGGTATTTGCTTATATGTCTTCCTCTTGGTCTGTTCCCTTCGATCTTACCAGTTGTCACCAAGTTCTCCAATTCATTTCTTCTCATAACATGCCCAAAAAATTTTGACTGTCTGCGTCTAATGTCTCTAATCAGTTTACGATCTTCTGTCTGGAGTCACCTGGTGCGCATGACTATCCCTACCGGGCTAGGCTGCTCGTATGGAGCACCCATTTACGCCGTTTCTCTGGTTATCGATGAGTCCACACAACATGATTTTCTTGGCATTTATAAAGAAGGTAGTTTACCATTGCTTTCCTTCCTAGCAGTGACCATACTGGTCAGTGACCGTAGCCATTGTCTCATCAAAAAAGTGATCCTCTGCCTACCGTCGTGAAGGTGAAGACCATAACCTACAACTATCTGTCGGCTGCTCCCCATCTTCATCCACCACCTGCACAATATCCTCACTGTCACTCATATCATACATTCCACTGCAATACTCCTGCCATTTTTCTATTTTTTGTCTAGATTCTTTTAAGGTATTTCCCATCTTGTCACAGATAACATTCGATTGAGGTTGAACATTTCTTGTCAATAACTTCATTTCTTTGAAAATTTCGTAATCTCTTCCAGTCTTATGATATTGCTCTATTCTGGTACAGCAATCTTGTATATATTGATTTTTGTCCTTTCTTGTTTTCTTTCTTATGTCTCGAGTTAAAGATTTATACTTCATCCTGCTGTTGTCGGATTCACCTCCTTTCTGTTTCAGTTCCCTTCGATGTTTTATTAATTCTAACGTGTCTGATGTAATCCATGGCTTAAGTTGCTTTTTTTTGGTCGGAATTAAATCTTTGGCTGCAGTTATCAAGATATCTCTAGCTTGTACTGCCAGTTCATCAGGTGTCATGTCCTCTTGTACAGACATCAAGACCCCAAAACGATTCCTAACTTCTACAGTGTATGCACCTGGTATTTTTGTGAGATCAGAACGAAGTGGCCTTGGTCCTCGGGTAAGCTTTTGAGTTTTAATTTCAGATCTAAAGTTTAAAATGGAAGATTATATTTGTGTGGTCATTCATAAAGTTTACATATTCTTACATTATACACGCATCAGTCATCAGGCACCTCATCCACGAGCCTCTTTTAACATGTGTTTTCTTTCAGTCTGTTGTTGATTTTTTTAATTGATTTGTTTAATAACAACTGTGGGTTTAGTTCGTCTCTTAGAAACAAACAAAAAACAAACATACTTTTTAGAAGGATTATAACTGATTTGTCAACATTAGACTATTTTTATGTTCGTTCATTTTTCCGAGTATTTTTCCGGTTGCAGACGTTTTGTTTAACGTGGCTTGAAAAGTGGATTATTGAATGCGTCTATTTTTGAACTGTTTGGAGAGCTTGTGATGTTTAATTAATTTTATAGAAGCTATTTTCTCCGCTTGTAAAGGCGCTCTTGTTATTACGCTATATATTTGGTGCAAACGTCAGCGGTGGTAGGGTTGGTAATTATTCAAGGTGTTATCGTGTGTTGGTTGTCTTTCGTCTGCGGTAGAGGAAGATTGGTCTAGATGCTATAATTATCTTGCTAATGGAGAAGTAGGGAAGAATTAACAGAAGAAAGTAACTTACAAGGTCCACCTATTCTAAAAGAAGAAGTCGCTGACGCTATGAAACATTTGAAGAAAGGAAAAACAGCAAGACCAGATGACATCACAATAGAAGAATTAGAAGTACTGGGAGAATTTGGAGTAGATATATTAACCAAAGTGTTGAATGATATTTACAGCAGTGGATATTTACCCAGTGATATGCTGAAATCTGTATTTATAGCTATACTAAAAAAGACCAGGAGCAATTGAATGTGAAGATTTTCGTAAAATTAACCTCATAAACCATATCACTAAGCTTCTACTCAGAATCATAATGAGAAGAATCAGAAAGAAAATAAACATGGAAATTAGTGAAGAACAGTATGGATTTGTGGAGGGAAAGGGCACAAACAATGCAATATATACATTACGGACACTAACAGAAAGGTCAATAGAGAAACAGAAAGACATATATTTATGCTTCATAGATTATACTAAGGCATTTGATAAAGTAAAACGTGATGAACTGATTAAAACGTTGGAAGATATCAACATTGATGGGAAAGGTTTAAGAATAATAAAGAATATTTACTGGAACCAAGTAGCAGCAATTAAAATGGGAAATAAAGAGGGTAATTACGAACAGAGAGTACGACAGGGGTGTGTCTTTTCACCAGATCTCTTCTCCCTATAGAGCGAAGTAATAATGAGAGAGATCAAATAGATGCCAGGAATACTAGTTGGAGGTTATAATATAAATAATATACGCTTTGCAGATGACACAGTATTGGTAGCGGATAAATCAACAGACCTACAACAATTGTTGGACACTGTAGTAACAGAGAGTGCAAGGAAAGGACTCTCCTTGAATATCATGAAAACAGTAACAATGGTGATATCAAAGAAATTGGTGACACCAATATGTGACATAGAAATAGAAGGACAAATTTTTAACCAAGTGGATAATTTTAGATACCTAGAGACATTTATACCATCAGATGGAAGATGTACAACAGAGATTAAGAGCAAAATAGGGCAAGCAAAAGCCGCATTTCAGAAAATGAAGAGTATCTTATGCAATAAGTCACTATCACTGAATGTAAGAAAGAGAGTGCTGAAATGCTATGTAGAACCAGTTTTGCTGTATGGCAGTGAATCGTGGAATGTAAATGAACTAATTAAGAAGAAATTAGAAGCAACAGAGATGTGGTTCCTGAGACGAATGTTGCGAATTCCTTGGACTGCCAGAGTAACTAACAACGACTGCCTGAAACAGGCTAATGAAACTAGAACATTATATACAACAATAAGAAAGAGACAAACATCTTTCTTCGGTCATGTGATGAGAAGAGAGGCATTGGAGAACATCGTGACAACTGGAAAGATCGAGGGGAAGAGAGGCAGAGGCAGACCAAGAGAAATGAGGCTGGATGGATTGAGACGGTGGCATGGAGGAATATCAGCAGCAGAGTTGATCCAGAAAACCAAAGACCGAGATCTGTGGAGAGCCATGAACGCCTATGTCAGCTGGCAGGGCACTTGATGATGATGATGATGATGATGATGATGATGATGATGATGATGATGATGATGATGATGATGATGATGATGAATGGAGAAGTGAAGCGCTATGTAAGCAACCGTTCTCGTGTCTTTGGGCTACTACCGATGTACATTAGTGAATACAGGAACCTCTTCTGTTGTGTATCTACATTGTGTTGGTAGAGGTGTTTTCCGGTTCAAATGACCCTGAGAGATATGTCGACGGTAGCGCAGCTACTGGTAGGGTTTCCCATGTCGTACAGGGAGGATCCTCTTCCCGTGCTGTCTTGGAGTAGCTAAGTGTGTGTGTGCCCAATCATTACATTAACGCTAGATTTCAGAGGGCGAGGGTGTTAGGAATAACTTTATCTCTAACGGAGGTTAAATTGCACATGTCCCGCAGAGAAAAGTACACGGAATACGGGTAGGCCAATAGCTAACATTAGGCTGGTTGTCTAAACACCTTATCACATATCACATAAGTCTGCCTATGTGCAACCGTATTTAAATCAAACTTAAATATTCTATTTCGTCTGTTGTTTTATCTTCAACTATCAGCCGTTCATTCATGACATTCAGAATGTCTTCCTTGTCCACAGTTCCAACAACTGACGCTCTTGAAGACAACAGATTCCCTGGCGCATTAGAAGTATTTATAAGAGAGAAGTGTATATGTTTAGTACCCACTCGTACAATATATGTGCATGTTAAATGTTACACAATACAAAGTGAGACTCAGTCACTGATTATTTTGGTAACTCGAACACTCGCTAGTCACCACAAAGCCGCAGTGATAACAGCCTACCTCTACTCTCGTGCTTGATGTTGTATAGTTAGTTAGTCGCGGTTCCAACTTCACGGCAAGGGGTTGCCCGCTCATGCTCCATTCCTGTGCCAATGAATATAACACAAAATACTCCTCACTGCCCCATGTGAAAAGTGGAACAGACAAGAATCTCGACAAACCAACAGCTCGAACATATATAATATATATATATATAATGCCGTGCCAGAATACCAACACAAAAGTCCGCCCCAAAAATTACAGTTCAATGTCGATGGAAGCGGCTGTCTTTTGAAAACCAGCAGCCACACATTACTGCATAAGGCAAACGCAGTTAGTTCAGCACGGCGGCTGCCATTTTATTTCGAACATGCAGTTTCACGTCACAAAGAATCGCGGACAGATGTAAAAGCACTCCAGTTGAAATCCATAGCTCACAGTGTTGCTCCATCACTCAACCCAGTAGCAGGGCGTCGGAACCATGCTCTACCTGTCCAACACGGGGAAAATGCGTAAGCAAACCACAGCCACAAGCATAAACTATACAGGGACCTTAATAGCTCACCGCCTAACCTTCATATTGGACCGGAAAGTGTGATGTTCTATAGGCCTCAATCTACTAGACGACGACTTGCTCTGAGTCTAGCTGAGATTATCCAACTAGATTTCTCTTCGCGGATATTTTCCAGTTTGTTTGTTTTTTCGTCCCATGACTTGTCTGAAGAATTATAACTGCCACATTCTGTGTCTTCGCTGATATTGCTTTGTGTTTTGGTTTTGTTGAATTCTATTGGTTGGATACTTATAGTCCAGAACAAAATTAATTCTGTGCATGAATAAATATTCTTTTTTTTTTTCTAGAATCTGAATCATAATCCGGGAAGGTTAACCCGGTCAACAAATGCCCGCAGAAGTCGGATGTGTCGGCCTAACGGCGCAAGAACGCAGCTCTGCTGTAAACAGGCACAACGCAGTCACATCCGAAGAAAAAAAATCCGGATGAACGCAGAAGAAGGAAGAAGAATCATAATGATCTACTGCATTAGATTTTCTATTTTATTTTATGAATCACATCCTTATAAATGGGCGCCCTTTATTTAAAGAGGTGTCATCATCAGCTAGCTATATGTTCAGCACTTTTACTTAGTTGTCTGCTTTTTACCTTTTTGTAAATGTTTTATTTCCCGTTTCACGATGAGAATCAATACTTTTAAATTTATTAATTTGATTTCCTGATTCATTACAGAGAAATGCATGTGGGGGAAATGAATCTCACCTCAGTGATAAACTCTGTGAATTTCACATACTTGGACTATGTGCACTGAGTTGTGGATTTAATCACGGTTTAACATGAATGCATCATAATCATGGAGTTTTAACTCTTTCTGTCGTAAACAATACAGGCTTTAAAAGTTGAAACTTTGTTTTAGAGAAGGATTAGAGTAACTAATGTAACTCTTATTTGTCTCGCCAGCTGTTTAGAAATGACTACAAAATAAAAATGTATGTGGTCATGAGGTTTTGAAGCAATAATTGTAAAGAATTGGCAAAGTGATAACTTTCCGGAGCAGAAGATGTTACAGAAACATCTGTGACTGTGTAGAATGACTTAGTAAATGTCTGGATCAGAAGACATTGCAGAAACAATTGCGACTAAGTGGAATGATTTAGTAAAGGTCTGGATCAGAAGTTATTACAGAAACAGTTGTTACTGGGTGGAGTGCTCTAATAAACGTCCGGATAAGAAAGAGTTACAGAAACAGTTATGACTGAGTGGGATGATAGAATAAATGTCCGAATCAGAAGCAGTTACACAACTATCTGACTAGGTACGCTGAGGCTATAAACGTCCAGGACAGAAGAGTCACAGAACTAGACTAAAGTAGATTTATTTCTGTAGTATACACCTGACGTAAAGGTTGTTGCATATCCTTTACAGGATTTCGCAATCAGAATCAACATTTTGCACCTATATGATTTTGTAAGCAATTTTACGTGTAGTGTGTGCCATTGTTTCTGAACGGTTGACGCTTATACTATTGTGAAAATCTAGACAAAGAGTTATACTTTCAAATCAATTGGTGCGGCAGACCTTGAACCCGTTCTCAACCCTAAAACATAGACGTAAACATTCACCTGAGGCGAAATGTGCCAGGCAATAAATTGAGTAATATATTGTTTATTTTGTCAATATTCTAATATACAGGTGGCAAATTAAACATCCATAAACAATATAAACAGGCAAGTTAGCCAGAAAAGATTAGAAATCATGACCGAATCGACCTTCATCAAACTGTCGTTGTTCTTCACAAACAAGGCATGCTTTTACAAACTCAAATACAGTTACTTGTATGTCCTTTACGGGACATCGCATTCAACCTCGGCATATTTTGAATGTTTTTTGATTAGCGAACTGTTACGTTTACTAGTTTGCCATTTCTTTTTGAACAACCGGTGCTCATACTATGGAAACAAACGCAAGGTAGTCTGCCCCAAATCTCCTGCGCCTGATTTCGAACATTCAGTCTCGAGGCCTTCATATTTCGGTGCGAATATAACATTTAAAGCGGGTGTAATATTAATTTTTGTTTTAATTGCGCTCCTTCGCTTTTAACTGAAGCGTAGTCCATATCCGTCGCTATTACTTCTAGCAGTTGCCACTACTGGGCAAGTGCACTGGACTGATTTTGTGTGTGGATTAACTTTGTCAATAACTAATGTCCCTCGCCTATCAGGCGAGCCCACTACGACTTCTGGGGTACTTGTAATTTACATCACCAAGTCAAGGACGAGAAGTCAACGTTTAATCCAACTGATCAGTGTAGGGCTTGAACCCGCTACCTCGGGATCAGCACAATCGAAATTTAAGAGCGAGTGCTCTTATTCATTCATATGACTTGAAAGGCGTGAATCAACTAACACACCATATGTATTGAGCCATTTTACTCATCCGTTAAGTAAACAGTAACGAAAAACTTGAAAGGATAAGATGCTCGAGTAAAGGCGACATTTAGCACAGAATATATAGACATAAACATAATTAAATGATTAGGACATTTGATAAGCCTCTAAGACAACCTTCAGCGGAAGCTATTGCATTTGGCATCGCAGTCTCAAAGCAACAGAAAGCCCAAGAAATTATTTCCTAGCATGAAGAATAAACATCATAAGAACCTGAATTAAAAATTGTGGAACTCCTTCCACTTCCCACCTCCATCCCAAAGAGGCAGTTCCCAAACTGGCCACCACCATCCCTCCTCGTGGTTCTAAACTATTTTGCTGTCTAAAGTCGGAGTTACAGTTCGATAGTTTTAATTTGTATTTTTCAGACCGGTCTAGGTCGACACTGTGATTTAGGGGCCGTGAAAGCGTTTTATAATTTCCCGACATACCGAATCGAGGATTCGAAATCAGCTGCTGGCGATTTGGAATCAACCCGCTTTGCGTTGATCTCGATTATATGAGGGATCAGTCGTTCAGAAAGCAATGGTATACTACTTAGCGTAAACATTGTCTTGTAAATCACGAACAGCCAAAATAAAATGCTTGGGTTGTGAAGGATGTGCAACTAATTAACTAGACCAGTGTTTCACAACCATTTGGGAGTCTCTGTGGCGAAGTGGTCAAGCCGTTTAACTCGGGCTCCGAAGGTTGTGGGTTCGATTCCGGCCCGCGTCCTTCGGTACACGAATTAAATTTTTCGGAGACTCCTGTGGGTCGTCGCTAGAGCTACGGAGTTCGTGCTTTGCAGCGACGCTTTCCGCGCTGCGGAAAGAGACCGAGCCATATGGGATAAAACCCGGTGCAATGAAGTCAACAATGTCGACTTTTAAGCGACTTTTTTTTCCCCAACCATTTTTTTTTTACATTTTTTAAAAATGTTATATACATAGCTACCACTGTAAAATGTTATTTTTGTATTATACTTTTCATAGCTACCACTGTAAAATGTTGTATTTGTATTATACTTGTCATAGCTACCACTGTAAAATGTATTTGTATTATACTTGTCATAGCTACCACTGTAAAATGTTGTATTTGTATTATACTTGTCATAGCTACCACTGTAAAATGTTGTATTTGTATTATACTTGTCATAGCTACCACTAAAACATGTTATATGTGTATTATACTTGTCATAGCTACCACTGTAAAATGTTATATTTGTATTATACTTGTCATAGCTACCACTATAACATGTTATATGTGTATTATACTTGTCATAGCTACCACTGTAAAATGTTATATTTGTATTATACTTGTCATAGCTACCACTATAACATGTTATATGTGTAATTATACTTGTCATAGCTACACTGTAAAATGTTATATTTGTATTATACTTGTCATAGCTACACTATAACATGTTATATTGTATTATACTTGTCATAGCTACCACTGTAAAATGTTATATTTGTATTATACTTGTCATAGCTACCACTATAACATGTTATATGTGTATTATACTTGTCATAGCTACCACTGTAAAATGTTATATTTGTATTATACTTGTCATAGCTACCACTGTAAAATGTATTTGTATTATACTTGTCATAGCTACACTGTAAAATGTATTTGTATTATACTTGTCATAGCTACCACTGTAAAATGTTATATGTGTATTATACTTGTCATAGCTACCACTATAACATGTTATATGTGTATTTATACTTGTCATAGCTACCACTGTAAAATGTTATATTTGTATATACTTGTCATAGCTACCACTATAACATGTTATATGTGTATTATACTTGTCATAGCTACCACTGTAAAATGTTATATTTGTATTATACTTGTCATAGCTACCACTGTAAAATGTATTTGTATTATACTTGTCATAGCTACCACTGTAAAATGTATTTGTATTATACTTGTCATAGCTACCACTGTAAAATGTTATATTTGTATTATACTTGTCATAGCCACCACTGTAAAATGTTCTATTTGTATTATACTTGTCATAGCTACCACTGTAAAATGTATTTGTATTATACTTGTCATAGCCACCACTGTAAAATGTTATATTTGTATTATACTTGTCATAGCTACCACTGTAAAATGTTATATTTGTATTATACTTGTCATAGCTACCACTGTAAAATGTATTTGTATTATACTTGTCATAGCTACCACTGTAAAATGTTATATTTGTATTATACTTTTCATAGCTACCACTGTAAAATGTTATATTTGTATTATACTTTTCATAGCTACCACTGTAAAATGTTATATTTGTATTATACTTGTCATAGCTACCACTATAACATGTTATATGTGTATTATACTTGTCATAGCTACCACTGTAAAATGTTATATTTGTATTATACTTGTCATAGCTACCACTGTAAAATGTATTTGTATTATACTTGTCATAGCTACCACTGTAAAATGTTATATTTGTATTATACTTGTCATAGCTACCACTGTAAAATGTTATATTTGTATTATACTTTTCATAGCTACCACTGTAAAATGTTATATTTGTATTATACTTTTCATAGCTACCACTGTAAAATGTTATATTTGTATTATACTTTTCATAGCTACCACTGTAAAATGTTATATTTGTATTATACTTTTCATAGCTACCACTGTAAAATGTTATATTTGTATTATACTTGTCATAGCTACCACTGTAAAATGTATTTGTATTATACTTGTCATAGCTACCACTGTAAAATGTTATATTTGTATTATACTTGTCATAGCTAAACCCCTGTAAAATGTTTATATTTGTATTATACTTTCATAGCTACCACTGTAAAATGTTATATTTGTATTATACTTTTCATAGCTACCACTGTAAAATGTTATATTTGTATTATACTTTCATAGATACCACTGTAAAATGTTATATTTGTATTATACTTTTCATAGCTACCACTGTAAAATGTTATATTTGTATTATACTTTTCATAGCTACCACTGTAAAATGTTATATTTTATTAAATTTTCATAGCTACCACTGTAAAATGTTATATTTGTATATACTTGTCATAGCTACCACTGTAAAATGTTATATTTGTATTATACTTGTCATAGCTACCCCTGTAAAATGTTATATTTGTATTATACTTTCATAGCTACCACTGTAAAATTATTTGTATTATACTTGTCATAGCCACCACTGTAAAATGTATTTGTATTATACTTGTCATAGCTACCACTGTAAAATGTTCTATTTGTATTATACTTGTCATAGCCACCACTGTAAAATGTTCTATTTGTATTATACTTGTCATAGCTACCACTGTAAAATGTATTTGTATTATACTTGTCATAGCTACCACTGTAAAATGTTCTATTTGTATTATACTTGTCATAGCCACCACTGTAAAATGTTCTATTTGTATTATACTTGTCATAGCTACCACTGTAAAATGTATTTGTATTATACTTGTCATAGCCACCACTGTAAAATGTTATATTTGTATTATACTTGTCATAGCTACCACTGTAAAATGTTATATTTGTATTATACTTGTCATAGCTACCACTGTAAAATGTATTTGTATTATACTTGTCATAGCCACCACTGTAAAATGTTATATTTGTATTATACTTGTCATAGCCACCACTGTAAAATGTTATATTTGTATTATACTTGTCATAGCCACCACTGTAAAATGTTCTATTTGTATTATACTTGTCATAGCTACCACTGTAAAATGTATTTGTATTATACTTGTCATAGCCACCACTGTAAAATGTTCTATTTGTATTATACTTGTCATAGCCACCACTGTAAAATGTTATATTTGTATTATACTTGTCATAGCCACCACTGTAAAATGTTATATTTGTATTATACTTGTCATAGCCACCACTGTAAAATGTTCTATTTGTATTATACTTGTCATAGCTACCACTGTAAAATGTATTTGTATTATACTTGTCATAGCCACCACTGTAAAATGTATTTGTATTATACTTGTCATAGCCACCACTGTAAAATGTTATATTTGTATTATACTTGTCATAGCTACCACTGTAAAATGTTATATTTGTATTATACTTGTCATAGCTACCACTGTAAAATGTATTTGTATTATACTTGTCATAGCCACCACTGTAAAATGTTATATTTGTATTATACTTGTCATAGCCACCACTGTAAAATGTTATATTTGTATTATACTTGTCATAGCCACCACTGTAAAATGTTCTATTTGTATTATACTTGTCATAGCTACCACTGTAAAATGTATTTGTATTATACTTGTCATAGCCACCACTGTAAAATGTTATATTTGTATTATACTTGTCATAGCTACCACTGTAAAATGTTATATTTGTATTATACTTGTCATAGCTACCACTGTAAAATGTTATATTTGTATTATACTTGTCATAGCTACCACTGTTAACAATAATCAAGTAAAAAGCCATCCAGTTATATAATCCAAGTTGTTCACAATTCCCAGTTCGAGGTCATCCGCCGGCAATATGGGTGCAGATCACTGTGCGCTGATTTTCACAATGGTATGAGCGTCGGCCGTTCAGAAAGCAATAGCTAACAATTGAATGTAAAATTATCTAGTAAATTACAAACAGACACTAAATCTCGGGGTTAATTGTGACGTTCTGTAAAGGATGTGCAACTTTGTTTTAACTTTATAATCAATGTTCCGCCTTGACATTGAGATGGATCTGTTGACCTTAAAACTCGCAGAAGAATCATGACCATCCAAAGCCTAATCCCAGCAAGTCATCATCATGAATCTGAATGTTGAATCATGAATGATGACTTGGTAATATGTCTCTCAACCCATGTGAAGTTCCAATACCAGTCTGGCAAACTCCTCCGGTTTATAGCTTTAGAAGAAGGATTGATTGGAGTTTGGCAGCGTGATCTCCGTGGAAATGGCACTTCAATACCAGGTCGAGGAAAAGGTTTCTCCACCAGCTATCTCCGATAGATGCAAATCCCTTTTAGAGTTCGGATATGAAAGCCAGCGTAAAAGTTAAATTCAGCCTTCCAGATTATTCATAAACAACTAAGAAAATCTGTCAGTTGCATGTCCTTAACAGGACGTCGCAATCAACATCGGCATTTCTTGGCAGTTTGTGATTTCTTCTCAAGTTTACGTTCAGTAGTTTGCCATTGCTTTCTGAACGACATGAACTAATACTATTGTATGAAACCAACGCAAGGCGGCCTGCTTCCAAATCTCCCGCAGCTGTGTTTTGAACGCGGTATGCGGGATTACGAATTAGGTTCGTGGGCCCTTCGCCACAGAGGGAAGTACATTGGGACCTTCTGTAACATTCCCATAGAAAGGCATATTTAGGAGGTTAGATGTGAATTTGTGTATATACGTTTGTGCTAAAAAGACTATCTGCTTCAGTTTACAATTTGTGGCATAGAATTTTATTCTATTGATGACACTGTACTGGTACTTTTTAGGCTTTCCCTACTTCTGGAAGTTAAATCGCTATCTTTCAATAAGCAAACATGAGCTCTACCAACACAAACAGAATTTTAAAGTGGAGCCATGTTGGCATAAATACCAACTTATACCCTTTGAGTGGAATTTCATTAAAAATGTATGCAAAACTCGGCGACTCCACAGATAAAACTTGGTGACTCCAATAGGAGTCGCGACTCGCGTGTCGGATAGCACTGATCTAGAATGAACAGACTGCACACGTCAGACATCGCTGTCTGCAGCAGCAATGGAGAACAATCTCCAAAGATCAATGCTCTTGTTTTATAAACAGTTTGTCGTGCCCTGTACAGTCACTTAATACATGAAAAGATCGTATCGCCGTAAAGGTAAAGAGCGTTTGCTTCTAAACTTCTGCTGCGCTGTTATCGAGGTAGGGAGTTCTTTGCCTACACCGGTCAGTTGCACTTTAGCGTTTACTTCTCGTCTTTGACATGGGGACGTAGATTTTAAGTACTTCAGAAGTCGGAGTGGTTTCGCCTGATGGGGTAGTAAAAGGGAAAGCCAAGCCCCATCACGATTTAAAATTTGAGTATTTACTAATGAGACCACGACAGATAGATAGGCCTTGAAATTCAAAGTCTATTGGTACCTCAATTATGCTTGGATGTTCATTATGAGCGTAGATATTTACATCTGAGTGTCAAAATCTCGATACAGATTTCGCCATACTATATTCATACTTTGAGACTGGAGAGTCGCGTCCATTGTTATTGCCACTTCCTGCCAATATGGTTGTCTTAGACTGGCCGCTGACGGATATTACATCGGACTTCATCCATATGATCCGTCATGTTAAATGATAAATAATAGTACAAGTATACAAATAAATTATTAATAATCTTTAAACTTGTATTATTTTTAACTTTAGTAGTTTTTATTGCATGTTTAAGCGTTAAACAGTGTCCAGACCGGCAGGCGCCATCTTGGAGTTCCATTGACAAAGATTGATTTTTTTAACGACATTTCAAGCTATTTAAGCAATGAAACTCTCTAAATATATGTAAAAATGGGTGCATAATTCAAATATCCATCTAAAAGTATTTAAAAATTAAGAAAACAAGCTTTAAAATATAAAAGTACTTACTTTTTGTCAAATAATTATGTTTATTTAAAAGGTCATGATAATTTAAACCAATCGCCGTGCACGGAATACTAGGCTAACCTTTCCTGGAAAACCCCAGATGACGTATGTTGTTGCCAGGTGATGAAATGAATGAATAAATGACGTCGAAAGAATGCATGGTAATACTTAGATAGCGACTTCCGGGACACGGTTTTTTTGGCGGGATGACACCGTAAATGGATTTTTTCTTTACTTCCGGTAATGGCACGATGGAACACCCTCCCGAAAGCTGACCCACGTGCGAAAATCAGTCCAGTTAGGACTACGCTCGAGTGTAAAGCGAGAAAACGGAACAAAATACATGAAAAATATACTTGAGCTCGTGTGTTCCATCCATGATCTGGCATGCTGGTAAGCGTGTGCGTTCATGACTCGTGATTTCACTCGATCACCAGAGTCGTGGATCAGCTCAGTGTTCCTGTCTCGACCATGCCACGTAGTCAAGCCATCCAGGTATTTACTTATCTGACCTCCCCTTGTTCTCTTCCCCTCGATCTTGCCAGTTGTCACCAAGTTCTCCAATTTATTTTTTCTCATAACATGTCCAAAATCCAAAACGTTTTGACTGTCTATTTCTAATTTCTCTAATCAATTTACGATTTTCATTTGTTTCTTGTAGTACTTGGTCATTGGTTTTTATGTCTGTCCATGGTATTCTTTGCATTCTCTTCAAAAACCACATTTCCACAGCCATCAGATTTTTTTTTTCAGCTTGACTGCTCATTGTCCAAGCTTCGCATCCATACAAAAGTACAGGCTCCTTGTAACACCTCAACAATCTTTTTGTCGTTTCAATTGACATCTTTTTATTGGTCAGTATGTTTTTCATCTTGCTAAAGGCTACCTTCGCCATGTCGATTCTTGTTCTAATCTCTTCAAGTCATCTCCCATCAGATGTTATTACTGTTCCGAGTTAAGTGTACCTATTCTCGTGTGTTACCAAGGCCAATAATTTTGGCAAAGAATAGAAACGCCTTCACCTGCCAAAGGTGACATTGAATGGGCCGACTATCCCATTTCGTAGATAATAGTTGCACAACCTAAACAGTAGTTAACTCATCGGAACAGACAAAACAATATTAATATATGTGTATATTATATATGTATATATGTGTATATATGTATATTAATATATATGTATATAGAATAAAAGAACTAAATGGTATGTGAGAATCGCTAATGTGCAGCTCATTAGAGAGCTAGACAAGTCCATTCGAATCACGAGGGGAAGAAAGGAACTGGTCCTGATGTGACATGCATTGATAAAACAAGCATAACCTTAGAGCCCTTCCATTGGAATTTGCATGCTTTGTAATATCAGCTATATTTTCGTTCTGATTATTAGACACGACTACATAATATTTAGTCGTGTTTGTCCTGAGTTTTGTATTTCCATTTTCATGATTGCAGTCAGCTAGGTCTACTTTGTTTTGCCGATTCTTTTCATTTGAAAATGAATACGGTTGACATTTACGAGAACGCACTGAGCCTTTGAAAACGGATTGAATATTGGGTTTGGTGAGTGCAGAAATTCACATTAAACTTAGCCTATGGATGCATAAAATAAAACTTAGCAGCACTGTTTCAGGTCTTGATGGAGTGAAATAAAAAACATATGTAACAACAAAACTAAAAGTAGTATTCAAAACGTGCTCGTGAATTGTAGCATCAGTGTACAGAGTGAAGTGCCAAAGAACTGTGTACACATTTGCCTGCAACCGTTCTTTAAATCCTTGGGAAAATCCCAGGCAGCTAAAAACAAAAAAAGAAAACACAACAACAAACAACTCCCGAAGCGAATGTGCTATGGATATGTGAAGTTTTAGACCATCACATTTTGTATGCTTGAAGGCATGAAGGAATAGGTGGCCAGCCTTTCTCTTGTTTAGTGGGCGACGAGTGCAGGCGTAGAACCCTAGTCCGACTACACTCATGATATTATCTACGTAACTTCCTGGAGATTACACCAACGCGCCTGCATAAGGCAGCTAAGCAATTGTATAATTATTACATTGCAAAACTAATCACCAAAACTATTAGAAAACATAGCAGCCAGGAAAGTAATGTTGCATGTTGAAACTGCAGGAATCCTTACAAATACCTTATGAACTTTTTTTTTTGGCGCTCGCTCGCTTTGAACTCAAGCGTAGTCCATTCACACTATTCCTAGTTGTGCTGGACTAAATTTTGCATGTGGATTTGCTTTCCCTATTAATAATGTCCCACGCCATCAAGCGAACCCACTCCGACTTCAGGAGTGTTATGAACTTATGAAGCTGTAGGCCAGAAAAGGTGGGCTGGGGAAATTCTGGAACACATGCAGGCAACAGTCTCCGTCGTTGGGTAGACTGTAAAACACTCGTGGCTAGTTTGTTTAATAGCAACCGCCCTGATGGAAAGATTAGTTGCCCTCCGAATAGAAACACGGAACCAATACGCATATGTTCTGGTCTATCAGATGACACCCCGTTGTCATCTGTACTGTTTAGCATTACACAGTATTCAACATTCAACCCAGAGGACCTTGGGCGGATTCCGAATTTTGTATATGATCATTTCATTTATAAAATGAGCTTCAGCAGACATGAAATGTACAGAGATACAGGCCGTGCCGTGTTATGACACAGAGAGACGGTCGCATCAGGCGGCGCCCTCACGGGGAGGTATGCGAAGGAGAGGCGGCATCGAAGATTTAAGGGGCGGAATTTCGAAGATTTGTATCATCAAGGGGCGGCATTTCGAAGATTTGCATCATACTGAGAAAATCTACCGCATGGCCCTGCAGAGATATTCAGTGGACGTTAGACTTTTAGCCTTCCTTTTCTCGTCATTATCAGAAAAAAAGTCTGCACTTGATCTACTAGTCTAAGATAAAAGTCTGACACCCTGGTGTTTCTCAAGATGCAAAATATTCTAAAAGGCATCCTGGGGCATCCTCAATTAGCCAACAAATGCATTTAAACCCGACATGTTTCAGGCTAGAGTGTGTCTACTGTGTCTGGGTTATTGATTAGCAAAAGGGTCTGTGGGAGTGCATTGGCTAGCACGTTTGCCTGTCTGTCTGGTGGTCAGGTATTCAAATCCCTATGGAAATGAGTATTTTTTTTTCTTTTCTTTTTTTTTTTTACTGACCTAAGCTCACCTGTCAACCAAACCAGTTGCCAGTACCTTGGTAGCAGGAAATGCTACGGAAATCACACATGGTCGCAGAGAATGTTTTTATGTTAATTATAGAATTCTGAGTGATCTGTGAAAACATTGCGCTAACATCACATGCCCGATTCGCCTCAAAGCGAAAAGTGTTCTTTACTTATTTGCGTGTCATAGTCATTATTCGCTTAAAGGCGTAAAAGTGCCCTTTACTTAACTTTAAAAAGTCGCTTAAAAGTCGACAGGGTCGACTTCATTGCACCGGGTTTTATCCCATATGGCTCGGTCTCTTTCCACAGCACGGAAAGCGTCGCACAAAGCACGAACTCCGTAGCTTTTAGCGACGACCCACAGGAGTCTCCGAAACATTTAACTCGTAAACCGAAGGACGCGGCCCGGAATCGAACCCACAACCTTCGGAGCACGAGTCAAACGGCTTGACCACTTCGCCACAGAGACTCCCAAATTACCATATACCCAATACACCTCAGGACGTGTAAAAGTGTCCTTTATTTACTTACCATAAACACAACACACCTCATGGCGTGCAAAAGTATTCTTTGTTTATTTACTTGCTATAAACACAATACGCCTCATGGCGTGTAAAAGTGTCAGTTACTTACTTGTCATAAACATTATACGCTCAAGACATATAAAAGTGTCCTTAACTTACCTACTGTCATAGTCCTAACTATTTGCTCCTTCTAGCTCACTGGACTTGGACAGGCAAATTACAACATCTACGACACATATACTAATAACACATGACTGCAATCGGAAACTCGCAGGAGCTATCTCCTGAACAACCTTTATTACTATACTACAGGATAACAATATGGTCTCACTTCACGCTTAAGCAATCATTCGACACAAGCAGCCAAACGCTCGCTCACATGGGCGATATTTACACTGTCGCCCGTATGACCATTTGCAATCACAGTCTCACATCATCTCGCACATATCACAGTTGGCACATTCCTCGAATATCCATACACAACGTTCATCTCCATCTATCCGTCACAACACTATCGTTCGATCGTTCTATCACTCTCTAGATCTCCACACGTCCGTCTCTATTCGCTGTCTCACACACTCTGACTCCGTCCTCCTTGACCTTCCCACATCACGTGGGTCTGTTCACGGGCTTCTTGCTTGACCCTCCGTTAGCCAAGCCGTGATGTCTCCTACTGCCCTTGACCTCAGCTATGCTTACACTGACTCTCGCTTACATACCGGCACTTACACTATTACTTACATATAAGCCCCTGACACTCTCCCCCCCCCCCCCCCCCGCACAAACAATGTGGCACTTTCTCTTGGAAATGTGACACATTCTGCTGTTGTTACTCTTGGTACATTTTTTTTAAAACTTGTCAGGGGATTGTATGATAATCAGTATACGCTTGCGCCCCTTTTTATTCTGATCTTTTCCGAGATTAACTTTAAATATTGTTCTCTCTTTTTCAGTAGTGAGGTTTCTCTCAAGGTTTTGTCGTGGTCTGGCAAATGTTCTGGTTGGGTCTACTTCCATACCTCGTTATATTCTTCAATCCCCACTCCGTGACATTACATTCTGTTCATGTTTCCCAATCGATTTGCTGTGCATTATCATCTCATAGTTATTGTGGCTATGCTAGTTTAAGGATTCTCCATTGATTCACGCCTCGAATAAGGCTACAACTTCCTCTTACAGCATTCTTAAATTTTCTCTCTATTCAGACGTGGTCCCCCTCGTCTCTATTTAATGCACCCTAATCGATTCTTTATGAGCACGCTATGTCACTTTTGTGGTTATGGTTCGAATATACTTCATGTATGTAATAGTCCCCCTTTCCTCTTTTTATGTCAGACCTTGACTTGTTTCCCTTTTTGGGTACACCTCGTTTACTGTTCTGGAGAGTTATTATTAATCTCTTTGGTTGGTATAACCCTGTTGGTATGTTACTTCTTGTTACGATATTATGATGTTAATTTTGTACCACTATTGCTAAGCGTCATTCGTCGGGCTATCCACCATACGCGAAGGCAAGTTTGGTAACACTCGCGTATTGGGATTGCCAGGCGTTGATTCTCAGCATTACAACTTATACCTTTCACAGCTGTACTTACGCGTATATGTACATATCACATTCTAACAATACACAGTACTATAATACTAAAATTAGGCATTGGATGTCATGCAATTAATAAATTTACAATAAAATGTTCATCGTCGCTGCCTTTATGCACTTATAGGATACTGTTCTTGTCCTGTGAAAATTATGCACACGTAATTAAATTACCGGTGTTCACTGTTCATTGCGGTGCTGGAACATTTGGCATTTCTTCTTTCTGAACCGATTATTGACGTATTCTGTATATCATGATATTGTCTTTAATTCTGTATAGTATTTAAGACTTTGCACCACATTTGGACAATTTATAAATCCGTTCTGTAAAATTACTGGAGTTCACACCTGTAAAATATGTTTTACTGTTTTAAGTTCGGAGGCCTTACTTAGGAGTGTGGCCATGGTGCGTCTGTCTGAAACTGTCTTTGCCATAGTTTGTAGGTTGGCATCTGGTTTTTTAAACTGATCACTGGAAATGAATGTCTGTACTTGTGAAGTCCTTGTTGTTGTTGGTCGATTTCAAAATGTGGATTCTGTAGATACTCGTTTGAAACAAAGTCAATATGGGTATAGCTTACTGTTAGATACTTGAAATCACATGTTGAGTCTTACTGTTCTGCTGATGACACTTTTCACGTTGAATGAACTTTTATGTTGGTCTATACAATGAAGTGTGCTAGTATCATAGCGTTGGAGTCGTACAGCAGACAAGGCAATTCTGGAGTTACTCGATCTAAGGATATAAAGTGGGTTACGGTTAAAATTAATGTTCCGACGGGTGGGGCTTTACAAATTTAATGTTGAGATCATTTTGAGTGCTATCTCCAAACCTGCACTCGTACATGTGTGTATACATCCAATAGTTCAAATAATAATAATAATAATAATACACCATGTATAGTTTTGAACTGTAATCGTGCATGTTTGTACACTGCTCTGCAATTTGTGTATATTTTCCAAAATATGTAGGGTACTTTGTTGCTGATTTTTGTCAGTAATTCCACCGACTGATGATTTACCTTGTTCGGCCTAAGTATGTGTTTGAGTTGATTTGACATAGTGTTTATCAGTGGTAACAACAAATTTTGGTTCACCAGTACTGATGTAAGTATCAAAGTAAGCTGGTTTGTCATGAGTGCTATCATCTGTGGTGCGTCATGTTGATGTGTGAATAAAACTGTTAGTGACGTCATTTGTTTTGCATTTACAATGAGTAGTGCGAGTAGAACCATCCATTGTGTGCACTTGGGCATGTGTGTAGTTAACAGGAGGTATAGCATGTACCATGATGTTTTATGATCTTTTCCCGCCCTTGTGAAATGCTTGTCATCTGTACCTTTTTTTCTTTGTTGATATACACCAGTTTTTGTTTTTTCTTGTTGTGAGATGGTAGTTAAGTTGGTATGGTGTGGTACTTTGGTCTGTTCATCATGTTGTTGTATGATGAGTGGTGTAGTTAAGGCAGTGTTTGTTGTTGTGTTAACTTTCTGCCATGTCTGGGTTTTGGAATCTGTGTGGTCTATTACATTTAATACATTTCCAATTAATAAATCGCAGCAAGGATTGTCTAATAATGCACAAGTTACTCTGCCTGATAGGAAAGGTGATTTTATATTGGCCCATGCCATAGGATATTTCTCTACTGTTCCTGAAACAGTTCTGCAATAGATGTACTCATCTAGGTAGTCTTTAGGATCAGCTAGGGTCTTCCGAAGACCGATAAGACAGGACCCTGTGTCGCGTACACATGTGCATACTGTGTCATTAATGTATCCCTCACGGAATGTTAGTTTTCCTAACGACAGTCTAGATGTTTTGTTCATTTCATTTCTTGCTTGTGGAATATTCTCCTCTTTTACTAAGGAGTGCGGCTGACTACTGTTGACAACGTTATTGAAATATGGTACGAAGTCTGTTGGGTAAAACTCAGTCTGTTCTGAATTTGCAGTGTTTGGTCTTGTTTTCGTTTCTGTGATGTTTACTTTTTCTAAGTTCTGTGATGAACTGTTTGTTGTAATGTTTATGGCTGCATTTGCTTTTGCTTTCTGTAATCTTTTAACTCCTTCACACTCGAAACGTCTGTGGCCATACGCCAGGCAAAAATGACATTTTGTTCTATATTTCCTTTGATTTACCTTCCCCAGTTTTTGTGTTATAATAGTATTCAGGTATTCTTGATAAGTGGGATTCTTATCGCATATTCCATTTTCTGTATGTGGGGTGTTACAATGTTTGCACAGTACTGGTTTTGTTTTCTGTGATTTGTTTTGACAGTCTGTGGCTGCAGATGCATTTGCCCTTCCAGTACTCTTCTGTTGAGTGTTCTTAACAAGGTTCATACTTTGGTTGTAATATTCGCGGCAATTTTCTAATAAATTTTTGATGGGCTCTGTGTTGTGTTCTTCTAAATATTTTCCGCATTCGGCTGGGAGTGTTGCTTTTAGTTTTTCCACTATTAAGAAATTTATTGCTTCTTGATTGTTGTCTGTCTGTTTAATTTCAAATGTTAGCTTTCTGAAAAATTCTTCTATTTCCCTTATATACTGGGTGAATGATTTGTCTATGGCTGGTTTCAAATTTTGTACCTCTAATTTTAGAGTCTCGAAATAGTTTACATAGTGTTTTAATATCTTTGTTTTATAATATTCATAGTCTGCCCTTGACAAATCTGGTATGATCTCACTCAGTATTCTACTTTTTATTGGTACGTGTCCCGTGTACCATAAACCCCAATAATCTTTTGGGATTTTGTAGTCTTGCATTTTCTTTTCAAATTTCTGTGTCCAATCACGTATTAGGTCATGTTTTATATTACACTTTGCTTTGTCTTGTGTTCGTGTACCATCAAAAAAATCTAGCAACTCTCTGTACTGATTTGTGCCCCATAAATGTGATTGATCTTCCTCATCCGACATCATTTTCTGTTAATTAATATTTAACTACCCCAATGATGATTTTTATACAAGCAAATCAAAGAATGCAGATTTGGGTAATTAGCAATCAAAATTAATCAACTTATCTTTATCTGCTGTTTACTCGAACGCTTGATGTACAGGAACGTGATTCTCGTGCTGGTTACCGTTGACCTGTTCTGGTTACGTCGGTCGCTTTGTAGAATTGTAGAACCTGCTGTAGAAAGAAATGATGTTATTTTCGTTTTGATTTTGTTAACAATTCTCCGATTTATAAATTTTTACAGAATTATGCAATTGATCTTCTTCTTTACATAAGTAGCGTTCTTTTATGCATTTTAATTGGGAATGTGGTTCGTGTGTACTTCTGACACCATTATACCTGTCAGAGTCCTAACTATTTGCTCCTTCT
The DNA here is from genome assembly GCA_014155875.1 of Cepaea nemoralis. NCBI lineage: Eukaryota > Metazoa > Mollusca > Gastropoda > Stylommatophora > Helicidae > Cepaea > Cepaea nemoralis. Next base: position 85,377 of record JACEFZ010023880.1, read on the forward strand.
AGCTCACTGGACTTGGACAGGCAAATTACAACATCTACGACACATATACTAATAACACATGACTGCAATCGGAAACTCGCAGGAGCTATCTCCTGAACAACCTTTATTACTATACTACAGGATAACAATATGGTCTCACTTCACGCTTAAGCAATCATTCGACACAAGCAGCCAAACGCTCGCTCACATGGGCGATATTTACACTGTCGCCCGTATGACCATTTGCAATCACAGTCTCACATCATCTCGCACATATCACAGTTGGCACATTCCTCGAATATCCATACACAACGTTCATCTCCATCTATCCGTCACAACACTATCGTTCGATCGTTCTATCACTCTCTAGATCTTCACACGTCCGTCTCTATTCGCTGTCTCACACACTCTGACTCCGTCCTCCTTGACCTTCCCACATCACGTGGGTCTGTTCACGGGCTTCTTGCTTGACCCTCCGTTAGCCAAGCCGTGATGTCTCCTACTGCCCTTGACCTCAGCTATGCTTACACTGACTCTCACTAACATACCGGCACTTACACTATTACTTACATATAAGCCCCTGACACCTACCATCAATATAATACGCCTCAAGGCATGTAAAGTACCCTTTACGTAACATATTTACCATATACTAAATACGCCTCAAGGCGTATAAAAGTGTCCTTAACTTATTTACCACGTACCAAATACCTCTCAAGAAAAAAGGTGTAAAAGTGTCCTTTACTTTCTTAATATAAACAAATAAACAGAATGCGCCTGAAAGTGTGTAAAGCTGTTCTTTACTTACGCTCGTCCTTGTCATAAACACAATACGCCTCAAGGAGAGTAAAATAGCCCTACACGAGGCATGTTAAAATGTTCTAAGAGAAATTAATAGAAGATGCGGCATGCTAAGTTTCAACTCTGCTGACTTCAACAGATAACGTAGAGCTATGAAATCCCACCTTGTCTGTTGTATTCTTAATTTCATATATTTATCCTGTTCCCCCATCTTTGCATATATTGCTACCTAAATATGTAAATGATTCTGCCTCTTGAAGTGAGTTTCACCTTGAGGAATCTGGTTATCATTTGTTTGGATTGCCCTCATAAAAATTTGGTTTTATTCAACCTACTTCTGCAGCGTCGGTCACAACTGAGGTCCGGTTTCTCTCTCTCTCTCTCTCTCTCTCTCTCTCTCTCTCTCTCTCTCTCTCTCTCTCTCTCTCTCTCTCTCTCTCTCTCTCTCTCTCTCTCTCTGTGTTGTTGTTTTTTTTTAATTCTGTCCTTTCTTTGTTCTCTTTTGAGTTAGTCCTAAACAGGACTGGTTATATTTTATCCTCTCTGCTCTTCGGATTGGGTTAAGTCTTATGGGGCTCACCCTGACTGGCATGTTCAAACGAGAGCGAAACTCGAGTCTAGTGCTTCCACATTGATGGGCCTTAGGTTCATACCAGAATACTATCAGCGTTGCCAGTAGTGGGTTGTGCTCAATATTTAAATCTCAAATCCCGAAACAACCAAATAAATCAATGTTCAACTATGAAAAGGTTGCCGTTCCATGATGTATAGATAATGGGCCGTACTCCCAATAGTAGATCAACCGTTCGCAAACGGTGCTGCAAGTCAAACTAGAGTGGCTCGAAAGAATAACTTTCCACAAATATGAAGTTATTGTAAGCCCCTCTGGTTTCTGGGATTAGGACCAGGAAAGAGAGCTCCGCAATACAATCCCCGTGGGGCTGGCCCTTCGGTACCGTGTTATAAGGAGAGTCTCTATATCAGCATCACTTCGATATATGCAAGGCCTTTCATGGCTTAGATGATCTAAACGCCAATGCACTGAACTTAAGCTGACGTTCAGTCGTTCGAAGGGATTTTCCCAACCAACAGTTGTTACAGCAGAAAAATAACAGAAACCGTCACGTAGTTCCTCACTACGCGCTTTTAGAATTACCATCTGCTGGCTGAGAATAGTGTTCTCGAGAATCAATGTAAAAGCAGCGCATGGAGAATTGTTTTCTGGCAAGTCTCCTTTGGGCTGTGGTGACAGGGTCTGAAGAAAAATGCCCGACAATATCATTATCATAGAGCTAATTTAAGGCGAGAATGGAAGCATTCTTATCTCGGCGCCACACAAGCCTTCAATCTGACCGCTATTGAGGCTTTCCGGTAAGAGCATTATCTTCGCTGCTGGCCTCCTCCTCTCTCTCTCTCTCTCTCTCTCTCTCTCTCTCTCTCTCTCTCTCTCTCTCTCTCTCTCTCTCTCTCTCTCTCTCTCTCTCTCTCTCTCTTTTCCGCATGCGCAGTTTTATTCATTGACAAATAAACCCTCCCTTCCTGTTTTCTGCTGTAGTATTCCATCTACAATAACCAACCTTAAAATACCATCTTTATTTTCCCTAATATGCTCTTCTCGCGAAGTGACAAAACAAGACATGTATGCATGTTTATTATTGTAAACAAGTAACGAACTTATTTCCCATGTCATCTCACATACTGTGGGTGTGCTGAAAAGGCTTCATTCCATGTGATGTATTGAGTATACCATGATACCCCATATTTATAGACTAATCGGAACTGGGTGATATTCTATGAACAATTATGTAGCATTTGTGTTCACGTGCCCCGATTTTATTCTTAAATGGTTGTGAAATGGTCCATGACTCTCGTGCATATTGCCACGAGAGAAATGCATGTTGGCAAAGAATTGACTGTAATTTATGTGTGGTATTGTGTCACAGAGTCTTGTAACCTTTTATCATCTTCATTGCCGCAGCTAGTCCACGTATTTCTTCTTTTAACAGTGACCATTGTTGTTGACTTCTCTCCAAGATGTTCAAAGTTTGTGTCACTCTTTTTTTCATATCCTTTTTACAGGACATTGCAGTCAAACCAGCATTTTTCAGCTGCTGTTGATGTCTTGGCAAGTTTTACGTTCAGTAGTTTGCCATTACTTTCTGAACGACCGGATCACATACCTTTCCGTAAGAAACCAACGCGAATTTAGTTGGCAAGTAGGTTTGTCCTAGAACATTATATTGGTATGTTCTTAAGATCAGGAGACGAGTTTGATTTTCAGTGTGTCTCTTGACAATTCAAGTTTTAAAATATAGCGTCAGTTGGTGGTATTTTTGCATACCACCGCCTCAGTCCTTCCAGCATAATTTCTCTCGGCCTGTCTCTGCCTCTTCCTACAATGACTTGTCCAGTCGACATGATGCTTACCGTCGCCTCTCTTCTCATCATATGACCAAACAACATTGTCTCTTTCTTAAAGCTGTATATAATGCCTACTTTCATTAGCATCTTCCTTGCGATCGTTGTTAGTTATTCCTGCAGTCCAAGGTATTCGCGACATTGGTCTCAGGAACTACTCTCCGTTGTTCCCAACGCTTCCTAATTTGTTCATGCTGAACATTGTATTATAAACAACGGTAAGTGAATTCACGATCATAAAATTAATATTGAACTATGAGAGGAAGAAAAGCTAAAATTGAACTGAACAAGAAAAGGAAACAATTGAAAATAAGAAGACGCAATAATAAAAATTAAATAAGCCAAAATTAAAATCCAAGGCTATGATTTAAAACACGTATCTAACTCTTTTTAAGATATTTTTCCCTACCATTTTCCCGCACCACAAAAGTTTAGAGATTTGCAGCCATACGAGAATTGCCACGTTAAGCTGACAAGTTTATGTTAATGTTATCGACAGAATTTAGCAAGACGCACTTTGCGAGAGAAAATAACTACCATTTGAGCGTTAATTTCTTTATTTAAACGGTTAGTCGACGTGGCTGAAGGGATAAGAGAGTCCCAGATCTTACACTTTGCCTGCACTGGTGTTGGAGTTGCAGGTTCTTCCCCTACACTGGTTAGTTAGTTAGTTAGTTAGTTATTAGTCCTCTTACTCTTGAGCCTAAGTCGGCGCATAGGGCAGAAGTCATGGCTCTCCATGTCTGGCGGTTCGCTGCTACCTGTTGTAGATCTTGGATGTTCACTTGGCCGTTGAATGAGCTTTCTCTGATGATGGTTCAACGCAGGGTCTCTCTTGGTTTTCCCTGTTTTCTTTTCCCTACTGGTGACCATATGAGACTACAATGGTCAGTTGGGCTTAAACGTTGTCTTCTTGTCCAGAAAGAAATAGCAGACTACTGTACGTAAAATTGCTTACAAAATCAATCTGGGGTTGACTGCAAAGAATAAGCATTTTTTCACTATCTAAGAACACGTTCGAACAACTGCATATCGTTACACAATTATTACGAAAGATATAATGAACAATAGGAGGATGTTACTATAACATTTCAGTTATGACAAGATATACATGGATAATGCATGGGTACACTTTCGAATAACAAGAGGTTGTTACTACTGTATAACGTCAAAATTACCACCATATATGCAGGGATAATTTAATACACTGTGGAACAACAGGAGAGTGTTACTATAAAATCACAATAGCGACGAGATATGCAGGGATTGAACACCATTGAACAACGGGAGGATGAATCAACAACGTTACAATTACCATACGATATATAGGGAAAGCCGGTCTCCCTGGCCTAGGGATTTGCGACTTTCTTCGTAATCCCGTTTATCCACGTGGGCAAACGCGGCTGCGCGAGAATCGGTAGCGGTTCTCGCCGCCCCCGATACTATCGGGATATGTGAACCGGCAGCTTAGACAGTAATGGCAAACTACTGAGCGTAATCTTGCCAAGAAATTAACTACAGTCGCAAAATGCTGGTGTTGACAGCGATGTCCTGTAATAGGATATACAAAAGAAAAATATAGGGATAATGTCTGGATCGAACGTACAAATGCATAAAAAATCAACCAGGGGTTGCTCGCAACGTCCTGCAAAGAACATGCACCAAAGTATGTACTATTGAATAGCAGGCGGGAGTTACGATAACATCACAATTGTTCAGATTTTTTGCACCATGCTTTCTTGACAGGCGGTAGTTTGTTACATAGTGCTTCAAAACGGCATCATAGCTACAACTTGACCATGGATGGAGTTATACCTCTCCATACCACAAAGCCTGGGCTGGATTGTAGAGACCATGTGTTGCCAGATGCTATCTCTCTCTCGGCCTACCTAGTTTACTCCACAGGAAAGGTAACACCAATACATCTGGAACAATACAAGCTACAGAAGCTGTCAGATCAACAAAGCAATGCTCTAACTGCCCGCCTGGTGAAGCTTTAATCCTAGACCAGTTTCCGACCATGACTTAGGGCCTGGACTGCCCTACCATAACATTTAGTCTTTGGTTGCATTTCCCTAGGATTTTGGACTTGTAGTACTTGGTTCCTTAGCCCAGCCACAGAGCTTCGCGCCTGGTGCGACACTGTTAGCTGTGGATTTGATGTACAATACTTTTTCATCTGAGCGAAGTGGTGTGTTGTGAACTGCATGCTCAGAAAAATAGCGGGTGGCATGTTGCTGAACTAAGTAGTTTGCCGTATTCAGCAATGCGTGTGGAACTGCTGATTTTTTTTTTCCAAGTAACTGCAACTTCCATCAACGATGAACTGCAATTATTGTGGCGGACTATTGTGTTGGCATTCTGGCAGCGGCCTTAGTCATACTTTTATAAGCGTGTACGGACTGTTGATTTTGTTGGGACTCCTGTCTGTTCCACTTTTCACATGGAAGAGTTAGGAGCTTTTTGTGTGACATTCACTGGCACAAGAACACAGCATTATGGGGTCATCAGTTGCCATGATGTTGGAACTGCTACTAACAACTGACTAACAAGGTGCAGATGCATGTATCATTTATATACCAACAGATAACGTACGGGATCCCATGAGTCGTTTTGACTACATGGCGCTAGCCACATATTTTTATACAGATCGGCACTCAATGGGTCATGTGGTTAATATCACACCGACCGCCTTTATTTCCCAGAAAATTTCCAGGTGCTCATTTAGGCTGAGTCAGTCTTGGAGAGTTGATCTTCCCAACGTTCTTGCATGCTTGTGTTATGTAGTTGCTTCTCGCGTGCTTGTATGATTGTCGTAATGTCTGTGGGGTGGGCAGAGCCATTACTTCACTATGTTTCCTGAGATAAGTTCTGGGTATTGGGATAGGTGTAATTCGTCTACCGACCCCCTCTAGTTTCCTGGACCCTGCCTTCTCACAATCTTTCAACCTAGAGGAGCCAACCACTAGGGCTCAATTCTGACGATATGACCCAGTTCTGGCTTTATCGAATTCATAATGGAACATTTTATTAACTAAAATAGTGACTTAGAAAGCAGTTCTAGATTGAATGAGGGAGTATCATAGATATATAGATCAAGGGATATCAGTTAGACAGATAGAAAGGATTAACAACTGGGCGTATGTGACTTCATCACAGGGTGTCTACCATGGGTTGAATTATACCTCATGACATAGTGATGACAAGTCACCCAAAAGGACGGGACGATCGTGGATCGTGACCCATGTGGCGAGCGATATTGTCACCGGAGCGAACACACGTGATCGCGAAGGTGACAAGGCCATTCTAGCCGTGGACGTCGTTTCGTGCGGACCACATTCAGATAGAGTAATGGCCAAAACAGCGTCACTCTTTTAGATAGCGTTTGTTTAGATACTTGTAATGTGAAATTAGTGTCGCACATCTGATTTGTATATTGGTGATGTCTACTTGAGTTTGTGTAGAATATTATACACCTGAAACTACAACTAGCGTTTGAGTCGACTGCTGTTCGAGTTCATTGTCCAGTACTGTTGTGTTGGGTTATGGTGGAGAGTCGTAATAACTCTCAGCCAAATTGTATGCTGAGAAATGACCAAGGTGCTGACTGGAGAAGAAGAAGAAAAGAATAAATCATACCTCAGTTGGACACGAGAAGTAATTCTACAAAAGTATATCGACAGTGTGGTCATTCGCACTCTGGCAGTGTCCAAAGTTCATGTCCGTACGTAGGGTTATCACGGGTATCTCACCGAGCCTGTGGATCCTCTGTCCGATAGTGCAGCCTTGTCAGTTTGATGTAAATAGGTGCCTGCACTTAGGCAACGATTCGGATCTTCACAGTAGCTAGAATTGACTCACAGGCTTCGGTAACTGATGACTAGCTGAATGTCCTGTTCTCAGAAAATCTGAATGTTCACGATCACAGGAGACCCTATGGACCCCTGAAAATTGCAGCCCTCGCAGTGTACCAAGTCAATCTATGGGATCGTCACTGGGTCTCAGTGTCTCACAATCCTCTAGACAAGGAACCTTCTCGTTGGAGCATGGCCGCTCTGTTCTTTGTCCACAATGTCAGTATTTACTTCGCCATGATATCAGTTTATGAGCCACTCTAAATACAGTCACTACCAATGTGGGTATATAGATGGTGTTTCGTTGGAGTGGAGTTCAAACCTGGGTGGATTGAGCCAAAGGAGTCTTCACACTCAGGTCCAATGAGCTGTTCCAACACAGGGGACACGGCATTAAGAATGGGTGGGAGAATTTTGAGTAGAACCCAGTCAATGGCATATCTTGGCGTGAGGATTGATCGTAGCCTGTCCTTCAGAGATCATGTCGATTATGTCATGACGAAAGCTCGAAAAGGTTTGTCAGAAATTAGAGCCATGACGACTTCCAATATCGAGCAAAGACTGCTAATACTTCTGTTCCAAGGACTGGTGCTTTCAAGCATCGAGTATGCCCTGGCCATCCTCACTGTCAGTACTACACAGATTGGAAGACTTGGAAAGGTACAAAACGAAGCCATGCGCATCATTTTGGGCTGCACGAGAGACACCAGCTGTGTAGCAATGAGATACCTCCTTGACTTCCCGACAATGGAACACATGATCAAAATCTGGAGAGCTTGTGCATACTTAAAAATAGATGCAGATGAGCAGCACCCTCTGCATGATGCTATATTCAGAGAAAAAAGTGACAGGCTAAAGAGGGGCAAATCATGGATGGGTCGGGCAGAAGATGTCGTCAGACAGGTCTGCAGTCTTACCAGTGTCAACCCCGGCAAGGAATGGGTACCGGTGCCTTCAGCTTTTAAGTGCACTTTCTCATGTATTATCACACTCGACAGATGGTGCAGAGAGCAGAACCTGCCACTGTCAATGCAGAGGTCAACGCGCTCATCTATGAACACTCAGACAGCCCCGAAGTGCTCATCTATACAGATGGATCTGTTGTAAAGCAGCAGAGAAGTGCGTGGGCATTTACAGCCCGTTCAGTGGGCCGAACCGTTCAAGAATCCAGTGGTGCCCACTCTATGACCACGAGCAGCATGACGATGGAGGTGATGGCAGTTACACAGGGTTTCATATGGCTGGAATGACAGCATTATACCAACGTGTGTGTACTAAGTGATTCAATGAGCATGATTCATAAAGTCGAAGCTGGATCTGTACGTAGACAATGGACAAAGTCGCTGCGGAAGTCTGTTGTCCTTCATCTTCGTCCAGAGACATGCGGAAGTCGAGGGAAATTAAAGAGCTGATAAACTGACTGGCTCTGCACCCCCTGTAGATGGCCAGCTCATGGATCGTGCCGATGTTATTGACGTCCTTAAAGAAATGGCGAGAACAGAGGACTTTGACGTCAGTGAATCCACATCGCTGTCCAGGATGAAAGACTTGGGAGTAAGAATCGGCACGGCCAGACGAGAGAGGTACATCGGGAAAACAAGGTGCCTCGCCAACCAACACAGAACTGGCACTATTAGCCACCAGACGCTGATGCATATGCTGGGGGGGGGGGGGATCTGAGCACCTATGGACCTGTCCGGAGTGCAATGAAGATACCCCGACTGATAACTGATAATTGATAACTGATTAGACCGTCTTCCTCGTCGCTGTTTTTAAACGTCGCCGTCGTCGGTGTTGTCATCAGGATCGCTAACATTTTTCGTTGCCGTATCATTGTACAGTATGTCGTTCTCACTTCCGTCTTGCGCACCGCTTCATTTTCAGAAATCGACAATGGATGATTTTTATGTCGAGTTCTGGCACACGTATGATGCTATCCGCTGCATGATATCATGTAGCGTTGGCGCTCGTCCAGTTATAAAGGTGTGATCTCCGCCTATCGGTCACGCATTCCATTTCTTAGGCAATGTTTTAGCTTCATTACCCGTAACTGAGGCACTGGTATTATTAATTACGGCTGTGCACAATACGTATAAAGCACACTTTTACTTTCAAATCTGACTACAACTAAAGCCTGCACACTATAATGCTGTGCGTCGAAATTTTAGTCAAAATGTTACTGTAGTTGTTTCTTAAATTATTCTTTTTCTGGAATCTTGCATTACGATATTTTCGCTAGTAGACCTAAATTTATCATATTTTTTTTTCACTTGTAGACCTATATTTCACATATTGTCAGTTGTAAGACTCCATTTCTTATATTTCGAATAGCATTCCTGATTTATCTTATTATCAAGCCAAGACAACCTTTTCCGTGTATTTGTTCCTCTTCTTCTTTGTTCGCGCTCAGACCTTCATGTTAATGTCTCTAATACAATCACTAGTAAGTTTCAGGTATTGTCTTCTATTTTCCCCTATGCCATGGAAATTTAATCTCTTTTCTACCCAGCTCACTTTATCTCCTCTGATAACACTGCATCTCAAATTAAAGCTGCCAATTTCTTTTAACCTTTGTGTAGAGTAAACTAAACACACCGTAATTTGTGTTTTTTCCCATTACGTTACGTTCGCAGGCTTTGAACTAAGCGTTGTCCATGCACATGCTTCTTCTAGGAAGTGCACAAGACTGATTTTGCGCATGGATTAGCTTTCCCTATTACCAATGCCCTTCGCCATCAGGCAAACTCACTCTGACTTCTGAGGTACTTGTAATTTACGTCCCAAAGTCAAGGACGAAAAGTCAACATTTTAGTCCAACTGACCGGTGTAGGGGCTGAACCCACTACATCGGCATCGGCACATCGGAAGTTTCACATTTAGCGTTCTTATCCTTTCAGCCATGCTGACCTCCAGTCAGTGTAATTTGTTTAAAGTAAATTGTTTATCTTATGATTCCCAATGGAACCAAATAGGTGTGTGTGTGTGTGTGCGCGCGCGCGCGCGTGTGTGTGTGCGTGTGCGTGGTACTACAAATTAGAATGAGAAATAAATCCACGGGTCTTGATTAGCCCTCATGAAAGTAGAGGTTTCAAGTAAAGATTAAGGAACACTAGACAATATAACAACTGAAAGTAGTAATGTGGCCACATCGGGATTCGAACTTACAGCTTCCAAATGACTATAGCACTTCACTGTAGGTGACAAGACTAAAGTCGAGAGGGTCAACTTCATTGCATAGGGTTTTACCCCAAATGGCTCGATTTCTCTCCACAGAACGGCAAGCTTCTTGCCGAAATTATCGCACAAAGCACGAACTCTGTAGTTCCAGCGATGACCCCCAGGAGTCTTGGGAAAAATTGCGCTTGTGTTCGGAACGACGCAGTCCGGGGAACGAACCCGCGACTTACAGAACGCGAGACAGGCGGGTTCACCACTTCGTTACGGAGATCACCGTAATGTGCTTCGTCGTCTGACCAGTTAGACCCATAGAAAAGGTTTCTCTATTACCTGATCCCACAACTGTGGAATATGCAGATAGTTCCTATCCAACCATTTAAATAGCACTAGTGGTCTCAGAAATGAACATTAATCAAGCATGTGGCAAATAAACACACAAACACATAGAACCGTTAAACTGCGTCTAGTGTACTACGAGCAGTGGCGAACTAGGTTTTAAAATATTGATTGCCAGGAGACAAAGTTGCTAAAAATGTCATTCACATTTAAACATATATGTAATGTTTAAGGGGGCTCACGGGGTCCTCTTGCCATCGGGCAAGATGACACCCTGGCCAGTCCGCCACTGATTATGAGCATTTAAAGAGGAGATGATAAGGCCAGTATGTCCGAATGGATAAGAGCGCAGGTCTTAAACTTCTGGTCTGCTGATGCCGAGGTAGTGGTTTGAACCCCTACATCGGTCAGTTGCACCAAAATGTTGACGTCTCGTCCTTAACTTGGAGACATAAATTACAAGTCCCCTAAAAGTTGGAGTAGGTTCGCTTGGTTGCGAGAGACACTGGTAATAGTGAAAATTAATCCACACCAAAGATCAGTTCAGTGCGCTAGAAGTTTGGGCTACGCTTGAGTTCAAAGTGAGCGAAGAACCCAAAAATAAAATAAAATAATAATAATAATAATAATAATAATAATAATAATAATAATAATAATAATAATAATAATAATAATAATAAAGAAGACGCATGATTGATTGGTTCCATTGTGTAACACAAACACAATTATCAGTGTTTTGGAACACTTGGGGTCACTGAAATAGAATGAGAAATACATTTACGTATATTGATTGGCTCTCAGAGAACTTCATTTGGCGTTAGGGAAACTGAAAGTTAATTAGTCGAGACGAAATGTCCTGATATGCGAGTCATGTATACAGTCAGATGTAAAAACATACTTCTGGCACTGCGATGTAAACACTCTTGACTTTCATTTCTCCTCAGATGTTATTATTGAAGGTTGCCTTTCGCTCGCTTTGTTTTCTTAACTCCAAGTCAACTGTCTGGCGGTTACGTTCCGACTCGTTTTGGCGTTTTAGCTATTTCCCCCTACGGAAAGTCGTATCCATGGCAACCCTTTTTGGCTTTTACTCTTAGTGTACAGATGGCTACTTGAAAAACAAAATTCAAAGGTATTGATCTTACAAAAGACTGGAGAACGAAGTAAACATCAGATAATACACAAGATTTATATGCCGCTGCTCGAAATGGTACATAAAAGATCGACCCAAACTGTCAAAAACTATTGTAGATAGCAAATACAGGTCGGATATGTTAATTGTTACTTCTATTATAACAGTGGTTCTCATCCTTTTTTGGCCCGTGCCCCCCTTCACCATATTTTCAGAAGGTCATTTCCCCCCCCCCCTTTCGTATTTCTTACCTACAATTTTGGCACGTGCTCCCCTTCACCATATTTTCAGAACGTCATTCCCCCCTTTCGTATTTCCTACCTAAAAATCCCGCCCCCGCCCCTAAACAGTATATGTAATAATGGAAGCTAAATTTAATAGCACATACTAAAACAAGTCTAGACGTTCACTTACTTTATAAATTGAATTTTAGAAAGGTGAGACGTACAGAACCGTACAGTATGAAGGGAAAAACAATATCAAGTAATCGGTTCTTGTATTAACGCGATCTTGAAATAATATTAATTCCCCCCCCCCCAAACCCTAATATTCCCCCGGGGGGGGGGGGGGGGGGGGGAATTCCTCACCGGTTGAGAACCACTGTATTATAAAAAAATATTAGCTGCATATCCTTTACAGTTAGTAGCAGTCACTCCCAGCTATTTTTTTTTTCTGTTTGTGATTCTTGGGCAAGTTTACGTTCAGTAGTTTGCAATTGCTTTCTGAACGGCTGTCACTCATACCATTGTACGCGGTATGCGGGGTTACGAATTGCATTCGTAACTCCTTTCGCCACAGAGGGGGATAATTGTTACTATATAATTATAGCATTGCTTTTATCATAAATTCAGACTACATGTTTTCTATCGGGGGGGGGGGGGCAAAAAAGACATTCTAACCTGCACAGTTCGAGTCGAGGCGACTGCACTAGCCAGGCGGCCTTAATTAATTCCTCAGGCTCAAGGACCCCCCCCCCCTTTTCTTTCCCCCCCCCCCCCCCCCCCCGCCCTACACTGCAAAGTACTATAGGCAGTAAGTAGATGACAGACAGAATATAGTATTACTGCTGGTGTCTGCAGTGATAATCTTTTGCCGCTGAGGGAACATTGTAGCTTGCACAATCAGTTGCCTCAAAGCGTACATGTTAGGATTTTTAGACTTTATTTCACCTTCAACAGATAGTTTTTCTTTGCCTTTGAGGGTTTACAACAATGTGTGATATCGATATCCTAGCCCCTCGGATAGTCGATTGTCTTTAACTGTTAATGTTAAATAAGAATAAGAACATTGCACTCGGTATAGACGCATTCTTGCGCGGTCTCTTACGTCAAATATAGGACTGTCCATACGCTTTTTTGTACTTTTAATGGGCTGACTGCATAAGCGACTGATTCTTCCTGGCTCCAAGTGAAATCCGTGCTGCGCTGATTCATTCGATGAATTGCAACACACAATGGGATGTCTTAAATTAGACTGCGACACCCATGTTCCCTTTTTTATTCCTGTGAACAGATGAATCGTTACAATTATCTTGGAGCCGTCATAACATCGGATGGAAGATGTCTTGTAGAAATTAAAGCACGAATCGCGATCGCAACATTAACCCTTTGCATAATGGAAAACTATATTCGTAGATATAATATCGATTGCTGTGAGGTGGGGGAGGGGTGTTATAGTGCTATGTAGACTTTTCAACTGCTGTACACATGTGAGACGTGAACAATAAGTCAGACACGCTGAGAAACATGCATGTTACGCTAGCAGAAATGTGGTTTCTTAGGGAAAGTGCAAAGAATATCAGATGGAAAAACATATTTCATGGACAGAAAAACACACGAAGTAGGCCTTCGAGAACAGATGATATAAAAAAACAAATTAATTAGAAAAATGTGATGTAGAAAGTCAAGATGTTTTGAGGAGAAATAGACTTGAAAATATAGTGACGGCAAGCACACTTGACTGCAAAATAGCAAGAGGAACACAATGAGATCTTCTATTTGTTCGGTCATCTTTTGAGAGGAGTGAGTCAGATCTAGTAAGCAACTCAAAGGTCTACTGTCCGACTTCGACATGAATTTATGTACAGTTTGCTTCATCTAGACTGATTCCATCCAGGCTTTATCTGTCGGAGCAGTAACTGTACAGCCTACCCTTTGCTATTTCCAACTGTCACTGGATTTTTAACTTGAACAACGTGCACATTGGACCTCCTGCTTTTCACCTTCATCTGAGCAGGCTATGAATCCGATCTCACTACCAAAGCGATGTGTGTTGTTATTATTATATACCATGCTACACGCTGCGGGATTTGCTGAGGAGGGGATCCGAGCACTAATGGACAGAATGGTTCGATGTGCAATGAGGATGATCTGTCGACTAACTAACTAACTAACTATTATATACCAGCGGTTCTTTGAAAATGACCAGCCCATTGCTGAGATTGAAGCCAGTAGCTCCTGAACCTGAAGTGGACACCGTAATCTCTTAGCCACAGTCCCTCCAGGCGATGAAACAAGTACAGTGTGTATTTTTAATGGCTGTGCAGTGTTTGAAAATATTGCCGGTCCAAGTTTTGTATTTACCTATTATGTTGCATGAACTTTACAGAGGTGAATACAAAACATGGACCGGCAATATTTTCAATCACTGCACAGTCACTAAAAATGCATCCTATACCGTCATGGATTGGCTAAAAGGCATCAAGAGTACAAACCTGATCCAGGACTGAACGCCCACGCTTATCGTCATGGCACAAGATGGTGATGAAATCACGAGATATCATCGCCCATGCCAGCTGGTACTTGACAATAATAAGAGTTCAGAACCCGCGTGCATCTAGCACTTACCATAGCCTGTATTAGTGACTTCATCATCATCATCCAGTGCCTTGCCGGCTGGATTAGGCGATCATGCCTCTCCACAAATTGCGATCTCCGACGGCATGAATCAATTCGTGTGTCTACTCTCTTCCGTGCCATGACACAAGACTATCAAGAATCTCTCACGTTGTCTTCCCTTATCTATTGTTCCGCAAATCTTTCCGGTTGTCACATGTTCCAGTTTTTGTTTTATCATAACGTGGCCTAAAGAAAGGTGACTGCCGCTTTCTGATATTTGTGATAAGTTGTCTTTGCGACTTCTATCCATCATGTGCCATGCCGATAAGTGTGGGCGGTCATTGTCTTAAAGTGCCTGTCCTCTAAATCCCACGGGACCGTACACTCAAAGCAACCTAAATTGAACTCGTCAAGAACAGATCAGAACAACAAAACATGTTCTATCTTACCAACAGGATCATGAACATATGGCAGACTCAAATCGAGCAAGCGAAAGACGTACTTTTATTCCGCCGCAGGACAAAAGATATAACTCTTGTAGAAACGTGAGCTGATCCCTATACGCAGGATCGGCGCTCACTTAAATAACATCTACTTACGAGCTCCGAGTCCAGCTCGCTGCCCTTGAGGCTTAATTATCCAAATCCTCAGTTCAACTGATTAAATAAAAGTCTAGGTATCTGCACCCGGTCTTTCTACTGTTGTGTTGTCTTTAATACATTCCTCTCCGGACTCCCAGCTGCTTCATCACGAAATTACCGCCTCCAGGTGTCACCTTCACACGGAGCTTTTTAGAAACACATCCTTTCGAATCCACAATTCACAGCGTCTCCCGTTGCCGTCCAATGACGTTGATTTCCTTTCCTTGGTTTCTCATATTTGTCGTCCAGTTTTGTGACTGTCTGGGAAAATCCAGTAAGGTCTCTTCTTTATACTTGGTGGCGCGTGTTCCGTTATGTGGCATAATGCCCCCTCCCAGATAAAAAAAATTATTTATAATTTTTTTCTTTATATCTGTATATCTGTACGACTACCACAACAATTTTAACCACAACTGAATAGTACTTGGTTTTACCCCCTTATCTACCCTAAAAAAAAATAAAGCTACATAACGGGCACGCCCACCTGTCCAAACCCTCCGTTGGACGTCGTGTGGCTGATTATGGGCAATCAGACCAACTAATAACATATTAGTCCCTACCTTGTCATAATAGACAAGTGTGTCCTAACTCTAGGTTTTACCATGAGTTTAGGACGAGGGTAATAATGAGGTGTTCCATGTAACCATTTTTGTTGTAGTTGACCCTTGTTGTCCTTGTTTGGTACCATACATCTTTTCCTTTTCCTGAAATTTATCTCCATGGGTAGGGTGACTTATACGCTTTCCGCCTTGAGAATCTATTGATCCTTTTCCTGTGGATATCTTAAGAATGTCGCTTGATTGTATCTATTCTTTTGCTCCTTCTGTGCAGCTTAATCCATCTACTATAATATTAATTAATCCAACAACATTGTTAATGCAAGTAAATAATTAATATCATCGAATTCAATATTTATATTAATACCAATATCATATTAATCAATCTGCAATTACTTATTAATAATTTAACAATCAACTAATGAATAACTATTAATAACACAATCATATACCGTTCACAGTTAGTGTGACAATACAAAACAAAATACTTGGCTTAGCCATTGAATGCCAATGAATGTTCCAATCATGCGTCTCTTGTGAAGTTCTTATTCCGCGTATTGCCTTCACTCACGCTGTCAATGGAAAATCGGTAACCTATGTACCTAATTGACTAAATTCTATTTGTAATAATAATATATTATAGTTGATTCTTATAGCATTGTTCCCTCAATTCGGCGCTATCTGACTATATCTTTATCGAATTTCTTACTAACTTATGAAAGAACAGAACATTAACATATAACTAATTAACTTATAACAAATATCTGCCTTTCTATTAATTATAATCGACTGAGAATGTCTCACAGAATGTGATTGACCAAATAAAATCTTGTAGATCTTTAATATAGATATAGACTTGTGAAGAATGAGATATTGCAACTATTCAGGACTTCTAAGAAACTAAATCAGCAATATAATATAATATTCTGATTCAACAAAAATAAATATTTAAACCAAATAATTTATTAAGTTCTCTAATAAATATATAGTTATGAACAATTATCCGAAGAATAGCGAACCGAAATATTATCCAACTGATTGTAGAGACATTAGATAGTATGAACATCTCTAAAAAGTATATATTTATATCAGTGCCACATGCCATAATTAAGTAATAAGACCTAAGACCCTAATGTGTCTGTAATGTATTCTGTGTGAATATGAACCTAACACTTTCATCCCATTTTATTTTTCTTTTATTCTTCCTTTCATTCTATTTCGTTCTCTCTTTCTTTGTTTCAAACCTGTAAAATCTCTCATCTGCACTCATGCCAATATTTGCACATTGTAAATTTGTTGATTGGAACAATGTTATTGTTTTCAGTCTTGCATATCTTCTGTAATGCATACGCTGCAATGCCGTATGTTTGTTAAATGTGTACCAGAAGTACGACAAGTAATCGTCAGTGCGTGTAACTTTTGAATGTTTCAACAATATGTCATTTACAGACAAACAATCTCGTTTGTTTTGTTTTTGATTTATGTTCTCGGATGTAGAATCATTTGATGAAGAATGTTTGTTTATTTCTTGTTTATCGATGTAAACACCACTCCTATCTGTTGCGTTATCACACATTTGTGTTATCTCGTTTTCGTTAACAGTTGTTGTAATCTGTTCTATTTGTGTGTTATCTTCTTCTTCTTCTTCTTCTTCTTCTTCTTCTTCTTCTTCTGTTGTTTCAATTTGGGCATTTGTACTTGTAAGTGTTTCGTTAGACTTGTGTTCTATAGTTCCTTTCTGAACGAAATCTCTGGCGATTGGTTCTTTCACTACTGTAGCACATACTTTACTTGTGTGATTACTTTCATACATTTGTCTTATACGCTCTTTCCACATTGCTTCCTTTGCAATATTCTCATTTTGAAGTGCGAGTCGTTTTTGATTGATTTCTGCCTCTCCAGTTATCCGCCTTTCTTCCATCTCTCTCTTCATTGCAAATATCTTTTCACGTTGCAACGTTAATTCTTTTTCTCTAGACTCTATTCGTTCGCGTTGCAAGGCTACCCTCTTTTCATGTTCCAGTGCCTTTAAGTCTGCGACTGCGGTTATCTGTCTTGCCGTGAACTCTTTTCTTATTCCAGCTATCTCATTCTGCTTGATAGCCATCTCTAGTGCCCATTTCTTTTGTCGTTCTTGCCGTTCACGCGTAGCTTGAAGTTGCTCTGTTGCATGTTCTTCTCGTTTTTCCATCCACTCACGTGCGGTTTGAGCTCTGAATTCTTGCAGCACCCAATTCCTAAGGTCCGCACCAGCTAAACCATTCTTCTCACCCAACTCCGTGAAATATTGTAGTGTCGACATGTTGTCCTACCTGTACAATAATCTAGCTGACAAATGATAGGACAATGCAAAAATGTAAATATGTTTGATTCAGATAAGATAATCAATATAACAACTGTTGAACGACATGTGAACTGTAACTCAACAGCACTGTAAACTTGAACAATAAAGAAATTCAGTAACTTCTTGCTATCTATATATCTGAAGTGTTATTATCTGTAAATAACAGAAAATAATATAAGAAATATATTCAGTATAAAGAATATATAATACTAGACAGTCAACAATGACAGAAGACGACTGACGAGTGCCGTAATTCGATATTTTCTTTCATAAAATAGCCCTTTTATAAAAATTACTACTATACTTAATCCAAGACAAAATTTATGTGTTGACACCCACAATATTCAAGTGTCCTTGCTTAATGTAGAAATGCCCTTCTAACCGCCCACACTATCCATTTTTGAATTAATTTACTCATTATTAAATAATAGGCACCTCATTTATCAACAACAACACATTAACCAACAATAACATATACTGGCCTTTTTCAGGTTCTCGTGTCCGTAAATATAATGCTCGATAATTTACATCCTATATGTTAACCACGATCTGCCAAGGGAAGGAATTGTATAAGGAAGTAGACCGCTCCTTGCTTGTACGAAAGTACAATAAATTTGTACAAACCCGAACCAACGCGGTTCGTAACCAATTTCTGAGAAACGTGATTGGCTTGGGTGTTTTCGACGATACTTGAGTTATATTTCAGCCTTAGTATTGATACTTTATGCTGAATGTGCGCTGTAGGTACTTGAGTGAATGATGTCCACAGTGAAGTAAGTACAGTTGAATGACGTGATCCGACTTCTGGTAAGTAAGGTCCAATGAGTGAACAGGTTGTGTGCCCGTTATCACGATGATAAACGATAGTGTAGTCTTGTTATCGATCCGTGTGACAGTGTTCGTATGTCCTGGCGTCAGCGTATTAGAGTACGTTCGTAAATTCAGTTCATAAATGTCGACGTGAGGAGTTCGTGTTCGGTCCCGATTGACCGCGTTGACTTGCTCGATGGTAGAGAAATCCTCGACAATTTCAACAATAATATGTCATAGTGTACGTGTGCGTGTCGTCCTGACGTGTGATGAAGTGTCCGGTATGTGACTAATGTAATGTCCTCAATGACGTAATAAATATGGGTACACTGACCTGGTTGTCATTATGCGTTGATGTATGTAACGTCCAGTTGTAAATATGTTCATATATGTGCAACGTCCAAATAACGCAACATCTTCCTTGTCAATTATGGTGGAGACGAGTGTCCGTGGTGTACGTGCTATCCATCTTGACACATGACGAAGTGTGCATATAAAATGTCGTAATATGTACTAACTCACCTATGCGCCGATAATTCAGACATGAAGTAGTGTCAGCAGTAGATATAATGAACGTATGATGTACATGTCCCACAAATGTAGGTAGTTCAATGCTTTGGCGTTCTGAACCAACAAGTCAAAACTTTCTGTAATGTTCACAGAATTAGCGAATGTCTTTCCAACAGCGTAACTATAACTGTGCGTCGGCAGTACACCCCATCATGTGTGTATCAGTCCACCGATAAATCTGATAAAATTGTGACAAATATCTGAGCCTGCAATGAACTTCATAGATTCAGCAAATTGCTCCACATAATGCACCACTTTCGCGCATTTCTAATCGATCATAGATTCTTGAATACAAATTGTCAATCGTTGTGCTATAGTCTAATAGGTTACTGTGGTGTAGAATTGTGGCAGCGCAGTGTTTCTTCAGCTCTCACTGCCTACTCACATCGACATAATTCCTTTCCATATCGACCATGGTGTCGAATGTTTCGGACATTTCATATCTATGTACTATCTTCCTTTCTTAAGTAGCACTGTCGTCATACCCGTACATTCTTTCAAAACACAATAATGTTCTTAAATATGCTGTGATCTTTCCAAATGTCAGTTGTTATAAATATAATATAGCGCTGTGGCTTGTTTCGTATCGTGCAGTTTCGCGCGTCTGGTGCGACTATTATATTTCTACTGCACTTCTTCTATGTAATGTTGTTCTTACGTCCTGATATGGTAATTCTCATTGTACCGTTCTTATAATATATACACTTTCACTTACTGTTGTAAACTTTGTAACGTCTAAGATCTTCAACTTACTTGAAATACTTCCTGATCTTCACCATTTTTGTTACGTGGAGTTTTCGTGCGTTCTTTCATTCTGTGTAGCACGGTGTGAACTGCGCCGCTGGTACGTAATTCCTTTTATGATCAGCTATGGAAACCGGTGGGGAATCTGTGTTGACAAACAAACAGTCCAGAGACGACCCCCACGTGTCTTAAAGTGCCTGTCCTCTAAATCCCACGGGACCGTACACTCAAAGCAACCTAAATTGAACTCGTCAAGAACAGATCAGAACAACAAAACATGTTCTATCTTACCAACAGGATCATGAACATATGGCAGACTCAAATCGAGCAAGCGAAAGACGTACTTTTATTCCGCCGCAGGACAAAAGATATAACTCTTGTAGAAACGTGAGCTGATCCCTATACGCAGGATCGGCGCTCACTTAAATAACATCTACCTACGAGCTCTAAGTCCAGCTCGCTGCCCTTGAGGCTTAATTATCCAAATCCTCAGTTCAACTGATTAAATAAAAGTCTAGGTATCCGCACCCGGTCTTTCTACTGTTGTGTTGTCTTTAATACATTCCTCTCCGGACTCCCAGCTGCTTCATCACGAAATTACCGCCTCCAGGTGTCACCTTCACACGGAGCCTTTTAGAAACACATCCTTTCGAATCCACAATTCACAGCGTCTCCCGTTGCCGTCCAATGACGTTGATTTCCTTTCCTTGGTTTCTCATATTTGTCGTCCAGTTTTGTGACTGTCTGGGAAAATCCAGTAAGGTCTCTTCTTTATACTTGGTGGCGCGTGTTCCGTTATGTGGCAGTCATGTTCTGCCATCTCACTCGATCACCAGAGTCATGGATCAAATCCATGTTCCTGTCTCGGCCATGCCACGTGGCCAAGTCATCCAGGTATTTACTCCTCTGTCTTCCCCTTGGTCTCTTCCCTTCGATCTTGCCAGTCTTCACCAAGTTCTCCAAGTCATTTCTTCTCATAATATGCCCAACAAATTTTGACTGTCTACGTCTAATGACTCAAATCAGTTTACGATCTTCATTTGTTTCTTGATTTTCCTCAGAAACCACATTTCCACAGCCATCAGCTGTTTTTCAGCTTGACTGCTCATTGTCCACGCTTCACATCCATACAAAAGTACATGTTCCATGTAGCACTTCAGCTCTCTTTTTCTCGTTTCAATTGAAATCTTTTTTATTGGTCATTATGTTTTTCATCTTGCAAAAGACTACCTTCGCAATGGCAATTCTTGTTCTAATGTCTTCAAGGCATCTCCCATCAGATGTTATGACTGTGCCGAGATAACTGTATCGATTCACTTGCTTTGCGACTTAACTTCCCTCAAAATGTCCAAATTGCTCATTTTTCATTGTCCAATTAATTTTCAGCATTCTTCTATAAAACCACATTTCCAATGCTTCCAGGCCCGTTTACATACATAGTCACCGAGCTATCATGTCTTTCACTGGTTACAGAAGTGATAACTGACCAACTTGTGGCCACTTCTCTGGCATATAATGAGTGAAAATAACAATATGAGGCAGTCAGAGTTAACCTTAATCCTCAAAACACTCCAGCTGGACGCCAGCAATGGCAGACAGACACCTGAATGCAAGTTTTAAACAACCAAGTCGTACACATATTGAAAGTCAGAACACGTGTGTGTTTTAGATGTGTCTTTCTTGACTTGTGAAATTTATTTTCAAACTTCCTTGTTTTTCTTTTCTCAATGGAATCTAACTTAAATAACACAACTACAAAACAGCATGACGATGACGGCTAAGCACAATTGAATCCCTCCAAACTAAAAGCAGTTGGAGAGATCCACTGTGCCAGCCAGATCTTATTACACAGAAAACACAACATAAAAACATTTACTAAATGATATCACAAGTTTAGTCCTAAAGTAAAACAACAAAAAGGATTAAATTGAGCATTAGTTTCGCATATGCTTTTATAGCTGGCACATAGGACAATGTTAGCCTGAAGTCCATTTGAATGTGTGATTTTAAAGTCCTGATGAATGGGGATGAGTTTCATATCAACTAAATATGCAACACTAGACTCAAAAGTGGGCATGAGTTTCACAGAAAAAGAAAAATGTAATACTAAACTCACAATGAAAAAAGAGTTTAAGCAAATTAAAGCATATAATACTAGACTCAAAGTGAGCGTGAATTTCAAAAAAATATAAATATATAATACTTAACTCACAGTTAAAATGAGTTTTAAGCAAATTAACGTGTATAACAGACTCAAAGAGAACTTGAGTTTCATACAAACTAAAATATGTAACACTACACTCAAAGTAAGCATGAGTTTCAAGCAAACTAATATATTAACACTATATTGAAAGTGAGTATCTTCTTCTTTGTTCTTTGATTTATGAGTTTCAAAATAAAATATGTAACACTAAATGAAAGAGAGCATGAGTTTCAAACTGAAGTATGAAAAATGACTGAAAAAGAGTTTGAGTTTCAATCTGAAATATTAACACCAGACCGAAAGTTAAGTACAATTTTCATACAAATCAGTATCATTAAACTCAAAGACAGCATGAGTTTCAAACTGAAATATGTAACACTAGACTGAAAGTTTGAGTTTCATACAAACTAGTAACATTAAACTCAAAGGGAGCAAGAGTTTCAAACTGAAATATGTAACATCAGACTGAAAGTAAGTACAATTTTCATACAGACTAGTAACATTAAACTCAAAGAGAACATGAGTTCCAAACTTAAATATGTAACACCAGATTAAAAGTAAGTACAATTTTCATACAAACTAGTAACATTAAACTCAAAAAGAGCATGAGACGCTTAAAATAGTCGCTAAAAGTCCACAGGGTCGACGTCATTGCACCGGGTTTTTATCCCATATGGCTCGGTCTCTTTCCGTGGAGAGGAAAGAGAGCATGAGTTTCAAACTGAAATATGTAACACCAGACTGAAAGTAAGTACAGTTTTCAAACAAACTAGTAACATTAAACTCAAAGAGAGCATGAGTTTCAAACTGAAATATGTAACACCAGACTGAAAGTATGAGTTTCATACAAAATAGTAACATTAACCTCAAAGAGAGCATGACTTTCAAACTGAAATATATAACACCAGATTGAAAGTAAGTACAATTTTCATACAAACTATGAGGGCGAGTCAATAAGTAAGTCCCACAGTTCTGTGGGATTGCAGGTAAATGTAGTTGGTGTTTTCTACAGATGTCATTAGGTGACAGCAACATCGAACTTTATATTCCCGTTCGTAAGGTGGCGCTGGGTGTCTCATGCATATGTGCAGCGCATAAACAAAATGACTGTACTTACAGAGTGTACAACCAAAGAGCAACGTGCTGTTGTGCGTTTTTGTGGGCAAAAGGACTGCCTGCAAAGGACATTCATAAGGAAATGCTTCCTTGTTTATGCTGACAAATGTTTGTCCCGTAAAGCGGTGCATAGCTGGGTAGAAAAATTTTCTCAAGGACGCTCTAAAATTGTTGATGAAATCCGATCTGGTCGTCCTGTTGAGATTGCAACAGAAGCATCCAGTGCAGCGGGTGGAGGAGATGATTAGAGGTGACAGGCGAGTAACGATAGACTCTGTAGCATCTGCAATAGGGTGCTCACATGGTTCAGCATACAGCATAATGCATGATCGATTGAAATTTAAGAAAGTGTGCTCAAGGTGGGTACCCAGACAATTGAAGGAGGAACACAAAATGAACCGATTTGGCCTGTCCTTGCATCATCTCTGTCGATACGAAGATGAAGGAGAAGACATGCTGAACAGGATTGTTACTGGGGACGAATCATGGGTGCATCACTACCAGCCCGAATCAAAGCGTGCTTCAATGCAATGGAAACATCCTTCTTCGCCTTGTGTCCAAAAATTCAAGGTTACGCCATCAGCAGGGAAGGTTATGCTGACAGTGTTCTGGGATTGTCAAGGAGTGCTTTTAACCAATTTCAAGAAGAAAGGTGACAATGTGAATTCTGAATCGTACTGTGAAGTTCTATCGATGCTTCATGATGCAATTCGAAGAAAACGTCCAGGACTGCTGACTAGAGGAGTGTTGCTTCTTCATGACAATGCCAGACCACATACGGCTCGATTAACTCAGGAGAAAATTAACCAACTAAGGTGGGAAGTTCTGGAACATCCACCTTACAGCCCCGACTTAGCCTCTATCGATTTCCACCTTTTTGGTCCACTGAAGACCCACCTTGGCGGGAGACATATCGCGAATGATGCTGAAGTTGAATGTGAAGTGAAAACGTTATTTAGAAAAAAAGAGCACGCAGTTCTATGCAGCCGGTTTGTGAGGACTGATAAAACGATGGGATAAGTGCATCAATGTTGGTGGAAATTATGTTAAGAAATAAAGGGACAATGTATGTATAAAAATAAGCTCGTTTCAAGTTGTTATCATATTTAGTTATTTTTCTACAGCCATTTGTGACTTACTTATTGACTTCCCCACCTAGTAACATTAAACGTAAAGATAGCATTAGTTTCAAACTGAAATATGTAGCACTAGACTGAAAGTGAGTATGAATATCAAACTAAAATATGCAACACTAGACAAAGTAAGTATGAATATCAAACTAAAATATGCAACACTAGACTGAAAGCACGAAGCGTTGCAAACTGAAATATGTAAAATGACAGGGGGGGGGGGGGGGGGGGGGGGGGGGGGGGGGGGGGGGGGGGGGGAGAGGAGTATGAGTTTCACACAAACCAGTAACATTAAACTGAAAGAGAGCATGAATTTCAAGCAAACTAAAATATGTAACACTAGGCTGAAAGCTAAAATGAGTTTCAAAGAAACTAAAATATGTAATACTAGACTGACAGACAGCATGAGTTTCATACAAACTAAAATATGTAACACTAGACTGTGTGCATATGTTTTATACTGAATTCACAGTGACTTTTGCATATACTAAAATATGTGATGCTGAACCCAAAGCAAGAATTAATTTCCTAATTACTAAAATGTACAACACTAAAAGCAAAGTGATAAAAGTTTTGTATGTACTCAAATTACAACAATTAAACTTAAAGTAAAAATAAGTTTGATACAAAGTAATGTGTGACACTAAACTGAAACTGATCACGAATCTTATACAAACTAAAATATACAAGGGGAAGTCATTAAGTAACAGAAATTTTACATCACACGTTTTATTATAGTGCAAACCAGCAATTTTGTTGAGTGCTATTTCTCAGCAAGGCCCCCTTTGCCTGGCAACACACTTGGTCTACTTGTCCACTAGTTTGTTGATGCCTTCTAGAAAAAAGTTTTTGAGTGTGACTTAATATTGCACTGCCTCCATGACCTCACTGTCATCTGCAAACCTCTGACCCCACAAATGATTTTTTACAGTGTCCAAACAAGAGAAAGTCTGATGGCACCAAGCATGGACTGTATGCTGGATGTTTCAAAACCTCAAATTTCAGATCACGTAGTGTATCCACTGTATGTGTAGCCATATGAGGGCAGGCGCTATCATGCAGCAACTCTCTTTTTGAGAGAATTTTCAGGCATTACGATTCTATCACAGGTTTCAATTAGTTCACTAACATATCGCTGTATTGAGTAATAGTCTCAGCTTCACCCCTTTCCTGAAAATGCACCAATATAGGGCCCTTGATATTCCAAAAGATGGTCATCATGATTTTCCCAGCGGATTCTTTTGTCTTTTTACGTAACTGTTCTCTTGGATTTTGAAATCTTTCTACACATTCAAATACTCTCCCCTGACTCCAGCAACTGTCTCCATACTAAACCATCATTCTTCTGTAGATTCCACAATGTTTCACGTCATCTGACCACAGAGAACGATTAACTTCTCATTATTCTTCCACGGTGTAAGTTGATAGTGGTGCAGTCATTTTGTAATTGCTATTACACATGGGCAAACTGCTAGATCCTCACGACACCTACATGGGGTTTTGCTTAAGAGCCACTTAGTGTCCTGAAATAATATTTTCCATTGTCTTTACTCTTCCACATAGTAATAATAAAATTCCTGTTACTTAATAACTTTCCCCTCATAAAATACTAAACTCAACCAAGGTAAACACAAGTTCTACAAAAACTAATATATATATATATATATATATATATATATATATATATATATATATATATATATATATATATATATATATATATATATATATATAACACTGATCTGAGGCTAGAGCATAAGTTTCATAATACTACAATGAGTAAACTATGCTCAAAGCTATGAAGCTGTTGTACAATGTGAATCCACTGTTTCATCATGTGCAAATTAATTATGTACACTCCACTGTGGAGCAAGCATGACAGAAGGTTTCTGATCGTCAGTAGTAGTCCCCCTTTGGAGAGTGGTTCAGAATATTATTATATACTGGTTAAAATGATAACCACTGGCATTCTAAGATGTTGTATAAGGAAGCAATGAGATTTGGAAAATAACCTCACACAGATGAGAAAAATATAAAAACAGGGTTTACAATACAGTGTACAGACACTGACATAAGAGAAAGACAGCAATAATTATTTTAATCTGGTTTGTCCTATACTCTACAAGATTCTTTGTGTCTGAATGTGGCTGTCATTCTTATTCTTGAGCAACTATTTACCATGTTGCAGTTAATTGTAAATTTTTCACATATATCAATAATTGATAACCAATTTCAAGATAATTATAGTGTACATCATGGGAAAAGAGAAGGCTGATGGAATTGCTAAACCAGTAACCACAAAACAACAAAGGAACAGACCTTGCAGTATAACAGCAGATTTCCTGAACAGATGGGCTAAAGGAACAATGAGCCGCACTCTTTGTATTGAAATGCATCAACAAGACACCAAGGGCAATATCAATGGCATTAGCAGAAAAAATGTTACGTCCAGTTTCCTAGTTTTGAATGAAGATGGACAGTCCTAAAATCACATAGGCATAAAATCACAGAGATGACATGCACAAGAAATTAAGCTGGAAAAAAACAAAAGAAGAAGAGATAGACACATGTGAAACTTAGAACAAGTGTAGGATGCCACTGATTATTGACTTTACGTAACACCAAATAATTACATGGACAAGATCATTCAATGGCTAGTGTTCTACATGAGAATATGACAATATGATGTGAGAGGATGACCAGGAAGAAATGACAAGAGGATACTGTGTCTATACTTGCTTCTTGATATCACTGTTTCTACTTACTTTCTGAAATACCTGTCTATACTTGTTTCCTGATATCACTGTTTCTGTACTTACTTCCAGATATCAATGTTTTAGCACTTGTTTCCTAATATTATTGTTTCTGTACCTATTTCCTGATATCATCGTTTCTATACCTACTTCCTGATATCACTTTTTCTTACCTACCTCCTGATATCATTGTTTCTATACCTACTTCCTGATATCATTGTTTCTGTATCTACCTCCTGAAATCATTGTTTCTATACCTACTTCCTGATATCATTGTTTCCATATCTACCTCCTAAAATCATTGTTTCAGTACCTACTTCCTGATATCATTGTTTCTGTATCTACCTCCTGATATCATTGTTTCTATATCTACTTCCTGATATCATTGTTTCTGTATCTACCTCCTGAAATCATTGTTTCTATATCTACTTCCTGATATCATTGTTTCTGTATCTACCTCCTGAAATCATTGTTTCTATATCTACTTCCTGATATCATTGTTTCTATATCTACCTCCTGATATCATTGTTTCTATATCTACTTCCTGATATCATTGTTTCTGTATCTACCTCCTGAAATCATTGTTTCTATACCTATTTCCTGATATCATTGTTTCCATATCTACCTCCTGAAATCATTGTTTCAGTACCTACTTGTCCTGATATCATTGTTTCTATATCTACTTCCTGATATCATTGTTTCTATATCTACTTCCTGAAATCATTGTTTCTATACCTACTTCCTGATATCATTGTTTCCGTATCTACCTCCTGAAATCATTGTTTCTATACCTACTTCCTGATATCATTGTTTCTGTATCTACCTCCTGATATCTGATATCATTGTTTCTATATCTACTTCCTGATATCTGATATCATTGTTTCTGTATCTACTTCCTGATATCACTGTTTCTTACCTACCTCCTGATATCATTGTTTCTATACCTACTTCCTGATATCATTGTTTCTGTATCTACCTCCTGAAATCATTGTTTCTATACCTACTTCCTGATATCATTGTTTCCATATCTACCTCCTGAAATCATTGTTTCAGTACCTACTTCCTGATATCATTGTTTCTATATCTACCTCCTGATATCATTGTTTCTATATCTACTTCCTGATATCATTGTTTCTGTATCTACCTCCTGATATCTGATATCATTGTTTCTATATCTACTTCCTGATATCTGATATCATTGTTTCTGTATCTACTTTCTGATATCACTGTTTCTTACCTACCTCCTGATATCATTGTTTCTATACCTACTTCCTGATATCATTGTTTCTGTATCTACCTCCTGAAATCATTGTTTCTATACCTACTTCCTGATATCATTGTTTCCATATCTACCTCCTGAAATCATTGTTTCAGTACCTACTTCCTGATATCATTGTTTCTATATCTACCTCCTGATATCATTGTTTCTATATCTACTTCCTGATATCATTGTTTCTGTATCTACCTTCTGAAATCATTGTTTCTATACCTACTTCCTGATATCATTGTTTCTGTACCTACTTCCTGATATCATTGTTTCTGTATCTACCTCCTGAAATCATTGTTTCTATACCTACTTCCTGATATCATTGTTTCCATATCTACCTACTGAAATCATTGTTCTGTACCTATTTCCTGATATCATCGTTTCTATATCTACTTCCTGATTTCATTGTTTCTATATCTACTTCCTGAAATCATTGTTTCTATACCTACTTCCTGATATCATTGTTTCTGTATCTACCTCCTGATATCATTGTTTCTAAATCTACTTCCTGATATCATTGTTTCTGTATCTACCTCCTGATATCTGAAATCATTGTTTCTATATCTACTTCCTGATATCATTGTTTCTATATCTACCTCCTGATATCTGATATCATTGTTTCTATATCTACTTCCTGATATCTGATATCATTGTTTCTAAATCTACTTCCTGATATCATTGTTTCTATATCTACTTCCTGATATCTGATATCATTGTTTCTATACCTACTTCCTGATATCTGATATCATTGTTTCTGTATCTACTTCCTGATATCTGATATCATTGTTTCAGTACTTACTTGTCCTGATATCATTGTTTCTGTATCTACTTCCTGATATCTGATATCATTGTTTCAGTACCTACTTGTCCTGATATCATTGTTTCTGTATTTACTTCCTGATATCTGATATAATTGTTTCTATACCTACTTCCTGATATCTGATATCATTGTTTCTGTATCTACTTCCTGATATCTGATATCATTGTTTCAGTACCTACTTGTCCTGATATCATTGCTTCTGTATCTACTTCCTGATATCTGATATCATTGTTTCTATACCTACTTCCTGATATAATTATTTCTGTATCTACTTCCTGGTATCACTTATGTACATACTTTCTGATATCATTGTTTCTGTACCTACCTCCTGATATCATTGTCTATACCTACTTTCTGATATCATTGTTTCTGTATCTACTTCCTGGTATCATTTTTGTACATACTTCCTGATTTCATTTCTCCACATGCTTCATATCATTTCTGATCTTATCTCTTCTGTTTTTTAATTTAGAGTCATTTTTAATAATAATATCAATAAGCGGTTTAAAGGATTATATTTTTTTAATCTTTTCTTTTTTAAATATCACTAATATCTGTTTTGTTTGATAAATAATTAATAAGACTGCTGAATAATTGAAATTTGTTGGATTTTTATAAATTTACCATTTTATTTTACACATAACATAATTATATTTATTTTTGGCATATCGATTTTGAAAATGTCTCTGAATTCTTAACTGTCTTTAAACGTTTCCACTACACCTGCCTGCTCCTTGTACCACACCAATGTGAGAATCAATGGTTTGTGGTATAAAGTTGCAAAGTTGCTTCACAATTTTCTTTATTCTTACTCCTTTTGTACAACAAAAATATTGGTGATAGCATCATGGCCTGTTTAGAGAAAACAAAAAATCCAGCTCCATCACAGACCCACTATACAGGTGAGTATTGATGAGGTACATCCAACTATGTCAAAGACCCACTAGACAGGTGTGTACTGAAGAGGTTAACCCTAACTTTGTATGGAACAAGAAAAAATAACTTCTTGGATCAAAGCAAACTAAGAAACAAAATATGTGACAACTATATAGTTAAGCATATACAGGTGACCGATAACACAAAAATTAAACATTAAATGTGGAAATAGTAGGGCTAGAATGATTTTTAAATGCTTGATCACATTTGTAAACATCACAGAATATGCTTCTGAGGTACAGAAAATACAAACATTTACCTATTATATTTCTGAGTGACTGAAATTGTTGATTCTACATCGTAATCTTAGAGATGTTTATTGCTTTTGATGTTACGCTACCAAAATAAAATACTGAAAACAACTTGTACAGTGTTGGCCTTATGATTGGTATTCATTAATAATACTAGTAATAGATTTAATGCTTTATAAAATGTATGGTCATATATAACAGCAACATTTCACAATGAAATAGCAACATTTCACATTCAAACATTTGGAGGTCAGCAATGCTAAATGGATAAGAGAGCTTGTTCTTACATTTCCAGTGTGCTGATGCCGAGCTAGCGGGTTCAACCCCTACACCGATCAGCTGGACTAGAATGTTGACTTCTCGTCCTTGACTTGGAGATGTAAATTACAAGTACTACTGAAGTTAGAGTGGGTTCGCCTCATGGCGAGGGACACTGGTAATAGGGAAAGCTAATCCACACGCAAAAATTAGTCCAGTGCACTAGAAGTAGCAGCACGTGTATGGACTACGCTTGAGTTCAAAGTGAGAGAAGAAAAAGCAATCAAACATTTAATTTAGATAGATAAGTTTTACACAGTGTGAGATGTACAAGCTGTATGATACAAGAACACACCGTGAAGATAGTTATTTAATTTAGATAGATAAGTTTTACACAGTGTGAGATGTACAAGCTGTATGATACAAGAACACACTGTGAAGATAGTTATTTAATTTAGATAGATAAGTTTTACACAGTGTGAGATGTACAAGCTGTATGATACAAGAACACACCGTGAAGATAGTTATTTAATTTAGATAGATAAGTTTTACACAGTGTGAGATGTACAAGCTGTATGATACAAGAACACACCGTGAAGATAGTTATTTAATTTAGATAGATAAGTTTTACACAGTGTGAGATGTACAAGCTGTATGATACAAGAACACACCGTGAAGATAGTTATTTAATTTAGATAGATAAGTTTTACACAGTGTGAGATGTACAAGCTGTATGATACAAGAACACACCGTGAAGATAGTTATTTAATTTAGATAAATAAGTTTTACACAGTGTGAGATGTACAAGCTATATGATACAAGAACACACCGTGAAGATAGTTATGTGAAACAATTACTTTGCTTATAACACAACAGAACAAACAGCAGTGAATATTAAGGAACTGCTAATAATGTACGTGTAAAAATAACTACCATACACATAGCAGGAGTAGACATTTTTTAAAAGGGTGTTGTTAAAATACTGAATTAAACTAAACAAACATGTAAGGTTGGGGAAAATTGGGTTATGCCTTGACATGTGCACAAACAAAAATATACGCAAGAGACAAGTGATACCCCAAAAAGATCTATTCAAGAAAAAAAGTAGAAGGAAGGACAGAAAGAGCAGATAGATATTGTGACAGAAAAACAGGTACAGACAGACAGAGACAGATAAACAAACTGGGAAGAGAGATGAAAGACAAAAGAAAGAGTCAGTGAAAGAGACAAAGAAATAGATGTTGGGGCAGAAACAGAATGAGATTTAGAAACAAAGAGAGAAAAAAAAAACTGGGTGTTATGAACAATATACAAAGTAAAATGCTCTCCCATTCCATGGAAAAGTCACAAAGCTATCATAGTCAGGGATAATAACGACATGATTTCACTGTCTAAATTTAATAAAACATAAACTTACAATATACAACTCACAATATCATCATGTTGTACATCACATCTATACATTTTGCTATTTCTATAAAATACTAGCACCATTTGTATACCACTGTTGAAAACAACGTTGCAACAAAAACATCTAACAACCATGTCTATATTATGCACTGTCACTGTATTGCTTCTTGTACAGAAATATGTTTCAAACACCAAAACAATTATGCGTCTAAACATTAAGTCACCAACTCAGTATAAGTATTTACATAAATTACATTATAAATGCAATGGAATAAAAATAAGACCATTGCACAAAAAGTAAACACCATACTGTGCTAGCATTAAAAGGAGTTACACAAAGTGGACAACTCTTTCAAGTCAATACAAATGGGACACACAACTGCAGATCACACTGCCTGGCATAGTTAGATCTCTGATGAGTTATCTCAGAACAGTTCAGACTCGAAGAAGCTACCCAAAGATGTCTTTTTCTTCTTAGGATCCTTTTAGGTTCTTGAGGCCTATTGAATATAAGGTGCTAGCCTCATATTGTTAAACACCAATCAGCTGTCCATGGCTGACGTAGCCAACATCATGCCGGCCGCTGTACCTCCCAGGACATTTCCTGGTGCTTATCTTAGGCTGGGTGGACCTGACAGCCCAAGTCATTTTTTTTAAATCTGCCTCAACAATTTGAGCAGACGGCTACTAAGCTGACAAGCAAGAATGCTAGCCACTGAGCTAACAAGCCTCCTCTCCCTGAAGATAAAAATCATGTTAACTCTGATCAGGTCAGCAAACCTCTCCCCCATTGTAACAGACATTTCCACACTCAAAGAGCTCTAACCATACTCATGGAGCTAGAAGCACCACCCCAAACCAACTTTGGGACTGACAAGCAACATTATAATATAATGGTTCACTATCTTGCATGATCCCCAGAGCATATTCTGCAATGAAGGACAAACAACACAGCACAATATTATACCAAATGTAAAATAAATACATATATTAATAATTTTTTAAGGAATTTATTTTCCCAAATATAATGTTTTCTGTCTTTTCTTTGTCACCACTCTTCTACATTGGATTAAACAAATCAATAAAACCTTGCCATATTATACATTCAATACACACAAACTGTTTTACATACATATATTTTTATGCAAAGGCATTGAATGTTAAATACATTATGCATTTCAGAATTTTTTACCAGTTGTGTTCTCTTTCATTTTCATCATCCTTGGCTAGAGAAATAAATACAGTGTTAGGTCTTGTAAATCAATCATTTGTATTTGCCAAACCAAGACTAAAAATATGTATCTACCAACATACATTGACTGTACTAGGCAATGAATAAATCGCCAAAAAACAAAAAGTAGATTCTGAGCTTTACTAGAACACAATTACAAGAAACAAAATGACTGTACCAGGATGATGTGCTTTAAACCCCATTTTCAAAACCACTGTACTAGGCTGGTGAGCTAGTGATGGTATCAATGAGTCTTACAAGTTATCAACTTTCAAACATTCATTGCACTAGGTTTGTGTGCATCTAACTATCATTGAGCCTTACAGAATATCAACTTTCAGACATTCACTATACTAGGCAGGCGAACTGTGACAATATCTTTTAGTCTTACAAGTTATCTACTTTCAGACATTCACTGCACTAGGCTGGTGTGCTACTTGTTTTATCATTGAGTCATTACTTACTGTATGTCATGAAAATTCATTATTTGCTTTATTATTTAGGAAACAAGACAAATAAGACAAGAAGAAGACAAAAGCAAGGTTACTACAAAAAAATAGGTACAATTTAAACACTGTGACAAGCTTGTTAACAAATTAGCAGTTTATGTTGTGTACAGTACTGCTTCAAAATGTACGTGAAACAAAATTTTCTGAACAACCAACCAAACACAAACAACAATTATGCTTAACCAGCTGTTGCATTACAGAAAATAGATCTAGGAAAGGAAAACTGGAAATCACTGTCACAAAATACAAGGACCTCTAGTAAATGGCTGGCTGGAACTGGAATAAAAGAGAGAGAACATGAGTGAATGAATATATGAGAGAGAGAGGGGGAGGGAAGGAGGAAGAAAGGGGAAGGAGAGTGTGCAAGCATGCCCTCCTGCTTAACAGACCCCAAAAACAAAAGTTACTATCAAATGTAAGCAAAACTGCATCCTGTATGAATATAAGCATTCCGGTAAGTTGTTATTTATGCATACACGTTTTTATGGGTTCTCCATAAATCAATGCGTTCAGGGATTTTGAGAATGCACATAGGTCAACAAGGTGAACATTGAATTGCTTCATAAAGAAATCATAGCAGAAAGTTTTATTTTTGTTATTTTTTTTTAAAAAAAACAGAATATTAATGTGATGACTACTTCAGAAAAATACTCCAGTAGATGGGTATGAAACTGCAGTAGAAAAAAAAACAACACTAAACATTAACTTTTGTGACACATTTGATAAAAATACTGCATTAAATTATAATGAAGAATAGTGGAAACTAAACAATAAATATTAATTGCCGCTAAACAATAAATGGTAATTGTCGCTACATATCCAAGAATACCAGACAATAGTGCAAGATAATCTCATCAGTAGAGACAATGGCTAGTATAGTCATTGCCCAGAAGGAAAGCAATGGCAAACTACCATAACAACCATGAAAGAAAATCACATGAGGTACAACTCATAAAAATGCTCTATCTAGACCTAACAAGCAGCAGTTAGAATAGATAACGAGATATCACATTGGTTTGACATCAAGCAAGGAGCCCATCAGGGCTGTGTGCTGTCACCCTATTTGTTTAACCTGTACACCGAAAATATGATAAATGTCAGAGATGATATAACCAAGGAGCAATATGATGCCCTAAATATCGGTGCTCGTGAAATACCAGAGATTCGATATGCTGATGATACAGTATTGCTATCCACATCACAGAATGGTATAGAAAACTTAACTTCAACTAAAAGAAATAGTGAAAATCACAACTTATATCTTAACATAGCAAAAACAAAGATAATGCATACAAATAAAACTACTATGGAGAAAGAAATATATGTTAATGAGGAAAGATTAGACGTGGTGAAAAATTTTGAATATCTTGGGTCATTGATTACCAACAATGGTGACACAGTGAAAGAAATTAAACGACGACTATCTATTGCTCTTCAAAGACTAAAACAACTGAATAAATTATGGAGTGGGACAGATAGAACTACAAAAATTAGATTTTTAAGAGCATGCATCTTTCCCATTGCAACATACGCCTGTGAGACCTGGACACTTACTAAATAAACTGAACAGCGCATAAATGCCTTTGAATACAAATGTTATAGAGAGGTTCTAAGAATATCTTGGATAAAGAAAAGAACAAATGCATCCATACTTCAAGAGCTAAATATTGAAGAAGGTTGGCTATTAAAGACGATAAAACAAAGAAAACTGAAATATTTTGATCACTTGAAACATCATGAAAGTTTGAAGAGAACAATAATGGAGAGGTATATGCCTGGGAAGAGAGGAAGAGGAAGGCCAAAGAGAAGATGGGTGCAGGATGTGGCGGATGATCTCCATATGGGTGTATCGAACGCAGGACATCTTGCTTGTGATCGAGACGTTTTCTAGAAGGTTGTTATGGAAGCGAGATTCTGCAAAGGACATGCTACTGAATGAATGAGTGCAGTTAACTCTTTCTATCAAACCATGTTGCTACCATAAAGTAATGAATGTCTGGGACAGGATTCACAAATAGTCACTGTTTGAGACAGGTCAGCCACTTAGTTCAATGGCCAATAATATTGCAAGTGATTAAAGCTGATGTTCAACACACAGTGAGTAGCCTGAGGTCAAGGATCAGTTTGGCTGTAATTAAATAAAGTCAGAAAAGACACCAAAATTTACCTGCTCTCTGAAAACCAGGATTGCTTGGTATACAAGTGCAATAAATAGCATTATTACAAGAATGTAGATATCAACTTGTACTTTTAACTCCTGACAAATCCATGACTGCTTGAATAAAAGTACAGTGAATGGCAATACAATTAAAAAGTTGAATTAGAACACAAAAGTTTACCTACAATCAAATGACATAAATAAAGGTGCAGTAAATAGCATGTAACTAAACAGCGGAAATAAAACGTAAAATTTTACTTAACATCAAATTCAACATGGTTTAAGTAAAAGTGTGATAAATAGCAATGTAATTAAACAGTGAAAATAAAACATCAAATTTTACCTACAATCAAATTCAATATG
This sequence comes from Cepaea nemoralis, assembly GCA_014155875.1. NCBI lineage: Eukaryota > Metazoa > Mollusca > Gastropoda > Stylommatophora > Helicidae > Cepaea > Cepaea nemoralis. The sequence continues at coordinate 121,982 of JACEFZ010023880.1, forward strand.
GCTTAAATAAAATTGTGATAAATAGCAATGTAATTAAACAGTGGAAATAAAACATCAAATTTTAACTTCTATCAAACCCATGACTGCGTAAATAAAAGTGCAGTAAATGGTAAGTTATTATAAAGTTGAAATAAAACACTAAACATCAATATATATTTCATATAATCAAAGAACACTGACCATGACAATAACTCAATTTTAAATTGTTGTTAAGTATAAGATCATGAAAACATGAAGCTAAGCATGTTTCACCCACAACACTGAGAATATATCACAATGCAGCAGATAATTATATATTTCACAGGCATGTAGTGATGACATCAAATGTATCACAACACAAACACTAATGCATCAGTGCCATTGCACACACAAAGGCCAAAATAAAATATGAACATGATTCACATATCAGCATGAGAAACAGGCAGCTTCAACATGATTCACACATCAGCATGAGAAACAGGCAGCTTCAACATGATCAAAATATTTTACAAAACATCATGAACATTGCCCACCATAGCCACAACCTGTGCCAGTTATCCAACTAGAAACATGTTTCCTATCTAACTGAGCAGTTCCCAACCTAGCCACAACCTGTGCCATTTATCCAGCTAGAAACATGTTTCCTATCTAACTGAACAGTTCCCAACCTAGCCACAACCTGTGCCATTTATCCAGCTAGAAACATGTTTCCTATCTAACTGAACAGTTCCCAACCTAGCCACAACCTGTTTCAGTTATCCAGCTAGAAACATGTTTCCTATCTAACTGAGCAGTTCCCAACCTAGCCACAACCTGTTTCAGTTATCCAACTAGAAACATGTTTCCTATCTAACTGAACAGTTCCCAACCTAGCCACAACCTGTTTCAGTTATCCAGCTAGAAACATGTTTCCTATCTAACTGAACAGTTCCCAACCTAGCCACAACCTGTTTCAGTTATCCAACTAGAAACATGTTTCCTATCTAACTGAGCAGTTCCCAACCTAGCCACAACCTGTTTCAGTTATCCAACTAGAAACATGTTTCCTATCTAACTGAGCAGTTCCCAACCTAGCCACAACCTGTTTCAGTTATCCAACTAGAAACATGTTTCCTATCTAACTGAGCAGTTCCCAACCTAGCCACAACCTGTTTCAGTTATCCAGCTAGAAACATGTTTCCTATCTAACTGAACAGTTCCCAACCTAGCCACAACCTGTTTCAGTTATCCAACTAGAAACATGTTTCCTATCTAACTGAGCAGTTCCCAACCTAGCCACAACCTGTGCCATTTATCCAGCTAGAAACATGTTTCCTATCTAACTGAACAGTTCCCAACCTAGCCACAACCTGTGCCATTTATCCAGCTAGAAACATGTTTCCTATCTAACTGAACAGTTCCCAACCTAGCCACAACCTGTTTCAGTTATCCAGCTAGAAACATGTTTCCTATCTAACTGAGCAGTTCCCAACCTAGCCACAACCTGTTTCAGTTATCCAGCTAGAAACATGTTTCCTATCTAACTGAACAGTTCTCAACCTTGTCACAACCTGTGCCAGTCATCCAATTAGAAACATGTTTACAATCTAATTGAAACATGCACATCCTAGTTACAACCTGTCTCAGTCATCCAGCTAGAAATATATTGATTATTGTATATCTAAATATAATTTTAACTCTTTCAGTCCCACGCAAAACATGATGTGTGATGGGCTCTACCCTACGAATCCCAGCCATAATGCAATGTGTTCTAGTAAATGGTAATTCAGTTTGAAAATGTCCCCCACATGTTATCTAATAAACAGAATATTTGTGCATTGAAAGAAAAACATTGTTTCAAATGCAAGTTTCTCATAACAAAAAGGAAAGATTTGACCTCATTTTAAAAGCCTTGTGACATTTAGATGGCAAATAACGCCTCAAGGGTAATCAAATGAAACGCTGCTAGTCTCACACATCCATTAGGTGGCAAGTCAAACCTGACTGTGCCACAGTAATTTAAAGGGTCATGTTCAAAGCCACCCCATCTTCCAGAAACAAAGGAAAAACATTGCTCTGGGTGGTTTTCCAAGGGTGGTACTTTGCTTGCAACACACTGTACTTTGTATAAATAAACGCAGAAGGTACTAACCAAGATTCTGATTCTGGAAACAAAATAGAAAGTATGTTATAAGAGTCACTGGCACTATGCTGAGGGACTGAATCACTCACTGTGTGGAGTTTTATCAAAGTCCCAAATCACTAGACTATGCTCTTCGGTTCTCTAATGACGCATCCTGTAATAAACAGGGGGGTTCACAATACAGAATGAGACTAAGCAGCCATGTGGGGCCACCTTTACTTGCCAAGAAATGTCTTTGTGCCCATTTTAAACTGAGTCAACTTGGGAGCTCAGGTCAATTTTAAACATCTGCCTCACTGAGAAATCGAACCCATGACCACCATGTCAGCAGGCTTGCTTTTTAGTAATACGTCTACTGCAAATTTACATACTCACAACCCCTAGGTTGACAGTACAGCCCACTTTAGCAATCACTGGTCTATAATACCAACATCCAAAAGTGTTGTACATGCACTATCTTCTTCAATTAATTCATCACAAATATTAAACTTCTGATCAGTGCAAATACTGAAACCTGGTTCTTTGGTGCTTTGTTAATGACACAAGATACAACATGACTGAATATACAAACCAATAGTATGATTGAATGTAAAATCAACAATGTGAGTAGACCAACAATATGACTTCACTGTAACACCAAGCATGAGTAATTCAATTTTATCAACTATGCTGTACATCAAAAATAGTAGTTGTAGTTCCAACTTTATAGCAACGGGTCAAACCATAATTTCTCCATTCTTGTGCTAGTCAACGTCACGTGAAATGCTCATCATTGTCCCATTTGAACTTGTGAAGGTAAAGCAGCTTCAGCAAGACCAAATTGCCAGAGAATCGACAACAAGCCATTGCTCATTTGAATATGCAGTTCACTGTTGAAGAAGAGAGCAGTCCGAACAAATACCAAACATGAGACAGTATAACCTTTCCTTGACATTTCTAAACATACCATTTAACATCTCAGTTCTATAAATGACAAATGTTGTACATGCACAAACAAACCAAACAGTTGCAAATACATATTAGCATTTCTAGCACCAAACGAATCTTGTTCAGTCAGTATAAAACTAGAGCTTCTTCAACTTTTCAAATAAAATAATTATGTTCACAGTAATATTTGCCTTATCTCCTCATAAAACAAAACAAAATCATCAACATGCAGCAAAAAGAGAAAGTTTCCAATAAATTTACCATAGTTAAAGAGATAAGTTAAACACTAAGTGTCCTGATAGCTGGACTGTGTGTGAGGTGGTTTGAGTACTGTGGTGAGTGCTGATAGTTGTACCATAAGGTGGTTTGATATGTGCGGTTAAAGTAACTAGTTAAACACTATATGTCTTGAATAATGTACCATAAGATGGTCCGAGTTCTGTCGTTAAAGTGATCACTTAAACGCTGTATGTCCTGATATTTATATCATGAGGTGCTTTAAGTTCTGCAGTTAAAGTGGATTGTCAAACACTATATGTCTTTAATAATGTACCATAAGATGGTCTGAGTTCTGCGGTTGAAGCGACCAGCTGAACACTCTTCTGATGGCTGTACCATTAGGTGAGTTGTACTATAAGGCGATTTGAGTTTTACAGCAAAAGCGACTTGTTAAAAACTAAAGTCACAGAATCACTTTGTGCCACTAACTAATAAAATAGATATCTCCCTTTGTGATACCTGACTAGCTGTGATGAAGGCAGATGGTCACCCAATTTCATAAAATTATGATGCGCTGCATTTGACATTCTTGGTACATTATACTTCCTACCGCAATAATATTAGCCACAGGATTAGCTTGACCTTTTCTAAGAAATAAACAACAAATTAAATCAAAGCAATAGTGGGATGCATGAAAACACCATTGCAAGGAGAACTCGGAAAAGGGCATAATATCAAACTTTGCAATCACTTGAAAACAATGGCAAACTACTGAGGAATATATTGCTAGATGATTGAAGCTCACAGCTCCAAGGGGAACCAAAGAGCAGAATAAGAATAAAAACCCAGTTATATTTAGTGGTGATAAAGTCTAATTCAAGCCAGTCAAACATCTCATGGCACATGCCGCCTGGCTACAGGTTTTTACTGTACAAGTAACAGACCCTTTTCCATGCCTTGAGGTGTATATGGTGATATCCCCCATGTTTCTATAGAACAATCAGCACTCAATTAGTGATATGCTCAATATCATGCTGGCCATGATGGCCTGTACTTCCCAAAACATGTTTTGGTACACATTTCTGCTGGGTTGACCACAGCATGCACATTTTTTTTTCAACCACACCTTGAGAGAGATTCAAGCACATAACTATCAAGCTGGTCGGCAAGTGTGTTAGCTACTGCACTACTTAAGCACAGGTTTTTTTTTTAAATTTTGTTTCCTATAATTACTTTAACATATGTTTTAAAAATCTGATGAGATTAAAAAAATACTAAAATCAATCATTTAAACATGGCACATTACTGCTGATACATAAACTTTAAAAAAAACTTGGCTGAAATATACAGATATGCAATGACATGTGTTCATATTTTACAATTATAAAGTCATATCAATTAACCACACTGGACTGAGGAATAACAAAATAAAAAACAATCACCAATTTGTTTTTTTTACAAGAAGTGAGAGGTGAGCAATACAAAATAAATACTGAAAACATAGACAGTGATAATACTGACAGAGTGCAGCATATCTATTGCTTGCTCCTCTCATATTAAAAAATAATGAAGATTTGAAACTTCTTGATCATATCTTGCCAATGTTGTTTGTCATGTGTCTCATGAAGATGCTGTGTATGTCTGTTCCCAAAGAACTTTATGCATGTATGAGTATTGAAAGTGTTCCCTGACTGGCTTATTTCTTCCTGACAAAGCATTCTGTCTTCAAGGACTAGGTGAATCTCCATGCAACCAAACTACAATAGCCTGTATTGCTTTGTACTGTTCTGAGAAAATGCACAGATATGTTCACAGATATTTTATCATGTTTTTTTCTTTTCCCATGCAGCCTTTTAATTTGTATTCTATGAAAGCACCACATCCCAGATGCCTGTAACCATTTGTTTATCTTTATTTTAGCAGTCCATGTTTCAGAACCGTAAAGTTAGCAGTCAGCATAAGGTCACCATACAGTGGATACCAACCCACTGTGGTGTACCCGGAAACGACAGAGCTGATCAATTGGCTATGGAAGGAGCCAAAGAAGAACAGCCTGATGTGCCCGTTACATACCACCAAAAGAAAAGAATGATCAAATCAGTCAGAAAGCCACCAAAACCTGCTCAAGATGACTACCACGTTAAGGACAGACCAGAACAAGTCATTATTCTGCGCCTCCGAACGGGGCACAATAGATTACGCAACCACATGTATACAAAATTCAAGATTGGTGAAACAGCCATGTGCACATGTGGATTGGCGTCGCAGACAGCAGAGTACATACTCCAAGACTGCCCAAAATATAACATATCTAGGCAAACCTTCTGGCCTAGAGAGATGACAGTGGAAGATAAACTCTATGGACCGCTGTGTGAACTGAAAAAGACAGTTCAATTCATACAAGAGACAGCATTGCAGTTATAGACATATTTCAAGCGAACGAAAAAGAAGAAGAAGAACTGTAAAGCACTCATGGCCAGATGCACTAACAGATTCTTATATTAAATTCACTAACGCATGTTTCAATAGAAGCATTTTCTGATTTTCTCAAAAAGCTGTTGTTGACCAGTGCAAAATGTATTATAGTGTTCATTCCCAAAAGCATATCTTCAGTAATACTATGGCTCCAGTGAGCACACTTTATGATTCATCTACTGTGGCAGTACAAGTAAATTAATATCTAAATGGATGTAGGTATTTTACTTCCAATGTAACTATAAATGGTTACTCAAGACACGGGCAAACAACAAAACTAAAGAACTACTACTTCCATAAGATAGTTCTCAAAAGAAGAAAATACTAAATTCTGTCCTGGCACTAAACTAGTCACTGCATGAGCACAAAGACTCCTATAGGCAATGTTAACTAATAAATGTCAATGTTTTACTGGTTTAAAGTCACCGTAAATGTAAGTGTAGAACAAGTCTGGTAAAGACAAAAACAGCAGAAATCTATAACAGTATCACAACATGAATGCTGTTTTGTTCTAACGCTATTGCTGTGAATGACATGACATAATACAATACACGTTATGGGGTTTAAAATAAGGTATAAAGTGTATTATATAGTTAATGTTTTTTACAAGATATAACATATGGTGATAATACACATACAAAGATTTAAATGGTACAATGTAAGATGATGTTACTTTAAACATGCAGGTGTATAAGCAGGTCTACTATGTAACATTCTTGCTGAAATATTATTCAATCATAAGCAGGTCTACAATGTAACATTCTTTCTGAAATATTTTTCAATCACTCAAAGTTGTCCAAATTACTATTTTTTTAAAACAACAATAAAACTTTTATGGAAAAAAAATACTTTTCTCAAGTTCTCATTATTTTTAGTCCAGAATAAACTAACACTCTCTTATTAACCCTTTACCGGGCAAAGCGTCCGGGAACGTTTCTACCCCGGAATGGGAAAACCTTCCAAAAGCGCCCGTGACTATTATGCAATGTAAAAACGCAATCTCTTGGTTTTTCCGAGACTTCCAATTGTCTACTTTCATTTTCGCCGATAGCTTGACAACGTGGCAGCTATTCGCAAGCGTGTACTTTGAATTTGAACGATTTGTTTAATAGTTTTTGTGGGTTTTAAGCTTTGTATTTCAAAATGGATTTTGACGATTCTTCAAGTGATAGTGGAGATTTCGCTGGGTTCAATTTAAGTGACATTGAAACGCATGAAGTTAACTATTAATCAGAGCTAGATATCAGTGATCAGCATTACTTTGCGTTAGCAGTCGTGAGTCGGACTTTAAAGAAAGTGATTATGATTCGGAAAATGTGTTTGTAAATTGCCGTATAGATGACTGACAATCACAAACAACATGTTGTATTTTGCAAATATTTGTGTTCATGTGTGGATTAGCAACATCATTCATGTGAGTAAAATATTCTGCATGCTTTTCCCTTCATTTTGCTGTTTTATTTGATTTAAATCTGTTGACTAACAACTTATAAGTGATATTTTTACTAACATGACCCAAAATTTTACCGAACCTCAAAATTCTTCTTGCCCGTTCAGGGCTACAAAACAGACAAACGTCTGCCCTGTAAAGGGTTAATATGTACCTCTATATATTGGGTAGAACTAAAAAGGGAAACACAATGTTTCCACAGTTTAACTGTGGAACTTTCTCCATAAGCTAAACCTATATATTATTAAGTAAATTAAAATAAATAGGTAACTGTAGATTAAGAGAAAGAGAGACAACAAAAGTAGGCTTAATGTACATACCTTGCAATGAACTCAGGCATGTGAAGTATTACACTGTGTCTGTTATTCCTCTTTCGCAGGATCTACACATACCTATTTGTTTCATTTTACATTGGTATATCCTACCTCAGTAATGATTTCTCTTATTTCCTACATCATTTGATATTGACAAAGAGAGAGAGAGAGAGTATATATATATATATATATATATATATATATATATATATATATATATATATATATATATATATATATCAGTTCAGAACAAGAAACTACATACTTAACATTAAACAACAACAGAACATGTCTCGTAAGACAAGAAAATTACCAGATATGTCTGTCAATAAGTTCAACATGCCATACCATTATTGTTTTGCATACAAATAACTTTTGGCTAGGTCTTTCGGTGGGTTAAATACAACACAATACAATGGTTTTGTCTATCATGGATTTAAACAAACCACTTTTGGCTAGGTCTTTCGGTGGGTTAAATACAATACAATGGTTTTGTCTATCATGGATTTAAACAAATCACTCTGGCTAGGTTTTTTCAATGGGTTAATATAACATAATAGCTTCATCAGTAATGTAAACAAATTACAACAGCATTTCTATCAAGGTGCTCAATAAACACAATGGTTAGATCTGATATGTGTTGAATAAATATACCAGGCCTGTCCATGTGTTACATGTGAAACCAAATTTGCCACAGCAATGTCACTGTGTCAATGGGCTCAACAAAACAACGGCTATTCAAAACAATGTATTAATGTAGTGAATTTACACACAGAAGCCACATACATTAGGCTGCTTGATTTATTGCATGGCATATTTGCTGCATCTCATCAGTTGCATACTGCAGGATACCTAATAGCTATGGCTTTGATGTATTTGAGTAATCATTTGTTTGTTTACTGTATTCAATGAACAACAAACGATTAGTCAAATACATCGAGGCCATAGCAATTAGCCTTCTAAAGCTGGGGTTGTGCTGACAGAAAGATTTCACAGTAACTCCGTGATTACTGCAGGATCAGATTGCTCCACATTCGAACAGTACAAGAGACTATGTGTGTTATGTATTTTAGCCAACATAGGATTCATCTATTCGCTTCATATGATATATAATTCTGCAGTATGCAGCTGACAAGATGCAGCTAAGTATGCCAGGCAATAAATCATGCAGCATATTGTTTGTGGCTTCTGTGTGTAAACACAATAGGTATTCTGAAATGGCTTAAATAAAACATTATGTCAGTCAATGCGTTAAGTGAGAAACAGACTGTGCCACTAACAATATCACCCTACCAAATGGGCTCAAAACACCACATTCTGATGAGCTAAAGACAATTTTTGATTGATTCAAGAATCTGCATAACATTCCGGGGCAATTCCATAGCAAATGACACAAGAAGTAGATGCTAATAGTTCCAATGACCCCTTGTGGTAAATGCATTGATTTCATTTTATCTACCATATCCATGCATCACTCCTAATTCAAGCATCCTTGAATATGTTGTTTCATCTATTACTGTGTTTTTAACAATTAGTCACAAAACACTACATCTGTCAATGCATTACGTGAGAAACAGAATTCGTCATAACAATATCACTCTGTTATATGGACGGGATGACAAGTTACACTCTACTGATAACATGTTTTACAGGGTAACTTCCAAGCTTTCAAAGCAGGAACAGCACTAAAACATGTAACAAATTTGCAGCACCTTATTTTAAAATGTACATAACTGCACCAACATTGACAATACAACTTTGCACCAGAAACAGCACAACACAACATGGTGTGCTTGTATTTTACAACACAGACATGAGACAAAATGTGACTGAAATTAACAAGACAATAATGTTTGTTACAATTTAAAATGTGTATCATCATCAACTTGTGCCCTGCAAATGGCAGGCATCCATGTGTCTTCACAGATCCTGGTCACTGGTGTTCTGGATCAATTTTATTGTCATCCCTCCAATCCACTGTCGTAGGCCATGCAGCAGCATTTCTCTTCATCTTCTCCACCTTTACTATTGCTTATCTTTCCTGTTGTCACAATATTGTACAACGCCTCTCCTCTTGCTACATGACCAAAGAACATAGTCTCTTCCTTACAGTTGTATATAATCTGTATAAAACGTAGTCCCATAGACTATACTGCTGTTGGGGCGTGCAGTGTTAGGCCATATCATATTCTAAGCCAAGACATATAAGATGGGATAGCCAGTTTCTTTCCAACAGTATAACTATTCCTGTTTAGGACTAACTCAAAAGAGAGCAAAGTAAGGAAATGTAATACAAATTTTTTTTTTAAACAGACCTCAGTTATAACCAACGCTGTAGAGCAGGTTGAACAAGGCCAAATTTTTTTTTTTTCCTAAATACCAAACTGAAATACTTCCTCATTATATGTCCTTCCCAGAATGTTCTGAAAATTGTATGATATCCATTTTTATGAGGCTGGTTCAATCCAAGTGCCATACTGGTTGGAAAAATAATCCTACCTCTTCTGGGGATTGAATTCAGACCACTGTCTTGGCTGGCAAGCATGCTGACCACAATGCCAGTGGCTCCTTGGTTGGGTATAATGTGTGTACGGTAATGTGTACATAGTAACTGCCATAGGAGTGTGAAGCCTTGGTCGTTCAGTCCTTCCCAAATGCTGGGTCATGACATAGCTTGGTGGAGTGGCTAAGCCATAGTATAGCAAGATGAATTTATCAGCTCCCTTCTTCGTTACCCTCTCACAAAATTACAAATTTATTCTTAAAATTACCCAGCACTCATTTTACAAAACTGCGAACACTTCCAGAGTTGTGTATGTAGGAAAATATCCAATCCTGCCTTTACTGAGAGGGCTCGAGCCCAAATTGAGTGTGTTGGTAAGCCAGTGCACTAACCACCATAGTTAAAATACTGATCACTTTAAAGGAGAAGTAGCAAAGCAATATCTGAATAAAAAGAAACACTACAAAATGCAGACATGAAAGAATGTTTCAGATCTACCATAAACAGTGGATTAACTATCCCAAGATTAAATATTAATAATATATTATCTGTTCTTCGTTGTTTCTTTTCTGCCCTTCCGGTGTAGAGGAAAATAAGATCATGTGATTGTATATACTTGCAGAAAATATACAGACACTGGCTTCACTTACTAGTCGCTTTATAGAGTGGACCTCGGCGATCCAATAGAGGAAGTGAGTGTACAACCACTCACCCATGGAAGTGTGGCCCCTCCCTCCTCCATATTTAAAAAAACATTACCCATCTCTAACAGTGGCTGTGCCTAAGCCAGTAATTTCCAAGCTTATTTCTCAGAGTTGAATTTAAAGAATAAAAACTAGTTGACTCTAAATCCAAGTGTTCATTTTTAAGAAATATCTGGCACTTCTATGGGTTTCTAAGTCATACAAGTAATTATCGTGTTATATTATTTATGTACAGATATTTACCATATGAATAACATTGTGACTCATATATCAGCTAATTAGTATGTCCTGTACATCATCAACCATACATATATTACAAGTTAATAAGCCTCAACCATCATATATTTAACAACACATACCATTGTGTATAATATTCAGTCTCAGTGACCATACATCAAGCTATACATACTCTCCCATTGTCAGAAACCATGATCTCAGCCATGCATCATCATCATTTGTCCTGACATATGGCAAGCATGTATCTCCACAGATCTTGATCCTTGGTCTTCTGGATCAATTCTACTGGATCATTCAAATGGCAGATACTTCCAATGGGACGTGATGTTTGAAACCTTCACATATGCTAGGCTGTACCACAATAAGGTGGAGTGTCTAGTTTCCTTCTATCTGCCTTTTTCTCCCTGACAATTCCCAGAAATTTCTGAAAATTTTCCAGTACCCATTTTACAAGGATGAGTCAACAGTACTGCGATTCTGGTCAGCAAAAAATAATATCTTGCCACTGATGGGGATTGAATTTGGACCACTTTCCTGCTAAGCAAGTGCACAAATCACTATAAGCCTGTACCTCCCAAACATATTTCACCAATACACCAAGGTCATTTCCAAAAATGTAGTCAACTTACTAAAAAAGATAAAAAATTTTGGGGCCCAAACATACGTTGCAAACATACACTGGTGACTAGTCAAGAATTAACTCACGTATGTAATCAATAGTAATATCAATATTTATGGGATTGCCATCACTGGTATGAGCAATAATGTGATCTATTTTATCCCTACTCATCTAGTATATACACTAATAGTGGTTACCAAAGTCAAAAACAAACAAAAGATCAGAAATCAATCTAACACGGTTTCTCTTGTCTGACTTGTCTTGGGTGACTATCTTATTTTACAGTAAATCTTATGAAAGTGTACAGTGCAGAACAAAAATGTTCACATTCACTATATCAAATGGACGCATTTATTCCCATAAAAAAGTACATTTGTTCATTATTTGACTATCTTCTTCTGTTTCTATCCTGAGTATACAACCAATAAATTAAGTTCGGTGTAAAAGAAATTGAATCATTAAAATATATATTGAAATGATTAACCACAAACACAATATAGTAACTAACAGATAAAGGACAGAATTATGTAACAAGTTAATAATAATATCAGCTAATAAAGATATGTGCATTCTTCCTTGGAAATATTGTGCTTCGTCCCATAAAAAGTTTCATGGAAAAAACTGCATACAAAATCATGATTAGTGTGATTTAGCATGATTAGTATGATTACAAAACATGTTAAATTGTATTAAATACTGAACATGAGAGTCATACAATATCAAACAAGTTACTGTAGCAAACATGTACTAGACTTCATCCTGAAGCAACATAATTGGCTGGTAGCAATACTACAAAATCACAGCATCTTCCACATCAACATCTGAGGCAGACAGACGTTCATATTGCATAATGACATTCGGGTCTGGCCGTGGCCTCTTGTGCTTTCTACATAGCACAGTGATGAAAACTCCACCGCCAATCCCTGTGACAAACACAAGTGCAATCACCAAGGCTGTTAGAGCCCACTTGTCGTTCCTCTCTGAGGCCAGACTGTCCACGGTTCTGGTGTCTTCAATGCTAAATGTGTTCACGTTCACGCTCTTGCCTTCAGGAATTGGTGGCGCAAAACACAAGTTGGTATCACAGCAGCATAGCTCTTGTGTCGTATTGTCAACCAGTGACTGTCAGCAGAAGAAAGAAAGCTGTGAATTATTAATTCTACATCAACTGTATGTGTATGTAAGTATGTATGAAACTGTAATCATCTTCAAATGTTTTGTTTACAATTTACAATTGACAAAGAATCTTCACCGGAGACCAGTATTCTTCATCTTCTGCTGCTGGTCTTTATCCTCTAATGGAGAAAAGCCTATCAACCAACTCACGCTTAGCTATCCTGTCTTTGGAGAATAGCCCCTCAACAAACTCACGCTAAGCTATCTTGTCTTTTGCTATCTCCTGCAGTCTGCTCCATGTCTTGCACATAGTATTCATTTCTGTCCTTTCTGATTTTGCTTTAGATCTCCTTCTATTCCATCTGCCCTGTGGGTTCCAGTAAAAGAACTTTCTAGCGTACTATTCTCAGGTTTTTTCAATGGTGTCCCTATAATGGGAGGCCACTGTTAGGAGCTTATTTTTACAAGTATTCTTGGTGGGATCACTTCTACTTAATTTTCTGCTTTGTTTTCTTCTGGATATACAATTTTTTTTAAACATCCCTTTTGTAACCAGCTATCATGTCTGTATAGTTTTTGAAAACAATTAACCCATAATTATTCAGACTAATTAATCTCACAGAGAAAATCCTACATCAAATACTCATGTCCTACAAGAATTAGGATGTGCGTACTGAGCCACTTATTATTTTCACCCTTAACAAGGAAGGCTAGGCATCTCTGATACCCTACAGGTGGAACTATAACATCTTATAGGTGGAAGTGTAACATCCTACAGGTGCAAGTGTAACATCCTAAAGGTGCAAGAGTAAGTGTAACACCCTAAAGGTGCAAGAGTAAGTATAACATCCTACCAGTGCAAGTATAACATCCTACAGGTGACAGTATAACATCCTACAGGTGGAAGTATAACATCCTACAGGTGAAAGTATAACATCATATAGATGGAAGTATAACATCCTACAGGTGTAAATATAACATCCTCAGCGGAAGTATAAATTTCTATAGGTAGACATATAACATCTTCAGTGGAAGTATAACATCTTCAGAGTTCCTTATTTTGTACAATTCATCCTCAGCTGTATTAGTACAAAGCACTTTTTGAGTTCAAGGCACACACCTCATTCAATGTTATTAAACACATCTGATATTCAGATAGGCAATCTTCTATTTAAAAATATTCAGTTACCAGTTATCAGTTGGGGTATCTTCACGCACTCCGGACAGGTCCATAGGTGCTCAGATCCTCCCCCAGCGTCCGGTGGCAAATAGTGCCAGTTCTATGTTGGTTGACGTGGCACCTCGTTTTCCCGATGTACCTCTCGTGTCTGGCCTTGCCGATTCTTACTCCCAAGTCTTTCATCCTGGACAGAGATGTGGATTCACTGACGTCAAAATCCTCTGTTCTCGACATATCTTTAAGGACGTTAATAACATCGGCACGATCCATGGGCTGGCCATCTGCAGGGGGTGCAGAGCCAGCCAGTTTATCAGCTCGTTCATTTCCCTCGACTCCCGCATGTCCCGGGACGAAGATGAAGGTGACTTTACGGACAACAGACTTCCGCAGCGACTCAGTCCACTGTCTACGTACAGATCCAGCTTCGACCTTCTGAATCATGCTCATTGAGTCACTTAGTACACACACGTTGGTATAATGCTGTGATTCTAGCCATATGAAAGCCTGTGTTACTGCCATCACCTCCATCGTCATGCTGCTCGTGGTCATAGAGTGGGCACCACTGGATTCTTGAACGGTTCGGCCCGCTGAACGGGCTGTAAATGCCCATGCACTTCTCTGCTGCTTTACAACAGATCCATCAGTATAGATAAGCACTTCGGGGCTATCTGAGTGTTCATAGATGAGCGCGTTGACCTCTGCATTGACAGCGGCAGGGTTCTGCTCTCTGCACCGTCTGTCGAGTGTGATAATGCAGGAGAAAGTGCACTTAAAAGCTGGAGGCACCGGCACCCATTCCTTGCCGGGGTTGATACTGGTAAGACTGCAGACCTGTCTGACGACATCTTCCGCCCGACCCATCCATGATTTGCCCCTCTTTAGCCTGTCACCCTTTTCTCTGAATATAGCTTCATGCAGAGGGTGCTGCTCATCTGCACTTATTTTCAAGTATGCACGAGCTCTCCAGATCTTGATCCTGTGGTTCATTGTCGGGAAGTCAAGGAGGTATCTCATTGCTACACAGCTGGTGTCTCTCGTGCAGCCCAAAATGATGCGCATGGCTTCGTTTTGTACCTTTTCAAGTCTTCCAATCTGTGTAGGGCTGACAGTGAGGATGGCCAGGGCATACTCGATGGGTGAAAGCACCAGTCCTTGGAACAGAAGTATTAGCAGTCTTTGCTCGATATTGGCAGTCGTCATGACTCTCATTGCTGACAAACCTTTTCGAGCTTTCGTTATGACATAATCAACATGATCTCTGAAAGACAGGCTACGATCAAGCCTCACATCAAGATATGTCATCAACTGGGTTCTACTCAAAATGCTCCCATCCAATCTCACTGCCGGCAGGTCTGTGTTCACAATATAGTTGTTTAGGGAGAATCATGTGACCGATGCCTTCACAGGGCTGACAAGGGCACTGGTATCAACACACCATGAGGAAAATTGATCTTGTTCGCCCTGCATATCATTGGCAACCGCCTGTCTATCTCGACCCTGTCGATACACGAGAATGTCATCAGCAAATGACAGAGTCCTATCCCTCCCGTCCAACTGTTGTTCAGTGATCGGCACCGTATACACGTTGAATAGTACTGATGACAGTGGTGAACCCTGCGACAATCCTGGATATTTCGTTTTCGGCTCAGAAGACCAACTCCCACATCTTAGCACCACCTTCCTTTGGAGCAGGACTGCAGCTATCCATCGTACAAGGTGAGGGTACACTTTCAGTCTGAGGAGGGTTTGCATCAAGTGCTCGAAGGATACTCTATTGTATGCGTCCTCTAAGTCTATGGCGGCTGCACATGTCTCTTCTCTGACCTGAAATCCTTCGTAAACATCTTGAGCAAAGACTGCCGCATTCAGCCATGACTGTTTGTTACGTCTGTATCCTCCAAGTGTGGGCAGGAAGCAGCTGAGTTGTTCCAAGTCACAAGCATGTCTGTGTGCTACAATTTTCTCCAGTAGCTTGCCAGCAGTGTTCTGCATCGTAATGATTCTGTAGCCGCTAATCTTGGAATGGTCTTTGTTCAGTTTTGGCAGCGGCAGCAAGTAGCATTGTAGCCATTCCTCTTTGGTTTGACCCCTCTGGATACTGGTGTTGAATTCTCTGGCCAGTTCTTCCATGTCATCATCTGACATCACCAGTAGGTCACCATATCGGATGCCGTCTGGGCCTGGGGTGGTGTTATGTGATTTCTTGAGCATTGCACGTATTGTCTCAGCTTAATTATGCATTCTTCGTCTGTCCCAACCCCCTCGCACAACTGAGAGAGTGTCGTTGTGGTCCTCTGTCTGGTGGGCTCGTCTTTCTGGTCAGTCTGTATAACAGAGCAGGAACTCACGTCACGATTGAGCATCTCTCACCGCTTTCAGTCTCAATGCTCAATCGTGCTGTATCTGTTTCCCACTAGATCCTAATAATACCCCAGTACTCCATTACTGTTACATCTGCTCTATGTAGCATGCAAGAAGGGCTTACCTTTATCCACATCGACTTTTTCCATGTGAGGTCTGTGCCTTGAAAGTCTGGAGGACCCCTACGTTGTGCAGCACTGTTCATGCTCTTATGGAGGCGCCAGAATGTCGTAAGAGATCGTTCAGAGCACACTTTCATGCAGAACTCATCCCATTTTTCGGCCTTAGCCTGTTTGGCGCAGGATTTGAAAAAAGTCATCGTCCTATGGACCTCAGTCTTCAGGTTCGCTAGCTCACCCTGTGGCATGTTAGCCTTTCTGGCTTTTTGCCAGTCTTTGACAGCCTGCCTCTTTCCCAGCCATGCCTTCTCGATCTCTCCATTCCACCATGGTGGCTGCAGCCATCTTTCCTGTCTCCTGCAGGAGGAAGTTTGTTTTCTTCTTCTGATCTTGCTTATGGCATCTTGACCAGTGTTCTCATACGAGAAGGCATTTGTCTTGTTTCCTTGACTCCTGGCCCTGTCTTTCTCGATCAGGATGAAACAAGGGTAGTGGTCACTGTCGTGGTATCCCAGTGTGCCCCACCGGCAGCTTGGTGCGATGGTGGGCGACACCAGGGCCAAGTCAATAACGCTGTCAGAATCACCTGGTCGAGTGGCCATTCTAGTGACCTTCCCATCATTCAGACAGACTAGGGCAGCAGCTGCCAGGGCGTCCTCCAGATCTTCTCCATCTATTGGTGATGCTATTCTCCCATTGACTGCCTCTGGCATTGAAGTCCCCACAGTAGATGATATGTCTTTCATCCATATAGAACAAACTCTGCCATTGTCGCACGTCGACCTTCCCATTACACCCATAAACGTTCACGATTACAAGCTGCACTGGCGTCATTATTCTTAATGCCTGCACTTGGAGGGCATCACTGTTCCAGGCGGACATATCGATCTCAGACACCAGTATGTTGTCACAGACCAGAATGGCCTGTCCGAGGTGCCGCCTGTTAAAGAAGCCCTGAAACCCTGCGACATTGACTGTTCCGTCGCCGAGCTGTGTTTCTTGTAAGACCACAATATTGTTTCCGTAAAGTAGTTTTTCACGAATGGGTCGGCGTTGACTAAAAAAGGATGCACAGTTCCGGTACAGTACTCGAACGTGTCCGATGCCTAATCTGTCACATTTTAACCTCGTTCTGCGTGTGCCTGCTCTTTTACTAGGCTGTGTCCTTGCCAGTCGTCGTCTGGTCGTCGTGTTTGGCTTAAGTATTGCCACCGGGCACTGATGATATGCCGAAGGGAGTCCGAGCGCGCTTGCACAAACTCCGTTGCACGGTCTGAACTCCATTCCACCTCGAAAAACACACTTAAACTACAAACATTTAGGAAAAAGCACATTCCATTCTAAGGGACGAAAAAATTTCCCGCTATCTTGCTCCAAGGGAGGTCACTTAAATAGATTAAAAAAGCAAAACAAAAATGGTAGCCTTACTTAACATACCTTATAACATGACCTGAATGACCCAGGCAACATCTTATCCTGACAGAGCTTCTCATTGTCACAAAAGTAGCTTTCCAATTTGCCATCTGGGAAATATGTTGTTGTCTTTGCACACATGATGTCGGGATGAACACATGACACCTTTTGAGCTGTCAATAACAATTTTATTTACAAATCATGTTCATAAATGACTATCATGCAGCACAAATGAAAGCTACACATAATATAAAATAACAGCAAACCAGATAGTCTCAATAAATAACGATAATATCAATAATTAAAGAATACAATTGAAGAGAATGTCTGTACATTTATAACCTTCAGCTCATAAAATTACATATTTCAATGTTTCCCAGCCTGTTGGCTTTGACCCCTGAAGTGTCTGCGAGTAATTTAATGGTGATTCACAAGAGTCACTATAGTTGTAATTATTTTTATAACAAATGTCATCATGAAAGTTGTTAACACTCCATTATTTCAAAATGACTAAACTGTCATATTTTACTGGTGGTTATAACCGGTCTCTGTGGCTAAGGGCTTGCAAACGCGGTTTGTGAGCCCGTATATCCGGGTTCGAAACACAGCGGTGCTGGTTTTTTTCAAAAAAGGTATAGGGGCCGGTCTTCAGAAAGCAATGGCAAACACTTGCCTAGTACATCAACAGCAGCTGAAAATGCTGGTGTTGACTGCAACGTCCCGTAAGGGATACGCAACAAAATTTATTAATATAACATGGTATTTTATGAATGAATCAACTTAACTAAGTATAGAATTATTTTATGCTGTGGAAGGAATTATTATCAAACCCCATAACAGAACATTAGCACCCACATACTTTATATTAATGTAATATTATGCCTTAGGATTAGTAGAAGATAATGTATTATGCACCAAATTAACCCTTTCCTGGGAGCAATGGCCAGAAGAATCTTTACCCGTGGACGGGCAAAACGGCCGAAAACGCGTGTGAATACTAAGCATTTTTTTTTAAAAACATGATCTTGCGGCTTTCCGAGACTTCCGATTGCCTACTTTCAGTTTCGTCGATAGCTTGACAATGTGGCCGCCATTTGCAAGTGTGTACTTTGAATTTTAACGGATTTTTTAATAGTTTTGGGGGGTTTTACGCTTTGTATTTCAAAATGGATTTTGATTATTCTTAAAGTGATAACGGAGAGTTCACTGGGTTCAGTTTAAGTGACACTGAAGTGCACGAAGATGACTATGAGTTGCAGCTAGATATCAGTGATACCAGAGTGGGCAGTGTACATACTTCGGATCTATCGGACTCTGAAGAAAATGATTCTGATTCTGAGTGTTTGTAAATAGTGTATAAGATTGACAATCACAAACAATATGTTGTATTTTGTAAATATTTGTGTTCATGTGTGGATTAGCGGCAACATTCACGTGAGTAAAATAATCTGCATGCTTTTTCCTTCATTTTGTTTTTAATTTCACTAAAATCTGTTGACTAACACCTTATATGTGATGTTTTTACTCTGTTTGTCTCTTTCTTATTGTTGCATGTAGTATTCTAGTTTCATTAGCCTCTTTCAGGCAATCGTTGTTAGTTACTCTGGCAGTCCAAGGAATTCGCAACATTCGTCTTAAAAACCACATCTCTGTTGCTTCTAAGTTCTTCCTAATTTGTTCATTTACATTCCAAGATTCGTTGCCATACAGCAAAACTGGTTCTATAAAGCATTTCAGCACTCTCTTTCTTACATTCATTGACAGCGACTTATTGCACAAGATACTCTTCATTTTCTGAAATGTGGCTTTTGTCTGCCCTATTCTGCTCTTAATCTCTGTTGTACATCTTCCATCTGATGTTATAAGTGCCCCTAGGTATTTAAAATTATCCATTTGGTTAAGAATTTCTCCTTCTATTTCTATGTCACATTTTGGTGTCACCATTTTCTTTGATAAAACCATTGTTACTGTTTTCTTGATATTCAAGGAGAGTTCTTTCTGTGCACTCTCTGTTACTACAATGTCCAACAATTGTTGTAGATCTGTTGCATTATCCACCACCAATACTTTGTCATCTGCATAGCGTATATTGTTTATATTATAACCTCCGATTAGTATTCCTGGCTTCTCTTTGATCTCTCTCATTATTACTTCACTATAGAGGGAGAAGAGATCTGGTGACAAGATACACCCCTGTCGTACTCCTAGCTTTATCTGTTCGTAACTACCCTCTTTATTTCCCATTTTAAAAGCTGCTACTTGCTTCCAGTAAATATTCTTTATTATTCTTAAATCTTTCACATCAATGTTGAAATATTCCAACATTTTAATCAGTTCATCATGTTTTACTTTATCAAATGCATGTACAATCTATGAGGCACAAATATATGTCTTTCTGTGTCTCTATTGACCTTTCTATTAGTATTTGTAATATATATTTTGCATTGTTTCCTTCCACAAAACCATACTGTTCTTCACTAATTTCCATTTTTATTTTCTTTCTTGTTCTTCTCATTATAATTCTGAATAGAAGTTTAGTGACATGGTTTATGAGGTTAATTGTTTGATGTTGATCGCATTCAATTGCTCCTGGTCTTTTTGGTATAACTATAAATACATATTTCAGCATATCGCTCGGTAATTATCCACTGCTGTAAATATCATTCAATATTTTGGTTAATATCTATTCCAAATTCTCCCAATACTTCTAATTCTTCTATTGTGATTTCATCTGGCCCAGCTGTTTTTCCTTTCTTCATATGTTTCATAGCGTCAGCGACTTCTTTTAGAATAGGTGGGCCTTCTAATTTACTTTCTTCTGTTAATTCTTCCCTTTCTCCATTATATAATTTTCTTATATACTCATTTCACCTCTTCATTATAGCACATTCCTCCAATAATATCTTTCTTGTTTTTGATTTCAAACACCCTGTACTTATTCTTATTTTTCTTCCTGTTAGCACTAATTTGTCTGTGCATATTTTTTTAATCTTTAATGGAATTTAATTCAATTTTTTTGCATTGCCCGTTTAACCAACTTTCTTTTGACTTCACACATTTATCTCTTATTTCTTTCTTTATCTTAGTATATTCTTGTTTGTCATTTTTATTCTGTTTCCTTTTGTCCATCAGCATTATTTCTTCATTCGTCCATTTTTTCTTAGCTTTTTGGCTTCTCTCCGGTAATATTTCTTTGCTAGTTTGATGAATGAAGTCCCTTAACATTTCCCATTGTTCATTTATACTCTGTACTTTAGCTTTGGTGTCAGGTCTTAGTCAGATATGGCTGAGCTACCGTGCGACAGAATGTTGGGCGGCGCTTACCAAACCCGACACCTCACATTGTGCCAACGGCTTCAGGCGGAAGAGCGCAATTGGCAGGGTACAAGCCTTACCCTGGTAGCAGGGTACAAGCCTTACCCTGGTACGAGGAAATGCAACCTAAAGGCAAAATGTCATGGCAGGGCAGACCCCCTAAGCCTTGGTTGGCAGCTGGTCTAGGATCGAAGCTCCAACAGACAGAGCATTGCTTTGCTGATCCAGCAGCTTGTCTTGTTCCAGATGTAGAGGTTTTACCTTTCCTCTGGAGTGAACTAGACAGGCCGAGAGAGAGATTATGCTGCATGGGCAACACATGGTCTCTATATTTTAGCCCAGGCTTTATGCAATGGAGAGGCAATAACTCCATCCCTGGTCTTAACCGGTCTCAGAATCAAACGAGAGGCAACTGTTACGGGTTATAAGTCCCTGTCAATTGGCGTAGGAACTAGAGATGGTAGACCATTTTACATATCTAGGATCAGTGGTTAGTAGCAAATTATCCCTAGATCAGGAAATCAACATTCGGATTGGTAAGGCAGCAACAACAATGAACAGATTAAGAAAAAGAGTCTGGGAGAACAGGAAACTTACTGCCAAAACAAAAGTCCTTGTCTATCAAGCCTGTGTCCTTAGAACTCTTCTTTATGGCAGCGAAGCCTGGACAACTTACTCACACCAAAAGAAATTTTTAAACAACTTTCATATGCGGTGTCTGCGAAGAATTCTTGGTATTAAGTGGCAAAACAAAATCACAAATACTGAAGTATTGGAAAGATCAGGTTGTATGACAGTTTATTCCATGCTCAGTCTTCATAGACTTAGATAGATAGGACATCTTAGGAGGATGGATGATGGTAGATTATCAAAGGACATCTTTTTTGGTGAATTACAGATGGGTAAGAGATTTCAGGATCGACCCACAGGATACAGGCACTGATAATGCACATTGGGAGTAAGTCGCCACTGAACGTGTTGCATGGAGGGCAAACATCAGAAATGGAATAAAGACAAAGGAGAAAATTATTGCAGATAAGTCACACACCAAGCGTGTGAGACGTAAGATGGTGCATGATGATGGAAATTACCATGTGTTCATATGCACCCACTGTGGATGAACATTTACAGCGCGAATTGGCCTTATCAGTCACATTCGCTATCGCTGTGGGTAATAGTTATGCCTTTTTGAAGCACAAACTATCGTCTGTCAAGACGGCAAGGTGCCAATGAATTAATCTTATTTTTATTTGTCCACATAGTGGTACATGATCACTATTTCAGTCAGCACCAGGCATTGTCTTTATATTAATTAACACATTTCTAAATCTTTTATTAAGAAGTATGTAGTCAATGTGGTTGCATATTTTCATATCTGGGCTTTTCCGTGTGTATAGTCATCTTTTATGGTGTTTAAACCATGTGTTTCCAATTATCACATCATAAATATTTGCCCATTCTATTAGTTTCTCTCCTCTTTCATTTCTTGTACCTAAACCATAATTCCCCACTATATCCTCTATTTTTCCCTCTCCTACTTTTGCACTAAAATATCCCAGTATTATTTTTATTTTTTGTGATCCAGTTTGAGCTATCATTATTTCTGAATGTCATGAATTATGTAATTTTATATTTATTGCAATCCCAAAGAAATCAGGAGCCTTGGAATGTGATCAACATCAAACAATTATTATAATGAGCCACATCACGAAGATTTTGCTAAGAATTATCACGCAAAGAATAAGGAAGAAAATACAACCCAAAATAGGTGAAGAACAATGTGGGTTTTTAGAAGGCAAGGGTACAGTAAATGCTATGTATATACATTAATTGAAGGCTCTATAGAAATAAACAAAGACCTACATCTTTGGTTTATTGACTACACAATAAAGTAAGACATGTCAACATGATAAAGATGTTTCCTGATCTACAATTTGATGGGAAAGACCTTAGACTTGTAAAGAAACATATATTGGAAACAACAAGCTGCCATAAGGATTGATAATGAAGTAAGTCAATATTAGCCTATTATGAACTACCTGTGGATACATTTTGATTGAAGTCTTGCTTATCATGAGCACATAGACCAGATGATAACAAAGGCCAAGCAAGGTTTGGCTGTGATGCGGGTAATGGCGGCAGCAAACTGTGAGCAGCGCCATCTATGTCTCCTTTACAAGGATCTGGTCCTGTCTGTTATGGAGTATGTGATGGTGATCTTAACTATCAGCCGTAAGCAGATGGAAAAGATGGAAAGGATACAGAATGAAGCTATGTGTATTGCTCTTGGATGTACAATAGATACAGCATACAGGGCGATGTGCTACCTTCTTAATTTTCCAACCAATGAGGACAGAATACAGATTTGCAGAGTACGTACCTCAAAGTCAACGCAAACACAACACCCACTGCACAGTGAAATTAAGAAGGTAAAGGGCAGCAGATTAAAAAGAGGAAAATCGTGGATGGGTCAAGCCGAAGACATTCTTCAACAGGTGTGTTCACTTGAGGACTCAGAACCTGGCAAGGAGTGGGTACGAATGCCAATAGATTTCTGTACATCCTTTTCAGTTTGCATCCAACTAGACAGAAAGACAGAACATGCAGACCAGAAAATCCGGCTGCTAAGGAGGTGGAAGTACAGGCTTTGATCTTCGAGAATTCTCTGGAGGGTGATGCTGTCATTTACACAGATGGATCAGTCATTAGACGAGTGAGAAGTTCATGGGCTTTTACGGCTCAGCCCGGAGGGAGAATTGTGAAGGAAGATTCTGGTGCTTTTGCTTTGACCACAAGTAACCTGACTAAGGAAGCCATGGCAGTAAGCAAAGCAATAACATGGCTCGAGACACAGACATTCACTAGGGCATGTTTCCTTAGTGACTCAATGAGCATGCTCAAGAAGATAGAGATGGGGTGGATTCGAAGAGAGTGGCTGCTGTCTCTGAAGAGGCCTCGGCTGGCAAAGATTAGTTTCATTTTAGTGCCAGGGCATGCGGGTGTACGAGGAAATGAGTGGGTTGACAAGCTTGCAGGTAAGTCTACTGTGGAAGGCGGACGAGCCACGGACCAGGCTGACATTCTGAATGCTCCAGGAGAAGTAAGACTTTTGCAAGAAGCTTATTGGTTGGCTGGTTGCCGATTAACAGTGAGATTTAAACAGAAAACACACGGAAGCCTGTATACCCGCTCTTAGGGGCCTCTGATACACAGTACGTCAAGCTGGTATACCGGCGTGTCGAGTTCAAAGGGTTAACAAAGTTAATCCAGAATACCATGGACTGAGATCTGTGGAGAAACAATGGCTACCCCAGATACCCCAGATGGCAGGGCACAAGATGATGATACCATTACAGTCGCTTTTAGTACCTTTTCCCGTATGTAAAAATGTGTAGGTTTCCTCAACAAAATAATGATCACAAGTTGTAGATAGTAAATATTCCTGTTTGCAGAATTTTGACCACCGTATAGAACTTACAATTAATGAAACATAATTAACAAATATGGTTTACTTCCTTTGTGGGTTAAATTTGGGTAAATATGTAAAAGTGGAATCAGAAATAGTAATAAAAGCAATCTGAATCTAATATAAGACATTAGTGGTGAAAACAGATTTGAAACAGAATTTGACAGTAGGAATTCACCTTATCTCAAAGTGGTTGTCAGTATATGAGATACTAATTTAAAACAACATAAACATAATAAATACACTAAAGAATACAAATAACTATGAATAATAAAACATCATCTCACTAACCAGTTACAGCTTCTGTTTTATTGTCGGTGCCATGGTAACATACTCTATTCTCTGCTGGCAAGTGAGGAAGCTCACTAACTTTGTTGCAATTCTCTGTATTACAACAGAACAGTTGGCCATCAGATCCATTAACCACCTCCTACAACCAAAGATAAAAACATGTAGATCATATGTAACTATGGAAGTCAGCATGGCCAAATGGATCAGACCGCTAGTTCTTAAACATCAGGTGTGCTGATGCCGAAGTAGCGGGTTCAACCCCTACATCGGTCAGTTGGACTAAAATGTTGACTTCTCATCCTTAACTTGAGGACGTAAATTACAAGTACCTCAGAAGTCAGAGTGGATTTGCCTCATGGCTGTGCAGGTTAGGATTATAACTCTTACAAACGCTCTCACATAAACTCAGGAGACAAATATATTCTCATTTGTGATTGTTGTACAATAGATGATGGTTAATGAAGATTACTTATGGTGGGAGGATAAGCTATAATCTTTCCCTCTGATATAAAAAGGCAGTTATATCAATACATGATGATGATGATGATGATGATGATGATGATGAGAGGCATTTGAGATCTAAACCTAACCCAGAGGAAGGAAAGACAAGCTTAGTCTCAACCTATCTCTGACTTACTATATGTGGTCAATGGAGATGTGGCTGGGGGATGGGTGGTTTGAGGTGTGGATGGGGAGAGGATGTGTGGGTTGGTGAGGGAATGTTTGTGGGTGGCGAGTGTGTTTTGGTTGGGGGAACAGGTGAGGGCAGTGTATGTGGGTGGGGAATGTGCGGGAGGGGGATGGGTCGGTTGGTGGGGTATGTATGTGTCCCTTGGTGCGCGTGTGTGTGGGTAGGTGGGGGTGTTGTGTGGGTGGGGTGATGTATGTGTAGGTGGGAGATGGGCCTCATAACATGGTAATTTGTCTTGTTTATGTTTACAACATTCATTTCACAATGTTTATTTTTCTTCCTATGTAAATATATAATGCTCTTGATGAATGAAAGACGAGTGATTGGAAGGGCCGAATGTAAGACGGGCCTGCGCGCTCAATTTGTGACCCTAATAAAGTTGATTTGATTTGATTTACTAGGAAATGTCACTACATACATCCACCTTCACATGCATCTATCATAACATGTATCTACCTCAACCCACCTTCAACCCAATATGCCTTTATCTTAATCACAACATACCTCTACCCCAACCTATCTTCATCCCAACATGTCTGCTACATCACTGATGACTTTGAATCAACTTACTTTGATACAACCAGATAACCTGGTCACAACCAGACTCCCTGGTCTTAAAGTTATGACTATCTTATTTTAATGTCCTGGTTTCATCAAGAGTTGATCCCATCAGGACCTTACAGCATGAGATGATGGATTGAATGCCATCTATAAAGAGAAGAGGGAGGTGATCTCACCAATGGGTGGACCCATTCTCCTTCACCCTCTTATTTTCTTGTTTTTTTTCTTGACATGTTTTATGCTTTACTGATATATGAATGTTATCAAATGGTTATGAAATTATATTTTGTTTGGACCATCAGATGGGCGGTGTAACTGGAAGCCTACTGTTCTGAAGATGCGGACTTGGTTGCTGAGGGCAGGAAAGTTAGTATGATCATGTCCATCTCTTGCCAGCCCAAATATTATTTCAGCATATTTCCTTGCCAAATAAACATCCAAGATCTACAACAGGTGGCAGTGAACCGCCAGGCATGGAGAGACATGACTTTTGCCCTATGCGCCGCCTTGGGCGCAAGAGGAAAGACTAACTAACTAACTAATATTTCCTTGCATCCTTCACCACCCCCATCCTTCAAGTATCTAACCCTAGAGACCCATGAGAACCCATGAGAACCCCAGATGTTGGATACTAACAGAAGAACTTTACTATACCTCACTCACATTGGAGATGACCCTCTGACAGAAAACTGGCTCCAAGGAGGAGACTTTCATCCATTATAATTCTAGATACACCGAAGTACCTACCGGTTGTTATCAGCTGCACCAGAGATAGAAAT
Source organism: Cepaea nemoralis (assembly GCA_014155875.1). Classification (NCBI taxonomy): domain Eukaryota; kingdom Metazoa; phylum Mollusca; class Gastropoda; order Stylommatophora; family Helicidae; genus Cepaea; species Cepaea nemoralis. Next base: position 148,823 of record JACEFZ010023880.1, read on the forward strand.
ATACTTTTACTTCTGTGGTATTTACTTCTGATGCATATATACATTATTGCTGTATCTTGAAGGATTCAACTGTTTTTTTTTTTCTACAATTATGCATTCACAACAGTTGGTATGTCATGTGAACAGAATGCCAATTCTTCCAGAGATGTGCTCCATGTGAAAACCATACTTTGTTCTCATACTTTATGATTTATTACACTTCATGTTCCAATACAATTGTTTGAGTGATTCTTAAAGTACTGTACTGACATTGTTGGTCTAGTCCATCACATACCTCTTTAAGTGTATACATCACAGATGAGAATATTACCTAAGACCGCCTGAGGGCGGGCACCTGCACACTAGCACCTTTTCCCAAGTGATAGAAAAGAGCATCCATTTTAAGGATAGTGGCAACAGTCCGTGGCGCCACACCTTCCCAAGAAGCTTACCTTTACATACTTTATACTAATTCGTTATTTTTATATTTATATTATATTAATTAAATATGGCCATATCATTGGCTTCTAAAAGAGGCTGATAGAGGATAGGAACTCATCCCCTTTGGGATACCCTGATAACATTCCTCATATACTTAATTGAATTCCTCTTAAGTGGGTGTACATTCTGAAAGATAAACCCTAACAAACAAACCTCACAGTCATCTCCATTATGCTACGTTCCTGCGCCAGTGAATATCACACAAAATGCTCCTCACTGCCCTATGTGAACAATGGACTAGACAGGAGTCTTGGCAAGCCAACAGCCCGCACAGGTACACTGTGCATAATGCCGTCGCCAGAATGCCAACACAAAAGTCCTCCACGAAAAACACAGTTCATCATTGATGGAAACGGCAGTCACCAGAAAGACTTCATTGACCCAGGTTTTACCCCGTATGGCTAGGTCTCTTTCCGCTGGGCGACCTGCCGAAAGTGCCGCACAAAGCGCGAACTCCGTAGCTCCAGGGAAAATTCCCAGGAGTCTCCTGAAAAATGCACTCATGAACAGAAAAGGCAAACCAGTCAACAGCCGGCCGCCATCGCTCCAAACATGCAGTTCATGCTACAAACAACCACGGACAGATGTAAAACCATTCCATGCGAAATTCACAGCTCACAGTGTCGCGCCATGCCCTCAGTAGCAGGGCGACAGAACCATGCACTACCAGTTCAACATGAGGAAAATGCGAATGCAAACCATTGCCACAAGCGTAAACACTCCAGGGGCCTTAACGGTTTAAATGCCTATCCGCCATGTTGGGGACCAGAAGTCCCAATAGACTGTAGACTAAGTCTCAGCCCAAAGCCTCCTTAGTCGTCTCTTACGACATGCATGAAAGGCAACAATGTTACTATTCTTTGCTTCTGTAGCAGTAAGTGTATATGGGGTGGGCAAAACTATAGCACGCTTGAGCATCAGGGTAGAATGGGAAGAAAGATGCTCAAGTCGTGACGTAGTTTGTGGTTACGGATCAGTTAACATCGGGGACTAGAGAAGAGATGGACGTATGATTTAACTGAGCAACATCTGGCTTGATTCTTAATAAAGTAACATGGAGCTGGAACCGTCTTTGAGTTGTTGATAGTCCATCGTCCCTTCGCTGTACTGTTACAGTACAGAATTGTTGCCCAGACCAGGATGAATAACTTCAATTGTCGCGGTACATAGCGGACGTACTAGCCCACTATATTTGATGCAGCCACTACTTAATACAGCGGTTGTGGGGAAAATGCAGTGCCTTTGAAACATTAGCACGTTATCAGATTGTTGCTGAACGGACTTCAGGGGGTTTTCCAAAATGCCCGACCTAGACTGGCACCGGAACAGATCAACCTTTAATGTCTTCATGCGGTGGTGAAGTCCGCTCTCAGATTGTTTTCGAGCTTTACTGGTGGTGAAGCCCAGGCCGTTCTCAGATTGTTTTCGAGCGTTACTGGTGGTGAAGTCCAGGCCGTTCTCAGATCGTTTTCGAGCCAATCGAGCCGTTGTCAAGTCATCTCCGGACTCTGTTGTGTGAGAGAGCCGCTTTGTCAAATCAGTCAGCCGCTGCTCTACACTGTCGGTTGTTTTAAGAAGCTGACTCGTTCATTGCTGATTTCAGAGGGCTGGCCAGTGCTGTCCTCTGATCACAATCGTTCCTTGCTGTGATTCAAGAGCCCGTCCCTGGGTGGCTGATACATAAAATCGTTCCTTGCTGTGATTCAAGAGCCCGTCCCTGGGTGGCTGATACGTTCAATCGTTTTTCACTGTCTTATAGTCGAGCCTATCGAGCTTAGTCGAGCCTATCGAGCTTAGTCGAGCCTATCGAGCCCAGTCGAGCATTTTTGATCCTTACTGAAGCCGCTTTGTCGATCTTGGTTCAAGTACTCGAATACCAGATACCATGCTTCTCAATCTCGGCATACAAGGGAAGAGACGTCAAGGACTTCAATTGCGATTGGAAAAATAAGTTCAACAAGAACAGGGGTAATATAATTAAATTTTTCTATTAGATAGAAAATTATTGAGTTTCAGGAGGAAGATAACATCCTTTGATTAATTTAAGACTGGATATTAATAAGAATTGATTGTTTTTTTTTGCTTGAATAACTGTAAATATTTCAGCATAGCAGACCCATCACAGCACAGTGGAGAAACAGGCATAATTTCGGCTGAGTTCAAGACGAGTTTTTTTTCCAGGTACCAAGGAATATGCAGAAGAAGAAGTAGAAATATTGTTTCAAGCCTGATAGAAATTACAAAGAAGTTAATATGAATTACTTATATGTAGAATTACAACGTATTAGTACATGGTTGGGGGAATTAAAAGAGGCAGTTAGTGAAGTAGAGTATTTTGTAGAAACATTGAAGAACAGAACGACTAGGCAGGACCCTTATAGATTTAAGGTAGACTATAATAGAGTAGGAAAGAATAACAGGAGACAGCCACTGCTTGATAAAGACAGAAGACAATATAGTTATGACGAACCAAGGCCTAATGGTTATAGGGTAAAAGACGGTGAGAACAGACGTAATGGTGAAAGCTCAGACTGGTATAGCTGTTATAGATACAAGAATGGTCCTGAGAGAGACTTTTCCAAGAAATTATGGAAATGGCCATCCTATAGCAAGAATGCTAGGAAAAAACGTGACGACTGGTTTGAACAAAGACGGAGACAGTATTTGAAGTCAGGGTCAAAGAACAAAGTGGAAAACGTAAGTGAAAATTCAACTATTCCTAAGGTGATTGCCAATATGACTGTTAGACAGGAAAAGAAAACGACGGTGTTAGTAAAGAAAATAAACCGAGAGACACAGACGCAGGCAGGTAATACGATAGAAAATAGTACGCAGACTCAGGTAGATACAGTAGAGAAAAAGGTCCAGGTACAACCAGCCAGCAAGATAACAAAGGGAAGTCAAACTGACTTAATAGAGACTCAGTCAAAACCAACTCACTTGACTAAGGGAGACAAGGTTGAAATTGGGAAAGAGAAACAGACGAGAATCAAAGATGAAAGGAAACCAAAGAAGAAAAGTATTGAAGAAAGAAATAGTAGTATGATAGTTAATAGAGGTACTGCCATGTCAAGTTCCTCAGGTATAGACATTAAATTAATCCCCAAATGGTGTAGAAATATTAGGTGTGAGAGCTCAGGTTACGGAGAAGATATTTCTACCGCCGCATATTATAGTAAATACCGTGATGCTGAGACAACTGTGAATACTGATGATTCGGAGAATGAGAGAATTGCACTACGAGCAGATCCTGACTTGAAGAGTGATGTTCCCTCATACGGTGTGGTTCCTGGTGGACAAACGGACAGAGTTTTGGTTGGTGACTCTTTAGAACTAGATACCAGTTTATATGACAGGAAAGTAGGGAAGGCTAGGAGACGAATACCTAGAGAGAGAGAGAAAGATACTTCCAAAAAGAAAGATGTTTGCCTAGTAGAAAGTGGAACACAAAAACAGCAAACAGCTGAAGCGTCGCTGGAAAAAGCTAGAAGTCTCACGAAATCGGTAAGACCATGGTTGTATTTAAATAACCGATACGAGCAGATTTGAGCATTTTGTAACTGAGCTTGGGGTAATTCAAGTTTGATGAGGCTCAAATTTCGACTCAAATGTGCTGTTGCTGTGGAAAATGGTGGAGAATCATTGCAAGTGATGTGTGACGTCGAGAACTGATGTAGTATTGTCTTGTATTACATAGGTTATTTTGAGATATAAAGTGGTCATAGAATAGTGATAACGATTGGGTAATGCGGATGTCATAGCTCGAAGAAGTATTATGAAGTGATGAGGAGGTTAAGATAGGATAAATGAGTAATTGACCGTCAGAGTAGTTTGACGTTGAGAATTAAGTAGGACGGAGAATAATAGCATTATGATGGTTGAGAATGAAGTAAGAAAGTAGTTGAATTGTGAAAGTCCTGTTGAGTAATTCGTCAGATTATGCGTTGTCCGTGCGTGAGTATAAGGGTGGACACGTCAGGTTGTCGCGATGCGAGAGTAGTAGTGAGATGAGAGCGAGGTTGTGTATCACTGTCTGAGCAAACAAAATACGAATAACGTGTGGAATATGCGAAGAGTGGCTGATAAGTGACGTTGATAAAACGTGGAACATAGAGTATGCGAAATTGAGAGATAGAAAGAACATGATTAGAGAATTGTGATGTCTTTTCGTTAGAATATCTGACGTTGGACGGAAATTATGGAAGTTGTATGACAGGTTGACGGAATGAGAGTTAACATTCTGAATGATGTTTCATAAAACATGTTTAGTATTGTTGATAGGGACATGTCGAAGCATGAATGATTAATACTGAGAAATGAGAAAAGTGAGGGTTGTTGTTAGTAATATGTGGTGTTGGTTGCTGTTCTGAAAGAATCCCGATAAATAGGAAGAGGAGTGAAAGATAGTGAGGTAAACAAGATTAGTTAAATGAATGTTGGAGAACGTGTTCCGATAAGTGTGACTAGTATCATCGCGGTGCAAGAACGCTAGGAGAGACTTGAAGATAGTTTAGAGTAGTTGTGGTGAGACGTTGAAAGTACTGATGCAGGAGAATGAAATATTAATTGCGTCGGGTAGACGAGAAACTTAAAAGTAGAATTAGTTGTATTGGTGAGAGGTCTATAGCAAATAGACAAAGTTTTGTTGGACGTAGGAGGGTGGAGATACCGTAGTTAACAGTAATGATTAAGAAGTTGTAGTGATGCTTGGTACAAATCCAAGGGAAACAATTGGTGTGCCGAGCCACAGGTTAATTGGTAGATAGATGACGGCTGGTACATTGAGATGACATTGGGATAATCGCCACATTAGTAATAGATAAAATGAGTTGACCTGTAGTTACAGTGCTTGCTTAAGATGATGTTCCAGAAATTGTGATGTGTTAGGAGTTAGGCTGGAAAAAGATAGAAAATTGTGAGGGGAGAGAACCAATGATAGTACGGGCATTGCTGATTAGTGATTTTTTTGTGTAGAGAGAACAGATATTGTTCTAAGTTAAGAAATTGGTCTGTAGTTAACAGATATACATACGTGGCAGTGAAGTGTTTTGTTTTCTCGGTTATAGAAATAGTGGAATGACTTGTATGAATAGATAGGTGTTACATTAGTTCGTATAGGAGGCCAATGTTGATGGGCCACTGTACGTAGTTAATTTTAAGGGAGTTATATTTTTTTTGAAAACCTTCTCTTTAGCGAGAAGACAATTGTTTTATTGAGTCTGAGTTTTAATACCTCATATATAATATGTTTTTTTGCTTGAGTTGGTCCTGTAAAATGATTGTTATTATTTGATTGTTTTATTGAGTCTGAGTTTTTAATGTCTCATATATAATATGTTTTTTTTGCTTGATTTGGTCATGAGAAATGGTTGTTGTTATTTGAATAGGATTATTGTGTTCCTAGACTTTTGCGTACAAACTATTGGTCCGTAAAAGAGACCAATAGTGATAGGTAATAATAGAATATTTTCTTCTGATTTGATAAGATGCATGTAATGTTATTTTAAAATGTGTTTTTCTTTGAATGAGTTGGGGGGGTATGATGTCTTGTTTTGATTTTATTGCGCTTAACTCATAATTTAATTATGTTGTTTTGTGTATTAGGTTACCTTGTTATAAATTTAATTAAGTAAGTTTAATTTTTAAATAGTTATGGTGTTGGCTAGAATAAAGAAAATATATGGGGTTTTATTTAAGACCTTTTGTTCAGAAAAGAGTTAATAAAACTACTGAGGGCTAATAGAGAGACACATTCTCTTTGGGAATATTAAGTTGCTGTGAAAATCGGCATGAAGATATAAGGTTGGAGGGGAGACTGTGAATGGCAGCATATAAGCGGGGGTATATATATAGGTGGACAAAGAAGCAGATTATGGGATGTGAGGGGGCAAGATATAGGTGCTGTGAAATACCAGCGTTAATTAAATTAAAAATGTTCATGGAATATGAACATTGGCTCGTGGTAAAAGATGAGGTAACGGGAAAATAGACAAGATTGTGGATGGCAATATGAATGTTGAATATATAAATGTTGAGAAAACTTATGTCAACTTGATTTATAGAGAACAAAGATCTATTTCATAAGATGTATTTAAAAAAAAATTATTTTACAAACAATTTTTATTTGGCAAGGGAGGTAAATGTGATTGTGTTGACTATTCATTACTTTATGTAAATGTGATCATGTTGACTATTCATTCTTTATGCTTTTCACTGGGTGCGCACCCCTTCTTTGCTTTTTCTAACTACATTGTTGCTGTCTATCCTGTGTTGTGAAAGAGTGAAGAATTTCATAATGTCAAGTATACGATAACGATTTATACGAGCTGTTCTTACGATATATATATTTTTTATATAGGAACCTTGAGGAGCCAAGAACGAACAAGAAGTATATAGTGGATTACTATATGGCAGGGGAAAGAGTTACGAATAGATTGTTTCACTTAAAATAAAGTTGGTTTGGGGAAGATTAGAGGAGCTGTGGGAGGTAAGGAAAGAGAGGGAATAGAGTAGGGGGATTGGGAGTAAAGACTTTTTAAGGGAAAAAGTCTTTAGAAAACATAGGAAGGTGTAGCAGTAAGTGTATATGGGGTGGGCAAAACTATAGCACGCTTGAGCATCAGGGTAGAATGGGAAGAAAGATGCTCAAGTCGTGACGTAGTTTGTGGTTACGGATCAGTTAACATCGGGGACTAGAGAAGAGATGGACGTATGATTTAACTGAGCAACATCTGGCTTGATTCTTAATAAAGTAACATGGAGCTGGAACCGTCTTTGAGTTGTTGATAGTCCATCGTCCCTTCGCTGTACTGTTACACTTCCCTTATGGGCCCTGGCAACACATGGACGAGCACACACACATACACACACAAAGTATGTACCTATAAATAAAGCCTCAGTACAACATAAATGTTTCAATGGTTTCCTATAATTGTTTAAATATGTTACCAATAAGAGCATGTCATTGTTAATATAGACAAAGTATGACAACAAGCAATCTTTTATTCTATGTTTAAAAATAAAGTGAACACTGTCTACATTTTAAGAGAAGACATCACCTAGCAATGTCTTTAATCTCCTAGAGTGTAAAAGTTGATCTCCAGTGATATCTATTCAGGTTTTCTTCTGCTATCCTGACATGATCGCAGCCCCCTTCCACAGATCTTGTCCATGTTTCCATGCAAGGCATTCATTTAGCCATCCGGTTACAAATCCAGCTGCTGAGGTACTTGTAATGTGCGCAATGTCCACATAAAATCATCGCTTTTTTTTCTTTTCTTTTTTTGGCGCTAGCTCGCTTTGAACTCAAGCATAGTCCATACACTATTTTTATAGTAGTGATGGACTGAATTTTGCATGTGGGTTTGCTTTCCCTATTAACAGTGTACTTGTAATTTACGTCCCCAAGTCAAAGACGACAGGTCAACATTTTAGTCCAGCTGTCCAGTGTATGGGATGAACCGCTAACCTCAGCATCAGCACACCGGATGTTTAAGAACACCGTTCTTATCCATTCGGCAATGCGGACCTGCAACCGCTTTTTATTTCTTGTCCAAGAACACTAAACATCATATCTGCTATCCAAGGATCAGGTAAGAGTAATGATATCACATGTTCTCCTGATCTTTTTGTTAGTGAGGTCAGACACCTAGCCTTTTTGGATACGGGTGAAAACAGGAGGTCCGTGCACCAGCTGTACACATTAAAAATCCCACAGCAAATAGAAATCACAAAGAGTATGCTGTAAGGCAGAGGTCACCAAAGCTATGTCATTTCATCTGGCCCGCCGACAGTACTCGAACTTGTTTGATATAACAGTATGGAACACGAGACGACGTGATACAATTTAAATGTAAACATTATGTTTAGAATAATAGGAGATCTTGACACATGTGGAGACCTCTTGGATGCTATGTGTCTTCAATTTACTATTTTCAATTATAAATTATTGTATGTAGATTTTCTTGTTTATTGTAATGTTTGCTTATTTCGTGTCATCCCAAGTCCTTCCCGGGCTTGTGGTAGCATCACCTACGCTTTGACGTTACCATGGTTTCCATGGCCAAAAAAAACACACACACATCTTTCCCTCCCCCAGATGCGTCCGGCTGTCAACACAGTTCCGATGCTCCAGAAATATTTACTTCTTTTTGCCAGTCATCCATTTTATAGGTATTATATGTTTACTGATGGCAAATTTATCAAAGAGTGTATGATGGAAGCAGCAAATGATTTGTGTCCTGAGAAGGCCAATTTGTTTGGAACTATCAGCCTTTCGGCAAGTTTAGTTGTTTGAAGAACAGAAGAACTTGGAGAGAACATAGTGCTCAGATACGCGAGAAAACTAGGAACTTGTTATGGTATTCTCTGGCGCTGGATGAGTCTACTGTCTCTCGACTATGTCACAACTTCTTGTGGTCATTCGTGGTGTCAATTTGGACCTTCAGATAATGGAAGAGTTGGCATCCGTTTGCAGCATGCATGGAACAACAACTGGAAAAGACATTTTCATGGAAGTGAGAAAAATTTTGCAAGACTATAACCTTCAGTGAAATCAGCTTCGAGGTGTTACAGTTGATGGAGGAAAAGACATGGCTGGAGTGAGGAAGGGTCTGATGGGGAAGATCAGGACGCAATTGGAAGATTTCCAAATTCCAGGTGCTCTATTCATACACTGCATCATACATCAGTAAGCACTTTGTGGGAAAGATATAGATATTTCTTGTGTACTCAAACCAGTCGTTTCTGCTGTGAACTTCATTCAGGGACATGCACTCAATCACTGTCAGTTCCAGGCTTTTCTTGTAGAAATTGATTATGAATTCTGTGACCTGCCTTATCACACATCAGTGAGATGGCTCAGCTGCGGTAAAGACCTGTTTCATTTTTACAAGCTCCGAAATGAAATAGATGTTTTCCTCACTGAAAAAGATAGAGTTGATCCACAGCTATCAGATCCTACCTGGCTGTCACAGTTGTCATTTTTGGTCAGACATCACATCCCACATGAATGAACTGAATTTGAAACTTCTGGAAAAGGATAATCTCGTCTGCAATCTCTACGGAATCAACAAAGGATTTCGAAGAAAGCTGTCATTGTTTTGAAGCACAACTGGAAGGAGAAGAATTTTATCATTTTCACTGTTTCAAAGAGTATTGCGCTACAAATGCCGAAGATGTCAATCTCAATTTTCCACACACAAATTATTTGTGACTTGAAGAAGCATTTTTGGAGAGATTTTCAGATCTTGACAGAACTGAGAGTGACATTCTTTTGTTCCAGAATCCATTTGATTGTAACCTTGATGATGTACCAGTTGAACTACAGTTGGAGCTCATTGATTTGAAAGCAAATGACTTGTTGAAAGAGAAGCACAGTGAAGGAAAACTTGTTGAATTTTACCGCTGCTTATTTGAGTGTCAGAAACTGAAGAAATTTGCCGCTGGTATGGCATCAGTGTTTGTAACAACTATTGTATGTGAGCAAACATTTTCAAAAAATGAAGAATGTGAAGTCAACACATCGAAAGAGATTTACTAATGAACATTTGAAACCAATTCTGCTGATTGGATGCAGCAATTCCAAACCAAACGATGGTATCTTGAAAGCCAAATATAAGTTTCACAAATCTCACTAACCTTTTCTGCTGCTTTGTGTGCGAGATTTGGATATGTGCACACTAGGTCTGATGTAACTATCTTTTTGCTAACACCGCCTTCTTTGATAACTTTTTTTTAGTAAATAAATCTGTTGGTTGTCTGTTGTTGTATGTGTGTGCACTGCACGCAACTCACCCATGATTAACTTAGTTTTTTTTTTTTTGTCTTTTTTCCCCAGAGCGTTTGTATTGTTAAAGTTAGTTGCATATCCTTTACAGGACGTTTGCAGTTAACACCAGAATTGTTTGCTGTTGTTGATGTCTTGGCAAGTTTACGTTCACTAGTTTACCATTGCTTTCTGAACGACGGCACCCATACCATAGCGTAAAAAACCAGCGCAACACGGTTGCTGCCAAATCACATGCAGCTGTGTTTCGAACTGCGAATATACAGGATTACGAACCGCGTCCATAGGACCTTCGCCACGGAGACCGACGCAAGTATTGGCAGAATGAGTATGCGGCCTGCGCTCGTCATTTTGTGAGTTATCTGGCCTGCTGTGAAAAAGTTTGATGACCCCTGCTGTAAGGCAACTGGCCTGGCAAAATTGTTAGGCAAAGTAAAACCTACCTTGGATAGAATTGCCTAGAGACAAATATATGCAGAAGTCGAACACATTGGCCGCAGAGGTTGTCACGGAAAAACTGCAGTTTAGTGATTCCTTGATAACTTACAATGAAGGAGGAGGGTTAACAATTGTGTACTTCATTCTGAGAGGAGGAATAAAGTAAAGATCATTGACCTCCGAATATAAAAATAGGATACAGGTGTTCGCAGAGTTCATTGCCTGATAGTCGGATCGTACGGACACGAGGACCCGGGGAGATCACGTGGAGGAAGATTGAACGGAGAATGCTTTGAAGTATCAGCGTACGGGGAACTCAGGGGAACAGCGTGACAACGGATAGAAACGAGCAACTGACCACTACATGATTTTACACCCGTTTGATGTGCAGGATACGTCAAGAGACGAGGGTTGAGGTATAAACATCAAAAAATCAACGGAGGATTGGACACTCGTTATAAATAGTAGCAACTGGGTTTTATGTTTAGTGTGTGATCCAAACTGGGTTGAATGATCTATGCCTCCTGAGTGGGGAAAGAAATACACGTCCATAATGGTTGAAAGAATATGGGATATTAGTGTGTTATTCGCTAGTGTATTTCGATTCCAGGAGGATAAGTGCATATATAAGGTATTAATACTTTAGAGTAATAGTTTTAGCATAGGAAAATAGATGTGTGAGCATAGCGTTTACCATTGTTTTCTATTAGTGAATAGTCAGACTTTGGTGAATTCATATGTCTTATGTTGGTGTTTACTTCGGAAGCCTTATCATTGCGGCTGGAGAAGGACACTTGCATAAGTAGTATTAAGTGGCAGACGCTTATCACTTGATATGTTATACTTCTCACAGGTTCAAACTCCCATCCGGATATATCAGAGAAGATAGACACATACTTCTTGTGTACCGGAAAAGCTTGGTTGAAAAATTCAAGGCATTTCATTTGTGGGGAGAGCAAATACCCCAATAAACCAAGTAATAACTTAGACAGGGTCAAATACGAAATAAACTATACTTTTAAAGGAACTTTGAAAAAGAAGATAACCAAAGTAATAATGGAAAAAGAAAGATAGTTTGCAGAAAGCAAAGCAAAATAAAACTACATACGTCTTGTATGCATAGGGAAGAAACAATAGACAAGTCAAAACAGTGCTAGTAATTAAAGACAATTTGTAGAACTGTGGTGATGTGGTTTTTCCGGTGTTGGATAAGTACTTTCATGAAACAGACTCGGGCGACGACCTAAACTTACTGGACTATTATTACTGTACAGTGATCCAGTGATGAACAGTTTTGTTTCATTCAATAACGGATTTACCGTCAGACTCAAGCATACGGATCATCCAGGGTGAGACCTTTCCTGTTTGATGTGCTGTCCTGTGGTTTTGCAGAATGACTGGGGCGAGATGTGATACCGCTGATAGACATTACGAGTTCAGTCTTGCACCAACAATAGAATACACTATCAACTACGCTTACACAGTCCATACATACACCAGACATAGTTTTTATTAATAAATATCTTATTAATCGTTGAAAGGAACTGTTGTCGGAGTATGTGTTGAGGGAATAATAGAGAGAGAGAAAGGAATAGATATATGGAAGGGAAGACAGAAGGGAGGAGTGTAGACAGAAGTCAGTCAATAATCCCAAAAGATAATAAGATTGAAGATGTGCTTGTTGATTCCACTTTCCTCCCGGGAAAATAAGTGACAGAGGTGTATAACTAGGTGTTACCACCCTCAAAAGAGGAACAAAGAAGAATTCTATGGTCTGTATGGGGGGAGCGCTGCACGCACACGCACGCACACACACACACACAAGCACGCAAACACACACGCATGCACGCACACACACACTGAGGAAATGGTTACATTTAATCATCATCATCTTCTTCTTCTTCTTTCGTTCGCTTGAAATATGTCTATAACTGCAATGCTGTCTCTTGTATGAATTGAACTGTGTTTTTCAGTTCACACAGCGGTCCGTAGAGTTTATCCTCCACTGTCGTCTCTCTAGGCCAGAAGGTTTGCCTAGATATGTTATATTTTGGGCAGTCTTGGAGTATGTGCTCTGCTGTCTGCGATGCCAATCCACATATGCACATCGCTGTTTCACCAATCTTGAATTTTGTATACATGTGGTTGCGTAATCTATTGTGCCCTGTTCTCAGGCGCAGAATAATTACTTGTTCTGGTCTATCCATAACGTGGTAGTCATCTTGAGCAGGTTTTGGTGGCTTTCTGACTGATTTGATCATTCTTTTCTTTTGGTGGTATGTAACGGGCACATCAGGCTGTTCTTCTTTGGCTCCTTCCTTAGCCAATTGATCAGCTCTGTCGTTTCCGGGTACTCCACAGTGGGATGGTATCCACTGTATGGTGACCTTATGCTGACTGCTAAGTTCAGAAAGTAGTGTCCTTAGTACTGGCAATTTCCCAGACAGGAGCGCCTCGAGTACTGATTTTGCATCTGTCAATAGCACCACAGGTTGTGTACCATTGCTGGTATTTAGTAATTTCTCTGTTGCTATCTTGATTGCCTCAATTTCAATTTCAACATCATAGTTATGGCAGTACTTTCCTGTCGGTACTCTAGCTGTGTCCCTAGTATTATTTGGGTGTTCTATGTAAACTCCCGCTCCTCCATTTCGAACAGCATTTTGTGCTGACCCATCTGTGTAGACTCGGATCCAGAGGTCCTGTGGGTATTCTTCATCAAGGAAGCTGAGAGTGGCTGTTCTGCGCTGCACACTGTTCTGTTCTTCCTTGTCAAATATTCCTCTCACTTTTGTCTGGATTTGTAATGATAGTCTATGCTCATCTTTCCATGGAGTTCGCTCTGGAATAGTTGTTAGGGGGATACCAACTGTGGGCAGATCGGTGGTTTCTCTGCAGAGTCGTTTGGCCTGGTGGACAAAACTACTTCTTTTCAACCGCCCCATAGCTAGGTTTTCAAATCTGTTCTTCATAGGGTGGCCTGGCAAGCTGAGGAACTTTTCTGCTTGTATTAGCGTTTTTGTATCTCTGCGCTCACTCAGTGCTTGTGTCCTCCACATCTTCTCCATTTCCACTATAGGGGTTGATCTCATCCCTCCTGTGGTGACTCTAAGTGCTTGATTTTGCACTTTGTCCAGCTCTTGTAGTGTGGTTTTTGATGCTGAACACCACGCAGCTGACCCGTATTCCAGGTGTGGTCGTATGCTCTGTTGGTAAACTTTGCTAAGTATTTTCCCACTGGCTCCCCATGTGGTTCCACTTAGCTTTCTCAGGATGGCTATTTTCCTTCTAGCTTTTGCTACTACTTTGTTGATGTGCTTTCTCCATGTCAGCCTGCCATCAAATGTTACTCCAAGGTATGTTGGTTCTTTATCTTCTCTAAAGGGTGTTCCATTTATCTGGATGGTCCCTGCCTTTTGTTTTGAAGAGAGGGTAAATAGGGTGGTGCTGCACTTGTCAGTGTTTATGCTGACACACCATCTATTTGCCCATGCAACAAATGTATCTACAGCTCTTTATAGTAATCTGGTGGCCACTGATGCATGTTCATTTGTGCTCCATAGAACCAGGTCATCGGCGTACATTGTGGCTTTAATTCCATGCGGTAGATTAGCAACGAGATCATTGATGAAGATTAGAAAGAGTGTGGGGGACAAGACTCCGCCCCGGGGAACACCTTGACGCAGTAGTACTTTCTTGCTCTTTAGTCCGTCTATCTGTACTCGGGCTCTTCTGTTGTGCAAGTATGCTTTCACCCATTTGTACATTCTTCCTTTGACTTTGCAATTTCTCAGTTTATTCATCAGACCTTCTTTCCAGACTTTGTCAAAGGCTTTCTTCAAATCTATCCATGCCCCAAGCACCAGCTTCTTCTCTTGGAATGCATCCTCAATTTCTTGAGAGAGGTAGGTTGTCTGATCTTCTGTAGAGTAGCACTGCCTAAAGCCAGCCTGCTGTGGCACAAGGATGTTTTTACTTTCAATGTACCACTGCAGTCTGTGATTGATGATGCGCTCCAGTGTTTTGCAGAGACAGCTGGTGAGGCTAATTGGTCTGTAGCTAGAGGCAATGGAACTATCTTTCCCTGATTTTAGGAGGGGTATCATGACTGCTTCTCTCCAGGCTTGTGGAACACTGCCTAAGGTCCAACTGTTATTGAAGATCTGCAACAGCTTTGCTTTGGCCTCTGTTCCTAGGTTCCTGATCATTTCGTTGGAGACACCATCAGCTCCTGGTGACTTTCTCATTTTCAGTTTTGATATGGCTAGCTCCAGTTCGCTGATTGTGATGGGTGCCTCCAGAACCTCATGTACTATTTCCTTCTGTCCAACAATTCATGTAATGTTCCACTCCAGGTCTGGTGAATGAAAGGCCAGGTCAGGTGTAGTTGTAGAGTGCCATGATCTCGAGTAGAAAGTATGTGGGTCGGACGGCTTGTTAACCAAGATGAATCTGTTCTCATCCTGCCAGGCTTCCATTCTCTCTCCTCTCTGGTCCATGTGATCATAGCCCCAACTCTGCGAGTGGCTGTTGAAATCGCCACACACAATCATTTTTTCTGTTAATGGTAGTGTGTCCAGTGCCTGTGGGCGGTCACTTGGACAGTAGTAATTGATCAGATGTAGGTCTGTATAGCCTGTTTTAAGTTTAAGTGTCTGATACTCAGCCCCTTCCATATAGACTTCGATTTGGGAAGCAGTGATGTTATTTTTTATAAGGGTAAGTATCCTACCTTTCGGTCAGATTGGTAACACTGGTAGCCTCTGATTTTGAAGGCTATATTTTCGTTGAGGTGAGTTTCTTGCAAGCAACATATGCTTAATTTTTCTTGGTCCAGGATGTTTTCTAATTCTACTTTTTTGTTGCTGACTCCCTCCGCATTCCAGTGCATTATTTTAAGTCTTTGTTTAGTATGGCCAGCTGTTCTATTCTCATGTCCCCTGGCTCCACAGGACATCTGAGAAGGACCTCCAGTAGTTGGGGTTGGACCCTTTCGAGACATAGGGCCCGGCACTGCACCTGCCTGGGGGTCCAAAGCAGGACGAGCACCATAACTTTTAGCAGTAGTCGACATATTCCATTTTGCGTAATTGCGTGGCATCCTGATTTCTGTGGTGCGCCTCCTGGCTGGTTGCCTCCGTCTTCAGCACCTTTCCTTTGCTAGAGCAGACTGTGGTCTCACTCGAGTTTAGATGTGTACACACGCACACACGTGTCTGCACATGCATGTATGTGTATACACATCTAGAGCACACTGGTTATTTTCCGGCGCCAGATACTCGCCGTCGCCCCTTCTCCTGTTAGTGGAAACAGTTCCACCATGTGAAGGCCAGGAGTTGGACTTTTGCTGCATAGGTTATGTATTCACGAGCCATTGGGGTATTTAAGCAATGTTGGGCGCTTACCCCCAACACTGCGCCCCGGCTACATACAGCAACATTTGGAACCATCATCATCATCTTCTTCCACTTTTGCCGTCAAGCATCATGGGGAGTAATAATTTGCGTTCCAGCGCCCGGTGGGCAGCACTGGATAGTGTCATTCCGTGTGGTTGTACAATGTCTTTGATGTCATCAATCCATTTTCTTCTTGGACGTCCTCGTGGTCTCATCACAGATGATCTTTGATGTAAGGCCAGTGATAGTAGTTGCTGGTGTTGCATTCTAACAACACGGCCAAACCACTTGATCTTCTGTCTGTCAATAAATGTGGCACAAGGTGTTGATCCCAGTCTGTCTGATAATAGCATTTCTTACTCTGTCTTGGATTGTTAAGTTGGCAGCTCTCCTCAGGCATATCATTTCGCAGGTGTTGATTTTGCAAAGGTGTAATTTGGATAAAGTCCAGGTTTGAGATTGGCAGCATAGGGTTGGTGTGAATATGCTGTTTATTATCTATCGTTTTGCGGACATGGGTATATTTGGATGTTTCAGTAAGGGTGACATTTAATCATAAAACACATAAATAAAACAACACTAGAAAATGCCTTTATAAAACATTACCCATAAAATTGAACATTACTTACGTGATAAAGAACTATGCCCATATCTTTATTATGGCATAGATTTTGAAAGTCACATCCAAATTCCATATGAACCGACTCGTGTTTGAAATCGTTGGGGAGCGCTTGTACAAACACATATCGAAAAATGAAGCAGTGGTAATTATTGTCTGCATGATTGTCTCTGTTGAAACTGCCATCATCAAAATCGTGAATCTTCATTGTACTGTAAGCTGGCGATGTTTCTTGGTCTGTTTCTAATAATGTTTTTGAAAGACTAATGTATCTTGTTGAGCATGACTGGTTTTTGAGGGAATCAGAGCTGCTCACATCAATGCCATTGTAGCAATACCTTGCAGCAGATGTAGTTATACTGCTCAAATACATAAAAATAAGAGATGTGAAAGTTTGCTTATAAACAATAAAACTGCAAGCAGCCAAAATATGTGAATGAGAGAACTAAGAGACAAGTTATGTTAGTTAAATAAGAAAAGTTGGCACTAGATGTTCAGTTTCCCTCCTCCTGGCTCTACCTTCTCCTCCTACCTTCTCCTCATATCCCAATGAAGCGCAGGCCCTCAACCAACTCACATCAAAGCCCCTTCTAGACTTGTTCATGACTGGACTAGTTTAGTTTAGTTTAGTTTAGTTTAGTTTAGTTTAGTTTAGTTTAGTCGATGGATCAACATCACGGCACATGGGTGTAACCCATAAGTGCTCCGTTCTCCTCCTAACTCAAGCCTGAGTCCAGAGAATCTCAACTCAGTGCACAAACTCCATAGCACTGGCGAGGATCCTGAAATACTTTGGGTAGATTTTTAACTCAATGGCAGTCTGCTTTCTTGTAGTTCCACCTCGAGAGGGTGTTGCTTTCACTTACAAGCTCATTTTCTACAGTTAGAAAGACTGGCTGATGATCACTGCCACCAAGTCGTTTCCCAACGATTCACGCAATGTTCCATTCCAGGTCTGGTGAATGAAAAGCCAGGTCCATTGTAGTTGTAGTGTGCCATGATCTCGAGTAGAATTATGTGGGTCGGACAGCCCGGCACTGCACCTGCCTGGGAGTCCAAAGCAGGGCGAGCACCATAACATTTAGCAATAGTTGACATATTTCATTTTGCGTAATTGCGTGGCATTCTGATTTCTGTGCTGCACCTCCTGGCTGGTTGCCTCTGTCTTCAGCACCTTTCCTTTGCTAGAGCAGACTGTGGTCTCACTCAAGTTTAGATGTGTACGCATGTGCATACACGTCTGCGCATGCATGTATGTGCATATACATCTAGAGCATACTGGTTATTTTTCGGCACAAGAAACTCGCCGTCGCCCCTTCTCCTGTTAGTTAAAACAGTTCCGCCACGTGAAGGCCAGGAGTTTTGCTGCAGAGGTTATGTATTCACGAGCCATTGGGGTATTTAAGCAAGGTTGGGCGCTCATCCCAACACTGTGCCCCGGCTACATACAGCAACATTTGGAACTGGATTTTGCAGTTAAAGTTGTCTACGGAATCATGGGGTGCCCAGTCCTAGGACACCATTCCCTAGTTGCTTCTAACAACATGCATATTAGGTTAAAGTGTGTTGCTATTCTATTCTTTGCTTCCCTTAAAAGCCGCGGTACCCGGTAAAACACGCAATTTCTCTAGTTCCCTGCATAAAAGTAACATTTTAGTATTTTAGCCAGTTCCTAATCTTTCCTCACTCACTCAGACGTGATCATACGGTGATGCGCGGTAAATCAAATGCTACATTACATTTGAACAAGATGCTCGATATGGTGCAAATCGATTTTGCTAGAAAAACTTTGCATAGATTCGTCGACAATAATTTGAAAGGAATCATTAAAATTAAAATACGGTTACAAAGCAAAGCAAATAAAAATTTTATTTTATTAAAATAAATATTAAGTAACAGAATGACTGCAAATCCCAAAAATATAATGAAGCATGAGCCACGTCAGTATAAAAAAATTATTACATGAGGCAGATTGTGATCAGCGCGCATATGTCGAATATTAAATACGAAGTAGCGTTGGTAGTGGCCATGTTAATTGTTGCTTCAATCCAAATAAATGTTACTGCTAATAACCGCCATCACTCGGCTCGATAAACAGTGTTGTCAATGGCTTTTTTATACTCTGATTAGAGTTATCTCCCTAGGGGGCGCGCCGTTCTATATAAAAAAAAAGAGACCGCTCAGATAACTATGTAGGTATGTACTAGGAAGGTGGGTGGGTGAGTGGGTAAGTGAATAGAGAAGGCTGACAGAGATAGAAAGAAATCGGATGGCTGAATAAATTACTTTGATTCTCTGTCGTCTAGTTTGTATACTGCTGTATTCGTTTGCCCTCTTGTTTGTCATGTGATGCAGTGTGATTTAATTCTATAATTTTTTTTTTTTTTGGAGAATGCTCTGGGAGTCCTGACTCTCAGCCATATTATTACAAAGATGGAGAGATTGGAAAGGATTCAAAGAGAGTCCATGCATATTATACTTAAGTGCACAACAGATGCGGCGTGCAAGCCATTTGCTACCCACTTGAGTTTGCAACTAAGAAGGGCTGAACAAATGTGTATCGTGCACATGCATAACTTCGATCAACGCTGACACATTTCTCATGAAATCTCTCATGTCCTTTTCAGGACCCATCCCCCACTGGTCCAAGCCTGACACCCAGCTCACGCCTGTGGTTCCTAGTAGCTGTCAGCATGTGACAGCGGCCACCCCCCGGGCAGCAGCTGTGAGAAGCTGGCTAAACCAGGCGCGGGTAGCCGATTTGGTGTCAAAACAAGCGGTGAACTAGAGTATGCCTACCCAGCATGTGAAGACAGGATCCGGCAGACTGTGCGGAAGAAATATTCCTGATTCAACGGGCAAGACGGCGTTTACCTGAAAAGCGTTGTGGAACGTAATGAGCACGGCAAGGCACGTAGAGCGCCCTGGTCATCCACTGCGCCTGTATTCGTCTCCAGTCGTCTTGACTTGTCCTGCCACTGGAAGCAGATGGACTCAGGCGAGAGAGTGAGGTCGACGAATTGTGCAACTCTTCCTCACTTTAATCCAATTCATCGCGCAAGTCATTCTTCATCCAACGTCATATATCACCTTCAAGCCCTGTGGCGATGGGCGAGCGGCGAAGCGGCAGGCGTGGGTACGCTGGCAGCCGTATTCGCAGACCTGCACATAGGCGGCTCAGGCCATATGGTCGTCTTCTACTGACCACCGCAGCAGTGGGATTCGGCAACCCCCTGAGCGGCTGAGCAGCCCTCTATAGGAACACACTGCTCACCTCCATAGCATGAGGAAGGGGCTAGAAAAGGTGCCCTAAACATTGTCTGCTCCATCACTACCTAACCAGCTAGCCACGGTTGGTGGGTACCCTAAACTGAGGTCGACATACAAACAAAGAAAAAACAGGTAAAGCTAAAAGAGCAAATCATATTCCCTTAACAATCGGAACTTGGAATATATGCACCCTACTTGATAGAGACGGCGCGTCGGGTCCAGAGAGACGAACAGCACTGATTGGGAGAGAGCTGGGAAGTTACAACATCGACATTGCAGCCTTGGGCGAGACACGACTTGCAGAAGAAGGCCAAATCTGTGAAATAGGTGCCGGCTACACATTTTTCTGGAGTGGAAGAAAAAGCGAGGAAAGACGCTAATCCGGTGTGGGATTTGCCATTAAGTCGGCCCTGGTCGGCAAACTAGCTGGATTTCTAAAGGCTATAAAGGACAGGCTCATGACAATTAAATTGCCCCTGCTGAATGGAAGGAAGCATGCAACATTGTGTCTACGCACCAACTATGACCAATGAAGATTATGGTAAGAACAAGTTCTATGAGGACTTGCACAATGTATTAACATCTGTTCCCAAAGGAGACAAACTTATACACCTTGGGGATTTCAATGCCAGAGTAGGCACGGACACCACCTCTTGGAGTGGCATTATTGGAAAGCACGGAGTCAGGAACTGTAACAGCAATGGACTCCTCCTTCTTCAGACATGTGCCGAACACGATCTCTTGATTACCAACACAATTTTCCGTCTCCCCATGAGAAACAGGACATCGTGGATGCACCCTCGATCGAAACACTGGCACCTCATTGACTATGTCATCGTCAGGAGGAGTGACAGACAAGACGTTCGGGTGACAAAATCCATGTGTGGTGCCGAATGTTGGACAGACCATCGTCTCAATATCTCGAAAATAAACATTCACATCAAACCACCACGGCGTCCTCAAGGGGTGAAAATGCAAACAAAACTAAATGTCACCCGCCTAAACAGCAAGAAAATGCAGCTGTCGTTTGAAAATATGCTGGAAGACCGCCTCAAGCCCAATGCTGCAGCTAAACAGGATACAGAAACAGAGTGGAGTGCCCTAAAGGACATAATTTACAACACTGCTATGGAAATCCTGGGTCCAAACCCCCCCCCCCCCCCCCCCCCGAAAGCATAAAGACTGGTTTGATGAAAATTCCGAAGACATCAATCAATTACTGGCCGAGAAACTTCTCCTCAAGGCACATTTGAATGACCCGAAGTCAACATAAAAAAAAAGATGCCTTCAAGAACATTCAGAGAGTAGTGCAGCAGATACTTCGGCACATGCGGGACTCCTGGCTGAGCAGCAAAGCTGATGAAATTCACGGCTTTGCTGACAGACATGATATGAAAAACTTCTACGACTCACTGAAGGCGGTCTATGGTCCTACATCACCAGACACAGCTCCCCTCCTCAGTGTAAATGGGGGAACATTGGTCACCGATAAGAAAGACATCCTTCAGCGCTGGGCAGAACATTTCAGCAACATCTTAAATGCAACTTCCTTCTTCGATGATGAAACCATCAACTGCCTTCCTCAAGTTCCCATCAATGATACACTTGATGACCTGCCAACCATAGTGGAAGTAAACAAAGCCATCCAGCAACTCTCCAGCGGCAAGGCACCTGGTCCGGACTCCATCCCGGCAGAGATATACAAGGCAGGCGGGCCGGTCCTAACAGAGCAGCTTCACCAAGTCTTTACAAACATATGGGTGAACGAGACCATGCCACAAGATTTCAAGAACGCGTCAATAGTCCACCTTTACAAACGAAAAGGAAACCGCCAATCCTGTGACAATCACCGAGGCATCTCCTTGCTTTCAATTGAAGGGAAGATACTCGCCAGAATTCTTCTAAATCGCCTCACGACCCATCTAGATCAAGGTCTTCTTCCCGAGAGCCAGTGTGGCTTCAGAAAAGAACGTGGAACTGTTGATATGATTTTCGCTGCAAGGCAGCTGCAAGAGAAATGTCAGGAACAGAACTGCGAAATGTTCTCCACTTTCATTGACCTTACCAAGGCTTTTGATACAGTCAGCAGAGAAGGACTGTGGAAGATTATGGCAAAATATGGCTGTCCACGAAAGTTTGTCCAAATAGTGCGGCTATTTCATGATGGCATGCAGGCAAGAGTACAGGAAAACGGTGAACTGTCTGAGCCCTTTCCTGTCACCAATGGAGTGAAACAAGGATGTTTCCTGGCACCAATACTGTTCAGCCTCATGTTTTCAGCTATGTTGACGAATGCCTTCGAGAACAACGACATTGGAATAGACATCAACTACCGCATGGATGGAAAGTTATTCAATCTCAGAAGGCTGAAAGCTAAAACTAAAAAATTGACAGCGACACCGTCAGAGAGCTCCTGTTTGCTGATGATTGCGCTCTATATGCCAACTCAGAGGCGGACATGCAACATAATGTTTCAGCTTTCTCACATGCCTGTGCCAACTTTGGGCTCAATATCAATTTGGAGAAGACTGTAGTTATGTACCAGCCAGCTCCACGGAATAATCACACTGTGCCGAATATCAAAGTGAATGGTCATTGTCTAAGTGTTGTGGACAAATTCACCTATCTTGGCAGCACTGTGTCACAAGCTGCCACAATTGATGATGAAGTGAATGCAAGAATCTCCAAGGCCAGCGCGGCCTTTGGCAGATTGTACAAGAATGTATGGGACAAAAATGGAATAAGCCTGCAAACAAAGCTGAAAGTCTACAAAGCAGTTGTATTATCCACACTGCTATATGCTTGTTCTTCTTCTTCTTCTTTCGTTCGCTTGAATTATGTCTATATCTGCAATGTCGTCTCTTGCATGAATTGAACTTTTTTTTTTCAGTTCACACAGTGGTCCATAGAGTTTATCTTCCACTGTCGTCTCTCTAGGCCAGAAGGTTTGCCTAGATATGTTATATTTTGGGCAGTCTTGGAGTATGTGCTCTGCTGTCTGCGACGCCAATCCACATGTGCACATGGCTGTTTCACCAATCTTGAATTTTGTATACATGTGGTTGCGTAATCTATTGTGTCCTGTTCTGAGGCGCAGAATAATGACTTGTTCTGGTCTGTCCATAACGTGGTAGTCATCTTGAGCAGGTTTTGGTGGCTTTCTGACTGATTTGATTATTCTTTTCTTTTGGTGGTATGTAACGGGCACATCAGGCTGTTCTTCTTTGGCTCCTTCCTTAGCCAATTGATCAGCTCTGTCGTTTCCGGGTACTCCACAGTGGGATGGTATCCACTGTATGGTGACTTTATGCTGACTGCTAAGTTCAGAAAGTAGTGTCCTTAGTACTGGCAATTTCCCAGAGAGGAGCGCCTCGAGTACTGATTTTGCATCTGTTAGTAGCACCACAGGTTGTGTACCATTGCTGTTATTTAGTAATTTCTCTGTTGCTATCTTGATTGCCTCAATTTCGGCATCATAGTTATGGCAGTACTTTCCTGTCGGTACTCTGGCTGTGTCCCTAGTATTATTTGGGTATTCTATGTACACTCCCGCTCCTCCATTTCGAACAGCATTTTGTGCTGACCCATCTGTGTAGACTCGGATCCAGAGATCCTGTGGGTATTCTTCATCAAGGAAGCTGAGAGTGGCTGTTCTGCGCTGCACACTGTTCTGTTCTTCCTTGTCAAATATTCCTCTCACTTTTGTCTGGATTTGTAACGATAGTCTATGCTCATCTTTCCATGGAGTTCGCTCTGGAATAGTTGTTAGAGGGGATACCAACTGTGGGCAGATCAGTGGTTTCTCTGCAGAGTCGTTTGGCCTGGTGGATAAAACTACTTCTTTTCAACCGCCCCATAGCTAGGTTTTCAAATCTGTTCTTCATAGGGTGGCCTGGCAAGCTGAGGAACTTTTCTGCTTGTATTAGCGTTTTCGTATCTCTGCGCTCACTCAGTGCCTGTGTCCTCCCCATCTTCTCCATTTCCACTATAGGGGTTGATCTCATCCCTCCTGTGGTGACTCTAAGTGCTTGATTTTGCACCTTGTCCAGCTCTTGTAGTGTGGTTTTTGATGCTGAACACCACGCAGTTGACCCATATTCCAGGTGTGGTCGTATGCTCTGTTGGTAAACTTTGCTAAGTATTTTCGTACTGGCTCCCCATGTGGTTCCACTTAGCTTTCTCAGGATGGCTATTTTCCTTCTGGCTTTTGCTACTGCTTTGTTGATGTGCTTTCTCCATGTCAGCTTGCCATCAAATGTTACTCCAAGGTATGTTGGTTCTTTATCTTCTCTTAGGGGTGTTCCATTTATCTGGATGATCCCTGCCTTTTGTTTTGGAGAGAGGGTAAATAGGGTGGTGCTGCACTTGTCAGTGTTTATGCTGACACACCATCTATTTGCCCATGCAGCAAATGTATCTACAGCTCTTTGTAGCAATCTGGTGGCCACTGATGCATATTCATTTGTGCTCCACTAGAACCAGGTCATCGGCGTACATTGCCGCTTTAATTCCATGCGGTAGGTGAGCAACAAGATCATTGATGAAGATTAGAAAAAGTGTCGGGGACAAGACTCCGCCCTGGGGGACACCGTGACGCAGTAGTACTTTCTTGCTCTTGAGTCCGTCTATCTGTACTTTGGCTCTTCTGTTGTGCAAGTATGCTTTCACCCATTTGTACATTCTTCCATTGACTTTGCAGTTTCTCAGTTTCTTCATCAGACCTTCTTTCCAGACTTTGTCAAAGGCTTTCTTCAGGTCTATCCATGCCGCAAGCACCAGCTTCTTCTCTTGGAATGCATCCTCAATTTCTTGAGAGAGGTAGGTTGTCTGATCTTCCGTAGAGTAGCACTGCCTAAAGCCAGCCTGCTGTGGCACAAGGATGTTTTTACTTTCAATGTACCACTGCAGTCTGTGATTGATGATGCGCTCCAGTGTTTTGCAGAGACAGCTGGTGAGGCTAATTGGTCTGTAGCTAGAGGCAATGGAACCATCTTTCCCTGATTTTAGGAGGGGTATCATGATTGCTTCTCTCCAGGCTTGTGGAACACTGCCTAAGGTCCAGCTGTTATTGAAGATCTGCAACAGCTTTGTTTTGGCCTCTGTTCCTAGGTTCCTGATCATTTCATTGGAGATACCATCAGCTCCTGGTGACTTTCTCATTTTCAGTTTTGATATGGCTAGCTCCAGTTCGCTGATTGTGATGGGTGCCTCCAGGACCTCATGTACTATTTCCTTCTGTCCTGTATGTTGTCGTTTCTCTCGAATCTCTTGTTGTTTCTCTGGACTAATTTTGATATTGCTATCTTGTGCGAACGAGTCCGCAAAATGGTCAGCTGCTTGCTTTCTTGTTAAGATTTTTCCATCTTTATGTAGCGCAATTTTTGAGTTTCTCCCTGTGCCCTCGTCATTAAGCTGTTTTATTAGCTTCCACAATTTCCTTGTGTCTCTTTCAAAGTTCAGAGACTCCGTTTTCCTCCTGCCAGCTTTTCCGTCTAGCCTGCAGCTTGGCCCTTTGAAATTTGGCTTTTGCATGCTGGAATATATTGTGGTGCTCTTGGCTGGGTGTGGCCTCTGCTTGCTTTCTACACACTTCAACATCATTATGCAACTGTTCCAGTTCACTACTCCAGTAGGGTTTATATTGTTTACGGGCTCCTCTTGGTACTGTTTCTCGCGCTGCCTGTAGTATGCATTTCCCAAACTCTTCAACTACTTTATTTATGTCTTTCTCAGTGTTCAGGTTTCTAACCAATATGCTGGTGCGATGCATGTACATTGCCCAGTCTGCTTTCTTGTAGTTCCACATCGAGAGGGTGCTGCTTTCACTTACAAGCTCATTTTCTACCGTTAGAAAGACTGGCCGATGGTCACTGCCACCAAGTTGTTTCCCAACAATTCGTGTAATGTTCCACTCCAGGTCTGGTGAATGAAAAGCCAGGTCAGGTGTAGTTGTAGAGTGCCATGATCTCGAATAGAAAGTATGTGGGTCGGACGGCTTGTTAATAAACATGAATCTATTCTCATCCTGCCAGTCTTCCAGTCTCTCTCCTCTCTGGTCCATGTGATCATAGCCCCAGCTCTGCGAGTGGCTGTTGAAATCGCCACACACAATCATTTTTTCTTTTAGTGGTAGTGTGTCCAGTGCCTGTGGGCGGTCACTTGGACAGTAGTAATTGATCAGATGTAGATCTGTATTACCTGTCTTAAGTTTAAGTGTCTGATACTCAGCCCCTTCCATGTAGACTTTGATTTGGGAAGCCATGATGTTATTTCTTACAAGGGTCAGTATCCCACCTTTCGCCTGTCCTTTCGGTCGGATCGGTAACACTGGTAGCCTCTGATTTTGAAGGCTATATTTTCATTGAGGTGAGTTTCTTGCAAGCAACATATGCTTACTTTTTCTTGGTCCAAGATTTTTTCTAATTCTATTTTTTTGTTGCTGACTCCCTCCGCATTCCAGTGCATTATTTTCAGTCTTCGTTTGGTAAGGCCAGTCATCCTATTCTCATGTCCCCTGGCTCCACAGGACATCTGAGAAGGACCTCCAGTAGTTGGGGTTGGACCCTTTCGAGACATAGGGCCCGGCACTGCACCTGCCTGGGGGTCCAAAGCAGGGCGAGCACCATAACGATTAGCAGTAGTCGACATATTCCATTTTGCGTGATTGCGTGGCATCCTGATTTCTGTGGTGCGCCTCTTGGCTGGTTGCCTCCGACTTCAGCACCTTTCTTTGCTAGAGCAGACTGTGGTCTCACTCGAGTGTAGATGTGTACACGCGCACACACCTGTCTGCGCATGCATGTACGTGTATACACATCTAGAGCATACTGGTTATTTTCCGGCGCCAGAGATTCGCCGTCGCCACTTCTCCTGTTAGCTTAAACAGGTCCGCCGCGTGAAGGCCAGGAGTTGGACTTTTGCTGCATAGGTTATGTATTCACGAGCCATTGAGGTATTTAAGCAATGTTGGGCGCTCACCCCAACACCGCGCCTCGGCTACATACAGCAACATTTGGAACCCCTATATGCTTGTGAAACCTGGACTGTTTATCAGCGACACGCTAGGAAATTAAACCACTTCCACACAGTCGGCCTTAGGAAGTTTCTGAAGATTAAATGGCAAGACAAGATCTCAGACACTGAAGTCCTAGAAATAGCGTCCATGCCCAGTATCCACACTCTACTAATGAAGAATCAGATTCGCTGGGCTGGTCACTTGACTCGCATGCCAGATCACAGGCTCCCTAAACGATTTTTCTACGGCGAGTTGCGTAGAAGAGGTTCTAACGTGTGAACCAAAAATTGAAGAACCTGCATTTGAAGAAATCCTATATGTAATCACACGACTTAAAAACAATAAGGCAACTGGGGCTGATGGAATTGCTGCTGAATTTATAAAGGCGGGTGGCCATGCATTACATCTAAAGCTATACGAACTAATAATAAAAATCTGGAGGACTGAAAAATTACCCCATGACTGGAAAGAGTCGTTATTGATACCTATCTTTAAGAAAGGAGACAAGTTCCAGTGTGAAAATTATAGAGGAATATCACTACTGTCCATAAGCTATAAGATACTATCCGCAGTATTACTAAATAGACTAAAACCATATGCAGAATACATATTAGGTGACTACCAGGCGGGTTTTAGACAAAACAGATCAACAATAGATCAGATATATATCTTACGACAAATAGCCGAGAAAAATTGGGAATATAAAAGAGATCTCCATAATATTTTTGTGGATTTTAAAAAGGCTTATGATAGTGTCCATAGGAATAGTCTATGGAATGCTATGCGGGAATTTGGAATACCAAGGAAGTTAATCAACATGACCAGACTATGCATGGAAGATACTTATAATACAGTAACATATAAAAGCAGGAAATCAGACCCTTTCCAAATAACATCTGGCTTGAAACAGGGTGATGCACTATCGCCGCTACTCTTCAATCTGGCTCTAGAGAAAGTTGTAAGGAAGATAAAGGAAGAATGTGATATTGGAGGAACATCCAAGCTGCTTGGTTATGCAGATGATATAGATATTATAGGGGAAAATGAACAAAAGACATTGGAAATATTGACTCACTTAAAGGAAAAAGCCCAACAGATGGGGCTGGTTATCAACCACGATAAGACAGAATATATAGTAATTTCAAGAGAAGGAATGGCTAAAAACTCTGGCCACATACAAATAGATAATATTTCCATTAAAAGAATGGAAACATACAAATACCTGGGTACAATCTTCAACTGCTCCAACATCATAAGGGAAGACCTACAAACTAGAATCAATTCTGGAAATAAGATATACTATGCACTACAACATCTACTAAAATCAAAGGCGCTATCTCGTAACACCAAGATCACAATATACAAAACACTGATCAGACCAGTTGTGCTGTATGGCTCTGAAACCTGGAGTACAACGAAAGGAGACGAAGCCTTGCTACAAACCTTTGAGAACAAAGTTTTAAGACGCATCTTTGGACCCATTAGGGATACACAAAGTGGAGAGTGGAAAAGAAGAAGTAACAAAGACATTTATGATCTGTTTAAGTCCCCGCTAATCACTGGTATCATGAAGGCTAATAGACTACAATGGCTGGGGCATATAGAAAGAATGGAAGATAATAGGGAAACAAAACTCGCTTACACTCAGGAAATAAATGACCGTAGACCCCGAGGTAGACCAAGAAGACGGTGGAGAGATAATATATGTACAGACCTACAAGCACTTGGAATCAACGACTGGCAAGAGAAGGTCAACCAGAGAGACGAATGGAGACGGATTGTGTCTGCAGCAAAGAACCTCAATGGCTCGGAACGCTGAAGAAAAAGAGTTGCGTTGTGGTAAACGCTCCCAAGGCGGCCAGAGGAAACGCTTTAAAGACACTCTGAAAATCTCACCTAATGCTTTTGGAATTCATCATGACACCTGGGAGACTGCAGCCAGAGACCGAAATTCGTGGCGTGCATCATTACGCAAGGGTGCAGTCGCTTGTGAGGCAACCAGGACTACAAGAGCTGTGAAGAAAAGACAGAACAGAAAAACCACTGCATAAAATCCTCCTCCAGAAACGCCAAGCATTCTTTGTCCACATTGTCAAAGAACATTTCGAGCCAAAATAGGCCTTATCAGCCATCTTAGAACTCACGGCTCTATACTCTCAACCCCACTGGATGAAATGAATGGTCATCATCATTCTTGATGGACAAACAACACAGCAACAACAATGAAATCTAGAAGAAAGGACTACACATTAAAAACATGAAAAGCTTCGTTGCGTCGGGCCGAAGACATTCTTCAGTAGGCGTGCGTAATAGAGGACATAAAACCTGGCAAAGAATAGGCGTGAGTGCTAGAAGGAGTGCAGTACGTCCTTTTCAGTCTGCGTTAGGCTGGCCAGAGAAAGTTTTAAGAACAAAGTCGGTGGTCAGAAGTACAGGTCTGGATTTGTTTAGAATTCTTCCAACAATTCTAAGATGTAACTTTTGCCTAGAAAATAAACCGTAGGTTGTGGTTGATCGGAACGCCCTGCAAAGGACACGCAGTATTTTTAAAATACACTTTACACCTAGGCTGTTGCACAGCACACGCGGAGCTCATGGACCTTCACAGTGGAGGTTAGATTTTAAAAAGACAGCTGCATTGTTGCCATGACTGCAAGCAGTTTAATCTGGAGGTCACAGATGTAACTAAAACAATAGTGTCTGGAGACACAAGCGTACACCCGTGAATATTTGCTAGCAACTCCGTCAGTATGATCAGGAAGATCGAGGTGGGCTGAGCTAGAAGATAATAAGGGAGTCTCTGTGGCGAAGTGGTCAACCGTTTGACTCGGGCTCCGAAGGTTGTGGGTTCGATTCCGGGCCGCGTCCTATGGTTCATGTGTGCATTTTTTCGGAAAAACCTGAGGATCGTCGCTGGAGCTACGGAGTTAGTGCTTTGTGCGACGCCTTCCGCGCTGCGGAAAGAGACTGAGCCACATTGGGGAAAAAACCCGGTGCAATGAAGTCGACCCTGCCGACTTTTAAGCGACATTTAGGAGGCAATAAGAAATCCATAGAAGTGGCGCAAGAGGAAATGAATGAGCAATTAGGCTGGGTTGTTGTGAGGAGTGGACGATCAGGCTGTTTTCCAGAATTTATATATATATATATATATATATATATATATATATATATATATATATATATATATATATATATATATATATATATATATATATATTAGACGACCCGGCCCGGCTTCGCCCAGTCCCTAGCGGGAAGCGCCTCATTTAATTCATTTTCGGCCCTTGCTCCCGTTCCCGTTCCCAAGAATTAAAAATTGATTTTAAACTAACTAACTATTTCAGTTGCATCCGCGCAAATGAGAACAACAACTGTTCCTAACTAATTTCTGGTTTAATCAGAGAGTGAGTTCCCATTGAGCAATATGGCGGGACATTTCTGGGTCTGTTTTTCTGAAGCGCGTGCCTTTTTCTTTCGTTCTTGAGAAAACATTGTTGATTTTAAACTAAATAACTATGTCAGTTGGCTTCGCGGGAGTTAGAAGAACATCTGTACAAAATTTCATCTCAATCGGATGGACCGTTCGGAAACGCATAAAGGACATACGAACAAAGACACAAACATTCTTTTATATATAAGATTATATATATATATATATATATATATATATATATATATATATATATATATATATATATATATATATATATATATATATACACACACAGGTCATAGTCAGATATGACTGAGCTACCGTATGACAGTAGACGGTACCACCTGCTTTCTGTTAGCGGAATATTGGGCGGCGCTTACCAAACCCGACACCCCACATTGTGCCAACGGCTTCGGGCGGAAGAACGCAATTGGGAGGGTACAATCCCTATCCTGGTGTGGGGAAATGCAACCTAAAGACAAAATGTCATCGCTGGGCAGACCAGGCCCTCAGCCTTGGTTGGCAACTGGTCTAGGATCGAAGCTCCGACAGGCGGACAGTTAGAGCATTGCTTTGCTGATCCGGCCGCTTCTGCAGCTTGTCTTGTTCCAGATGTATAGGTGTTACCTTTCCTCTGGAAGAGAGGGATCATGCTGCATGGGCAACACGTGGTCTCTATATTTTAGCCTGGGCTTTGTGCTATGGAGAGGCAATAACTCCATCCCTGGACTTAACCGGTCTCGGAATCAAAGCGAGAGGTAAAATTTACGGGTAATAAGTCCTTGTCAATTGGCGTAGACATGGGGTGCCACGGGTTGCCTCTGACGGTGGAAAACACACACAGTTGTCACTGATCACACCTCAAGCTGGGCAGCCCCCGCCAATTGGGTGCTGATCCGCCACAGCCTGTCTGCTTCAATGGGTGCTTGGGGCTAGGACAAAATCTGAATCGCAGGCTTTAAAACCAATGCACCAAGTTTACTGCATATGCACAGATGCTCGCTTCCTCTGATGATGTGAAGGATTAGTTCTATGAGAAGTTAGACTCTGTGATCAAGGCAGTTCCAAAATCAGACTACATTTATATGCTCAATGATGTCAATGCTCGTGTGGAAAGCTCTCTGGGCAAGGACTCGAGTTCATGGCCAGTGTGCCTTGGAAAATACAACATCGGTCGCGTGAATGAAAATGGGCAAAGGCTGCTGGAGCATTGCACCAGAAATGACCATTGAATTGTAAACTCCTTTTTTAAAATAAAAGAGCTGCATAAGGCCACTTGAAAACATCCAAGATCCGGCCATTGGTATCAGCTGGACTTCATTATCACACGGAGACAACATCTGAACCATGCATCATTAACTCGAAGCTAACACAGTGCTGACTGTGATACGGATCATTCTTTGGTTGTTGCAAGGGTTAGACTGAGACCAAAGAGAATCTACACAGCTAAACACAAATCTAGCCCCAGGATTAATATTATTAACACCCCCGATCCTGATAAATGCTTTGAGTTTCAACAACAACTTGAAGAAGCTGTCATTGATACATCAGAAAATTGTACAGTAAGTGAAAAGTGGGGTAAACTTAAGGAAACTCTTTATAAAACTGCGGTAAGGGTTTACGGCACTATGGGTCACAAGAGGCGGGACTGGTTTGCGGCAAACAGCCAGACAATGCAGCCCTTGATTGATAAAAAGAAGATAGCTCTCTTAAGAAACAAGGAAATAACAAAGCGTAACACTCTCAGTGAGATGAAGCAAGCTAGGAAGGATGTGCAAAAGGCTGCCAGGCAGTGTGCAAATGACTATTGGATTAAGTTATGTGAGTCCATTCAAAACGCAAGTGATGAGGGAAACACAAGAAGCATGTATGAAGGGATAAAAAATAAGCCCGTGGCCCAATGATCAAAGGAAGTGCACCACTGAAAACCTTGACTGGAGAAATCATCACTGATAAGAAACAGCAGATGGATAGATGGGTAGAGCACTATTCAGAGCTTTACTCAAGTGAGACCAAACTAGCGGATGATGCCTCTCAACGCTATAGAGGCCCTGCCAACTCTTGACCACCTGGACACACTTCCCACCATACCAGAAGTTAAGTGTGCTATAAACTTGCATCTGGCAAGGCTCCAGTTAAGGATGGAATTCCAATAGATGTTATCAGGAGTGGGCAAGACACACTCACTCTACAGATCCACCAGCTAATAGAGCTATGCTGGCGAGAAAGACAAGTCCCACGGGATTTCAAAGATTCAAGCATCATTAACTCTGTACAAGAGCAAGGGCGATCGAAGCGACTGTAACAATTATAAGGGTATTTTACTTCTGTGTACTGTTGGGGAAAGTAATTGCCAGAATTGTTCTGCGCAGACTTCAAGTCCTAGGAGATCAAGTCTACCCCGAATCACAGTGCGGCTTCCGACAGAACCGGTCTACCATTGATATGATATTCTCATTGCGACAAATGCAAGAAAAATGCCGGGAACAAACTCAACCACTGTTTATTGCCTTCATCGACCTCACAAAGTCATTTGATTTGGTCAGTCATGAAGGTATGTTCAAGGCACTAAAGAAGATTGGCTGCTGACTAACTCTTCTGTCCATTGTGGAATCGTTTAACACATGCATGAAGGGTATAATCAAGTTTGATGGTGCAACTTCAGAAGAGTTTGTAATCAAGAGTGGAGTTAAGCAAGGTTGTGTACTATCTCCCACCCTATTTGGAATATACTTTTCACTTTTACTGAAATATGCCTTTCGTGATCAGGTTACCGGTATATACATTTACTCACGCTTAGATGGTGGCCTCTATAATGCTCAGAGATTGAAGGCCAAGGTCAAAATTAGGAGGGTGACATGAGCGGGATAGGCATTCGGATGGCATGAGCGCTGTTGACATGTGAGAGGTGCTAACATGAGCGCACTGTATTGCCATGGAGCGAAATGAATCACAAATGAGTCGGCAATAAGTTATTGCTGGATGGATTACGATTACGACTGGCGATTCTACTGCCACTGAGCTATTCTGTGTTGCCGATGGATGAGATGATGTTACTCAGTTGCTAACGCACTAGGGCACCTGTAACTGTTGACATAAGTCACTCTACTGTCTCCAGGTAGATAGGGTATATGTAATATTTATGTTATATTGTTGTTCTTATTTGCCCTGGAGCTAATTGCCCGTATTTGCCAGTGCTTAATGCTGGTATCTGTCGGGGAGTTATTCTCCCACTCTGTTTAGCTTTCGTCTGGCAAAGAGCACCCTGTTCTTCTTCAGGAGTGATTCTTAATTGACTGGTGGTAGTATCAACCTTTCCACCTTCTCTAAATCACCACATATATATCACATAACAGACAATACTGCGTTAACAATAACTTCTTCATAACACGACAGCTGCATCAGTTTTCACACGGTGTATTCTGTCTTTCTTTTAAAACAAATGTCACATCAATGTCACTAAAACAACAATACTTGCACTCGATCTCTATCTTGTATATCTGTCGCTCGAACAATCACTGACGTCGACATTCGTCCACAGATTCACAAACCCTCCATCTGTACAAATGTGGCGGCTAGATGGACTTCTGCCATGTGCCATTCTCCGTCCGACCTCGAACGCGGTCCAGACGTGAATGATCTCTCACGGACCTGTAGTCCGTGCTTGACCTTCGCTCAGCTTACTTCCGGCAAAGTGGTTCACAATCCACTCGATCTTCACGTCTGTCACTGAAATGTGCTGGGTGGTACTTTGCCCTACGCCAACTCCATGGCAGAGGGTAATAAAATAAAAGAGTTGCTTTTTGCGGATGATGCTGCAATTACCTGGATAGCTTGGCCACGTGGCATGGTCGAGACAGGAACACGGAGCTGACCCACGACTCTGGAGATCGAGTGAGATGGCAGAACATGATCGTAAAAAGGATGCCGGTATATACATTCACTCACGCTCAGATGGCGGCCTCTATAATGTTCAGAGATTGAAGGCCAAGACCAAAATTAGGAGGGTACTAAAATAAGAGAGTTGCTTTTTGCGGATGATGCTGCAATTACCTGGATAGCTTGGCCACGTGGCATGGTCGAGACAGGAACACGTAGCTGATCCACGACTCTGGTGATCCAGTGAGCTGGCAGAACATGACAGCCCACGCTTACCGGCATGGCATATGATGGATGAATGCCTGCAATTACGGCCCACTCTAAGGAAGAATTAGAACATCTACTATCTGCATTCTCCAATGCTTGTTCTGAATTTGGTTTAACAATTAACAAAAAGAAGACACAGATTATGTCACAAGGTGGGGTACCATCAATCTTTATTGACGACGCCGAACTGGAGATAGTAGACCATTTTACATATCTAGGATCAGAGGTAAATAGCAAATTATCCCTAGATCAGGAAATCAACATCAGGATTGGTAAGGCAGCAACAGCAATGAACATGTTAGTAAAAAAGAGTCTGGGAGAACAGGAAGCTTACTGCCAAAACAAAAGTCCTTGTCTACCAAGCCTGTGTCCTTAGTACTCTTCTTTATGGCAGTGAAACCTGAGTACTCTTCTTTAGCAGTGAAACCTGGTCAACTTACTCACGCCAAGATAAACGTTTAAACAGCATTAAATTGCGGTGTCTGCGAAGAATAATTGGTATTAAGTGGCAAGACAAAATCACAAATACTGAAGTATTTGAAAGATCAAGTTGTGTGTGTCACGGAATTACTGGAGTTGTCGACCAGAATGATAGATTGCCAGAGACAGCCGTCTCTATGCCGCCACAACCCTTTTTTGTAGGGAAAGGTTTCCCTAATCAAACGCCGACCAGAATTCTTTGAATACAGGAGAAGGATTTTCCCGGATCAAAGGGGGACAAGTCGGCATACTGTTTACCCCGATCTGAAGAATGAAAAGAAGGAGAGTTTCCCTGCACCTGGATTCTGGTCAAGTCAGTGACGTCATTCATACAGTTTTCGGCAGTGGAGAAACAGTTTGCAATCAGTGTGCCAAATGGATTAATCAGAGCTGGAATGTTAAGCTATTCCTGTTCCAATTTGGAAAAGAATCTACTGTGTCCCGGGTCGATTAAAGTCGACTGACAATTGTCTATTATGGCAATTTGTGGTTTCAGTTCTGGACAAGACTAGATTACATAAGGTATTAAATAGATAGAGATTAGGTATGAGTAATACTAGGCTTGTAATTGACTAGGCACAATTGGGAGATACTTGGAATTGAGCGTAGTGATGGAGCGTAATGTGGGAACTTATTCTAGGAGCATCGGCAGCAGCAGGCTGATGCGTAGCTTAAACTAGGTTGAGTGATATATCGTTTAACTCAGCAGGTTAAGATCAATGTCGTGAGATGATATTCAGTGAGATTGAGGGTGGTTTGGGGGATAAAGGAAATGTCAATGGTAGGATCTTCCGGTAGGGTGTCTACTGGGATTTCTACTTTTTCCTTTAGTCTTTCCTTTTCTTACCACATCTCAGGCCAATGTTATTAACTCTTCTGCTTTATGCCAGAGTTTAGTTCTATGTTGATAAGGATATAAATATCTGAGTACGGCCTTCTGCCTACACTCACATATAGTAGGTCTGAATTGGGTTTCTCTCACCGGGTGTTATCTCTTCGACAGGTTCTACTGTTTATAAGAACTGAAGGACAACTCAGAGGTGTGGAAAATGGCAGTCACACCGAGTGCAGTTCTACTGAATGGCCTTTGCAATGGAACACCGTTCCACATGGAATCATAGACATGTTTGAGCCAAGAGTGTTTATCATAAATAGGCTAATTTGTCAGTAATTGAGTGCCCAAAACAGCTGATTTTAAGAAACTATAAACACCTCCATGGACTATGACAATAGTAGGTAGAGAGGTTGAATAGCAAAGAGACTTATTCAGTAACATTGTCCAACAAGACAGAAAGTATTTTTGATCGTGTGAGATATGTGGAAGTATTCCTAGGGTACATGATTTTTACAGACGTATTAGATACATCGAGTGTTCCGTATTCCTGGACATTATTCTACCATAGTCAACACTAGTAACCAGGCACCCAGACTATCCACAATCAATTTGAAGAAGTCAACCCCTGGCCGGAGAGACACTTCATTTGGTGAGGTCCCTCTGAACTTGCTGTGTTGTGATGTGGTATGGCCGGACACTCAGATGAAAGATCCTGAACTGACTAGTCTCATCTCGCATACACAATAGACTATACTACAGACGGTCTATACACATACATTGCACACACCTGACACTTTTCTTTATTAAATTATTTTATCATTTGTTAGAAGCCAGAATTGTATGGGTATGTTCAGGAGGAATATGAAGAGGGGTATTGTCCCGTGGTAAGAAGAGAGAGATATAGTGATCCAGAGACTGAAGGGGTTGTGTAGACAAAGATCAATTAGATTCCAAGGCTGATGATATAGAATTAAAAAAAGTGTGCATGTTGATTCCTCTCACCCCAAGGACAACAGGCGATAGTGTGACGGTTTGTTCCATGCTCAGTCTTCGTAGACTTAGATTGATAGGACACGTTAGGAGGATGGATTATGGTAGAATACCAAAGGACATCATTTTTGGTGAATTACAGATGGGAAGGAGATCTCAGGGTCGGCCTCTACTACGATACAAAGATGTGTGTAAGCCGGACATGATTGATACAGGCATTGATAATGCACACTGGGAGCAAGTCGCTGCTGAACGTGTTGCATGGAGGGCACAAATTAGAAATGGAATAAAGACAAAGGAGAAAATGATTGCAGATAGGTCACACACTGAGCGTATGATGGTAAGCGATGGTGAAAATGACCATGTGTTCACGTGCATCCACAGTGAACGAATATTTACAGCGCGAATTGGCCTGATCAGTCACATTCGCTACTGCCATGGAGTGTCGTTATTATGCCTTTTTGAAGCACAATGTAACAAACTATCGTCTCAAACGAGGGCGAAACTCGAGTATAGTGCTTCCATATTGACGTGGATAGGCCTTAGGTTCATACCGGGATGCGATCGGCGTTGCCAGTAGTGGGTTGTGCTCAATATTTAAACTATTGTCTGTCAAAACAGCAAGGTGCCAAGACCAAGAATAGTTGTATATATTGTTCTAGTTTCATTAGCTATTTTGTTTTCTTCAGGCAATCGTTGTTACTTACTCTGGCAGTCTAAGGAGTTTCGTAACATTCGTCTCAAGAACACTATACATAAGGGTCGTTCATTTGAAACTTTTTCCAATGGCTTTAC
Source organism: Cepaea nemoralis (assembly GCA_014155875.1). Taxonomy (NCBI): domain Eukaryota; kingdom Metazoa; phylum Mollusca; class Gastropoda; order Stylommatophora; family Helicidae; genus Cepaea; species Cepaea nemoralis. Next base: position 186,510 of record JACEFZ010023880.1, read on the forward strand.
TAGAAAAGCATGAAAGAAACATTAACAGGTGTGGTAGAATTAAACATTCAGAAGACATATTAGGTGACTACCAGGCGGGTTTTAGACAAAACAGATCAATAATAGATCAGATATTTATCTTACGACAAATAGCCGAGAAAAATTGGGAATATAAAAGAGATCTCCATAACACTTTTGTGGATTTTAAAAAGGCTTATGATAGTGTCCATAGGAATAGTTTATGGAATGCTATGCAGGAATTTGGAATACCAAGGAAGTTAATCAACATGACCAGACTATGCATGGAAGATACTTATAATATAGTAACATATAAAGGCAGGAAATCAGACCCTTTCCAAATAACATCTGGCTTGAAACAGGGTGATGCACTATCGCCGCTACTCTTCAATCTGGCTCTAGAGAAAGTTGTAAGGAAGATAAAGGAGGAATGTGATACTTGGAGGAACATCCAAGCTGCTTGGTTATGCAGATGATATAGATATTATAGGGAAAATGAACAAAAGACATTGGAAATATTGACTCACTTAAAGGAAAAAGCCCAAAAGATGGGGCTGGTTATCAACCAAGATAAGACAGAATATATGGTAATTTCAAGAGAAGTAATGGCTAAAAACTTCTGGCCACATACAAATAGATAATATGACCATTAAAGAACGGAAACATACAAATACCTGGGTACAATCTTCAACTGCTCCAACATCATAAGGGAAGAAATACAAACTAGAATCAATTCTGGAAATAAGATATACTATGCACTACAACATCTACTAAAATCAAATGCGCTATCTCGTAACACCAAAATCACAATATACAAAACACTGATCAGACCAGTTGTGCTGTATGGCTCTGAAACCTGGAGTACAACGAAAGGAGATGAAGCCTTGTTACAAACCTTTGAGAACAAAGTTTTAAGACGCATCTTTGGACCCATTAGGGATACACAAAGTGGAGAGTGGAAAAGAAGAAGTAACAAAGACATTTATGATCTGTTTAAGTCCCCGCTAATCACTGGTATCATGAAGGCTAATAGACTACAATGGCTGGGGCATATAGAAAGAATGGAAGACTAATAGGGAAACAAAACTCGCTTACACTCAGGAAATAAATGACCGTAGACCCCGAGGTAGACCAAGAAGACGGTGGAGAGATAATATATATACAGACCTACAAGCACTTGGAATCAACGACTGGCAAGAGAAGGTCAACCAGAGACGAATGGAGACGGATTGTATCTGCAGCAAAGAACCTCAATGGCTCGGAACGCTGAAGAAGAAGAAGATTCATTTTGAATAAATTATGCACCATGGGTTGATTAGAAGAAGTCGCCGTAGGCATTCAGGCAAGCATCCCATTGCTTAGGTAGGCGGCGAATGCCGTCAGCAAAAATGTGCTCAGCATAACCTTACCAGCGGAAACCTGTAACTTGAATCTTTTGGCTTTTGATGATCCAGCATGCTTCCATTGCATGCTCTCTCCTTCTTCTTCTTCTTCGTTCATCCGGAGTTTTTTTTCGGATGTGATTGCGTTGTGCCTGTTTACAGCAGAGCTGTGTTCTTGCGCCTGCAGGCCGACACATCCGACTTCTGCGGGCATTTGTTGACCGGGTTAACCTTCCCGGGGATTGCATGCTCTCTCTTTTGCTGCTCGGCTCAAAATGGTGACACCATGATTCATCACCTGCCACTATGCGGAAGAGAAATGCATCACCCCCACTTTGTAACGCAGCAAGTGGTTCAAACACCATCCCATGCGTTCTCTTTTTGGTGGCCATTCAACATCCGTGGTACCCACTGTGAACATACCTTCTGATATTGCAGTTTCTTACGAACGACCGTTTGAATTGCCCCAATTGACACATCACGTTCTTTCGCTAACGAACGTATGCTTCGACAACGGTTGATCTGTACTGCTGCATCAATTTTGACGATGTTGTTTTCTGTTGCAACAATATGCCCTTGACCCGGACGTCGAAGATCTGTTGTGAAGTGACGTCCTTTCCGAAACATTCATACCCAGTCTGTCACTGTTGTCTTCGACACACATGTGTTACCGTACGCTGCCTGCATTCTTCGATGAATGTCCACTGGTCGACATCCTTCAAATGAAAACAACTGAATCACCGCTCTTTGAGCTTCATAGGACGGATTTTGGATCAACCCGGCCATTTTCTCAACGGTCAGAAACAGAACCTATGCATCATGGGACGATAAGCATGTGCTATTTTATTCATTGGTCAGTACTTATCACATGACTATGACATGATCATGTTCGACGTACGCAATTACGCACGGTGCGACACGAAAGGGTTTCAAATGAACACTCCTAATAAATAAACACATATATGATGCAACAAAAGCAGTAAATATTTCCTTAAAAAGCTTCTCTCTCTCTCTCTCTCTCTCTCTCTCTCTCTCTCTCTCTCTCTCTCTCTCTCTCTCTCTCTCTCTCTCTCTCTCACACACACACACACACACACACTTCTCTAGCTTAACGGCAAGTGTATCGAGACATCATCCACATGGGGTGAGACATATGACCTTTACTTTCTCCTGGATTCATGTGATTACTACACTTACTTGTTATACATTATTTTTTCTTTGTGCGATAATGTTCTCAGTACTACCCATGCCATCTCAAAATCCCGTATATCTTCATTTTTTAAATCATGTATATACCAAAGTAATTATTTATGGTCTGCATATGTTGAGCACTCGTACAGCACATCTTTATCCGTCATTTTTCAAATTCCACATTTGCATTCATCAGTATCTCCCCCGGGAAGGTTAACCCGGTCAACAAATGCCCACAGAAGTCGGATGTGTCGGCCTAACGGCGCAAGAACACAGCTCTGCTGTAAACAGGCACAACGCAATCACGTCCGGAAAAAAAAAAACTCCGGATGAACGCAGAAGAAGAAGAAGAAGAAGAAGAAGAAGAAGAAGAAGAAGAAGAAGAAGAAGAAGAAGAAGAAGAAGAGGAAGAAGAAGAAGAAGTATCTCCTGTCTTTGGTTTATTGAACAAGTGCCATGTCAGCATAGGATGTCCTATATGGAGTCTGATGATGGCTGCTTTGTCCACATCGGTTAAGTTGGTAATATATAAATCATCTGTCTGGCAGCACGGATACTCTGATTCTAATTGATTGATTGATTGATTGATTGATTGATTTAGGAACCGACATCACAGCATTCGGGATATTCCCATAAGCGCTCCGTCTCCATCCTCAGCAGCCAGCGAAGAGTTCCAACACTAATAGTTCCAGTAGCAATCTGATTATATGTCCGTCTCGCCTTTCCTCCGAGCGCCAAGCGTCGACCAGATCCCCTCGTCACACCTCGTTGTCTCATTCTTACCAGACCATGGTGCTCCATCTGCTCCTCCGAGGTGTACACGTGCTCCCACAAGGCCGCAACCACGTCTGCCTTGTCATGCATCAATACTCCACCAAATTTTGCCGAGCCAGCCAATCTGTCCGCCTGTTCATTCCCCAGCACACCGGCATGCCCAGGAGAAAAGATCCAGGTGATGCCTACTACCCGTGACCTCCTAAGAGAAGCAAGCCACTCTGCACGAAGCCTACCTGTTCTCACCCTTCTCAGCATGCTTTCTGAGTCAGTTACAATCACAATGTGTGTATGTATCGTGTTTTCTACCCAGCGGAAAGCTGCACTGACCGCCTCCACCTCCATTCTTAAGCTAGATGTAGTGTTATCATACGCCAGGCTCTCCTGCACCAAACGCCTACCATTAGTTTTTGCCAAGAACCCCCAGGCACTTCTCCTACCTCTCAACACTGACCCATCCGTGTAGATAATCACATCACCCGGGCGAGAATTTTCCTGAATTTAATCTGATTCTAATTTGTTTCTTTAAGTGTTTCTTGTAAACTTCTTGGTCTCATCACAGGTATCGAGCTTAGGTAGACGACATAATGTAAATATATTATAGGAAAATCATTAAAACAAGTTAGTAAAAGTTTCTGGCCGGCTCCGTGGCGAACGTATTAGGAACGCTGTTCGTGAACCCATATACTCGCTTTTGAAACACAGCTGCGCGCGATTTGGCAGCAGACCTCGTTGCGTTGGTTTTTTTACGAAATGGTATGGGTGCTTGTCGTTCAGAAAGCAATGACAAACTACTGAACATAAACTTGCCCATAGATCATAACAGCAAAAAATGCTGGTGTTGATTGCGACGTCCTGTAAAGAATATGCAACTAACAAGTTTCTAGGTAGTGTGGTCACATGGAATAGAGGTCACAGGGAATGGAAGACTAGATAGTGAAAAAGAAACGAGAGTATAGAAAGCAAACATCAATTATCAAACAGCATATATCTTAAAACAGCAAAATATCAACATGCATACACACACACACATGCGCGCGCACACACACACACACATACACACACACACACAAAAGCTGATAGACGCTTTATTTTTATTCACCCCAACGCTATGTCCACTGTTACCAATGCCAGATATGGCCAGTGCTAGAAACACGGGCGTAAAATCACATCATGTAAGGTGAGATGCATAAGAAATACAGATGGAAACACAAAAAGAGATAGAGAGACACACGAAAAACTCAGAACAATTGTATGAATAACACCTGTTATCTATATATATAAAAGGCGATGTGTGTATGTATGTATGGATGTATGTGGGTCCGTTCTTTATGCGTTCGCGAACGGTCCATCCGATTGAGGTGAAATTTTCTACACGTCTTCTTCTCATTCCAGTGCAACCAACTGTCATAGTTTTTTTTTTAGTGTACTATCAGCTATTACCTTACTAAAATTTAATTTTGTAATTACATGACTGAACATAAGAAATATAAAACAAGGGACATAACTTTTAGTAGCATTGTTATATCTTAAGTTAAGTCCCCTGGCTATAGATAGATAGATAGATAGATAGATAGATAGATAGATAGATAGATAGATAGATAGATAGATAGATAGATAGATAGATAGACAGACAGATCCCCGCCAGGGCGTGGGTGAAGCCGGGCCTGGACAGACAGACAGACAGACAGACAGACAGACAGTCGGGAACGGGAACTTATATGACTACTTATATGAATTAAATGAGATGCTCCCCACCAGGGACTGGGTGAAGCCAAGCCGGGTCAAACAGACAGACAGACAGAAGACAGACAGACAGACAGACAGACAGATCCCCGCCAGGGACTGGACGAAGCCGGGCCGGGTCAGACAGACAGACAGTCGGGAACGGGAACTTATATGACTACTTATATGAATTAAATGAGATGCTCCCCATCAGGGTCTGGGCGAAGCCGGGCCGGGTCAGACAGACAGACAGATAATCGGGAACGGGAGCTTATATGACTACTTATATGAATTAAATGAGATGCTCCCCACCAGGGCTGGGTGAAGCCGGGCCGGGTCAGACAGACAGACAGACAGACAGACAGACAGACAGTCGGGAACGGGAATGCTATCTTATATGACTACTTATATGAATTAAATTAGATGCTCCCCACCAGGAGCTGGGCGAAGCCGGGCCGGGTCAGACACACAGATAGACATACAGACAGACAGACAGACAGACAGACAGACAGACAGATCCCCGCCAGGGCCTGGGCGAAGCCGGGCGGGGTCATCTAGTGACTTTATAAAAGGCCAAAGAATTAAATATAATGGTTCGAACATTTAGTTAGAATGGAACACATTCAACCAGCGGCTAGTGTTCATTATAATTAAGAGATTTACGATTTTCTGTATATGTCGTAAATCTGTCATGTAAAGCTGCACTACTTTGTGTCATTTTATATTGTTTACATTTTCACTCACAGCTTTACCGCAGTTCCACCCAATTTTATTATAATTAAGAGAACATCGGTGTACATGACGAGAGGACGATCCAGGAAGAGTTGATTAGATGAAGTAAAAGAGGAATTGAAACAAATCAAATATGACGTAAGTACAAGCAATAAGACTAGCGAAACACACACCAAATAAAAAAAACTATTCACATTTTCTCATCTTTGTGACGCTTCACGGCAAAAGTAGCAGTAGGACAAAAGAAGAAGACGTAGACTACACAGCCTGCACGGCCCACAATTATTGTGAAAATAAGTTTGCGAAAGGAAGTGGTGAAAGTAGTATAAACAAACATGGCGCAAACATCATAACAAGTATGAATGAATTAAGAATTTGCTTTGATTATTTTCATATGAACGTGATATTAATATTACATTTGATCAAACTATTAAATGAACGGTTTTAATAGATTGTGATCGAACAGACAAACCTACCTTGCAAATGAAAAATCCATGACTATCCATCAAGTGGATAATTATTTGATTATAAAAATTCATCATATCGTAACACAGAAGAACGTCGCTGTAAGAGTAATGAAATGTAGTTAATCGACATTGCCAGTAGATTCTCGACATTGCCAGTCGCGTAGATTTTCATTCCCCCAACCAATGTTCATCTGTGTGCTGGTCGACCCATGCTCTTCTTCTACAAACCATGCTTTCTGTCGTCTTTTTTTTCAATCCACTGTGATGTTTTTTTGTTTTTTTTAAAATGTACTTTAAATTTTGTCAATGTGTTTCCAGTTTCAGTTTCCGAGACACATCCATGAACATGATGTTGTTTATTAGCCAGTTTTCTTTGGTGTTGTCTTGTCAGTTGTCTTGTGCCAGTAGTCTTCTTGATCCACATTTTTCTAAGAATGTATCTATAATATTTCAGTTCAAAAGTCCTCATTTCTTCTTGAGTGATTGTGAGCTGGTCCATGATTCATACGTATGTATGACTATGATTGTATGTGCCACAGGAAAGATCCAACTTTCTACAAAAGTTGCTATTTTAATTTTCTAGCTGGTGTTGTGCCATAGGTTCTTAATGCCCATACTGTTTAACCTTTGATTTCTATGGCTGATCTCCGTCAGACTTCTTATAAACAGTCCCCACTGTCGAAGCAGAGATTTGAGACATATTAAAAATGTGTGACATTTTTAATGTCTTCATTGTTTATTGTAAATTTTGGTTGAAATGTAGTTTTGTCTGTGGAAATTTATATTATGTTATTTTTTTAAGTTCAGAAAAAAGATTTTGATCTTTACTGAATCTTTTCGAAGATAGGATTAATTATTCTAACCTCTTAGAACTATTTGCGAAATGGAATGTATATCTGAGTTCTGTGATTGGACTTCAACCAATCATGAATGAATCAAAATTGTCACTGGTCTCACCCTTTTTGACATTTCTCATTACATTTTAACCTTAGATGTTGAAGAGGATATGTGTGGAAGAATGCTGCCCTATTTTACTCCCCCTTCATACCATTGTGATGTTTCACCAGCTACTCTGACAGCTGTCTCTTGTTCATGATATAATAATTAATGTAAGTGGATCAGATGTGCTGAAACCCCCACAATTTCTGATGGAAACACTGACACAGTAGAAGTACTTACTGTAGGTAGTCTTTGAAGCAAGTATACAGATCTACATTGTACTTTCTGTAATTCTCAACGTGGTTCTCATGTTGAAGAGTGGTCCCTGGTTTCTCTGCCCTGTATAAAACCTGTCTATACTTCTTTTAATTGCATTATAACTTTCCATACTCTTCATGATGATTCGCAGAAGGATTTTGCTAGCATGATTGTGTTATTATTAGTGTTATAGTTTGCTAGCATGATTGTGTTATTAGTGCTAAAGTATAATAGTTCACCTGTGTTACAGGTTCCCTTAAGGGAAGCAAAGAATACTAACACCTTAACACTTTGCTGACCAGCAATCCGGAGCATTATTGTCTCCCATTACCAAGGGTGTTTGCGGATTTTTAAAAAAATTGACTAGTTTTTAAATTAAATTCATTAAAAATTTAAAAACGAACGTAGTTGAAGTCTGAGCTACTTCCTTCATTAACTGGGGTTGAAGTTTTAGCTGTAGACTTCTGCAAGAGTCTTTGTCTGGAACGTTGATAATCCTCAACCGTGTGGTATAACTTGAAACGTGGTGTCAGGCATAGAGGTGTATTGCAATCTGGGCAATACATGCAAGTCTGGCTTCTTTTAACTGCAGCCTTACACACTTTACAGTCTGGTTTGTACCTTGGCTTTTCATATTTTTCAATAAAATGGCGCTCAGTAAGTCGTGACTTGTGGTCTTGAAGGTGTTGCATTGCGCCGAAGAACAGCAGGTCCAATAAGAGCAAGACTGACATCCCGCCTGAACCTCTATACAGTGATCTTATTTGTAGAGTTGGTAGTGTTGTAGCTTATATGCCCATTGACCAGAGCAGTTTCAACTAAAAAAAATTATATAATGGCAGGTACCATTTATAGGATCTATGTGGGTCTTACACTCAGTTGGCCGAAGTGGTCGACACTGCCCATACTTTTGTTGTATTTTTCTGCAAGCACTGGCTTGTTTATTATTCTGCCCTCATGAATTCCCCTTTTCCTGTCTTGTCCATAACTTCATTGGAGTGAACCATAGATATAAAGTTAACTCTCTTTCCTGTGTACTGAGAGAGGTGATTTTCACCATACATGTTGACTTCACACATGATCAGATCTATGGCAGTGTCAGGGGAAAAAAGCTTGAAAAATACAATGGGCATAAACCCAGTTGTGTCTGACATGACACCCTGTTGTTCTTTGTATGGAAGAAGATTGCCAAGCTCAATAAGTTCGTTTTGAAGAGCCTTTCTCCATTTCCAAACAGAATTTTCAGCTGTAGAAATGTTCTGGTCTCTTGTGCCACGCCCACTTCTTTCTTCAGAGGTACCTTCATCACCTCCATCATCAACTTCAACATCGTTGTCGCTACTTTCAGTCACACTAATATTCACTTCTGTATCTCTACTTAGCCAGGAAACATCGCTTTCAGCTTCAAATTCGCTGGCAGAGGCAGAATCCTCTATACTACGAGCCTGGTTTTCATCATCAGAAATGGGGAAAATGCTGAATATTCACTTGGGACCAAAATTTCACTAAAAACATGCTAGTTACGGCTCCAAACAATTTTAACCATGGGCGCAGCCATATTGGAACAAGGGAAACAACTGGATAAAGCCAGATTCGGTGGCTATCAGTAAGGCCGTCTGTTTGAAATCCGTATGTTGCTAATTCGGCGATCGTCGAAGTTGGTCACAAAGACATATAGCCGGAAATTTGTCGATCGTCGAAGTTGGTCAGCAAAGTGTTAAACCTACTGTGCAGATCATAATTGGTAACTGGAGGGTTGATGTGAGACTGGCTACCTCATCTTGTAGAAAACTAGCTGCAAAATCCAACCAACCATGAACAATTCTACAAAGAGCTTGGCATGAGTTAATTGAGTTGAGCTAAGAACTGACATCACTGCACTCGGGACATTCCCATATTTGCCCCATCCCCTCGTTCAACAGCCAGTGAAGAGTCACAACTAATCGTTCCCACCGCTATCTGATTGAAAGTTCTCCTTGTCTTCCCTCTCAGTTTTGAGATTCTTCCAGAACCCCTTCCTATCCCCCACAATCTAATTCTTTCCACATACGAGTTCTCAATCTGTTCCCCCACCTTCTCCACCTGGTCCCACATGTGCACGACCACCTCTCCCTTGTCCATAGGTCATGAGTTAGTTGTAAGTCTGTGCTCCATTGGAAGGTGAAAGACAGAAGAAGTATGATAGTAGTGCATGGTTTTAAATTTTCTTTCTTTGGAAGAGGGATGTAAGTCGCCTTCCTTGCTTAGGGCAAACCCCATTGTTCCAGACATTTACATCTACTTCATGATAGATAAAGATGGTAGCTTTTCCTCCTATCAGGATTAGTTCTGTTGGTAATTTGTCACAACCTGTGACTGTTCTTTTTTCAGACTTTGTTGATCCTCCATCCGATTTTGCTTCTTTATTTTCTCTTTCATATATATTATTTTGGTTCTTTGATATGTCTTTGCACATTTCTCCACAGTATACCTTCCATCTGTATAGCATATCTTAGTTTGTGTTAAAGTAACGTCTCTTTTATCACTTATTGCATGCAATGATGGTCTGAATTCATCTGTTAATGTTCTGAATTCGTTGAACAAGTCTTCATCTTTTTATTGCAACTGGAGATGCTCTTTTCTATTGCAAACTGTTTCTTGTCTTCTGTGATCACACTTATGATTTTCTCATGTAGTTTTTGCATTAGACTTTATTCTTATCCCTGTTTGCTTTAATTTTCTTCTTTCTTCTGTTAGCCTGTATGCTTTAATTTTCTTCTTTCTTCTGTTAGCCTGTATGTTCCCGTTGTGATATATCTGCTTCGTAAAGCTTTTGTTTTAGGAATAATGTTTTGTGATGATGAGATTAGAATGTTTCTTGCTTGTGTGGCTAGCTCATCAGGTGTCATGTCTTATTGCACTGCCATCAACACTAAATTTTGTTGTTTTTATTTAAGTGTTGTAGGATATATTATTTGATTAACTTGATTTCTTCTTCTTCTTTTGTTCGCTTGAAATATTGATTATATGGTTGTTTCGGGATTTTTGCTTGAAATATGTCTATAAATGCAATGTTGTCTCTTGTATGAATTTAACTGTCTTTTTTAGTTGACTCAGTGGTCCATAGAGTTTATCTTCCACTGTCGTCTCTCTAGGCCAGAAGGTTTGCCTAGATGTATTATATTTTGGGCAGTCTTGGAGTATGTGCTCTGCTGTCTGTGACGCCAATCCACATGTGCACAATGCTGATTCACCAATCTTGAATTTTGTATACATGTGGTTGCGTAATCTATTGTGTCCTGTTCTGAGGCGCAGAATAATGACCTGTTCTGGTCTGTCCATAACATGGTAGTCATCTTGAGCAGGTTTTGGTGGCTTTCTAACTGATTTGATCATTCCTTTCTTTTGGTGGTATGTAACGGGCACATCAGGCTGTTCTTCTTTGGCTTCTTCCTTAGCCAATTGATCAGCTCTGTCGTTTCCGGGTACTCCACAGTGGGATGGTATCCACTGTATGGTGACCTTATGCTGACTGCTAAGTTAAGAAAGTAGTGTCCTTAGGACTGGCAATTTCCCAGACAGGGGCGCCTCGAGTACTGATTTTGCATCTGTCAATAGCACCACAGGTTGTGTACCATGGCTGATATTTAGTAATTTCTCTATTGCTGTCTTGATTGCCTCAATTTCAGCATCATAGTTATGGCAGTACTTTCCTGTCGGTACTCTGGCTGTGTCCCTGGTATTATTTGGGTATTCTATGTACACTCCCGCTCCTCCATTTCAAACAGCATTTTGTGCTGACCCATCTGTGTAGACTCGGATCCAGAGGTCCTGTGAGTATTCTTCATCAAAGAAGCTGAGAGTGGCTGTTCAGCGCTGCACATTGTTCTGTTCTTCCTTGTCAAATATTCCTCTCACTTTTGTCTGAATTTGTAATGATAGTCTGTGTTCATCTTTCCATGGAGTTTGCTCTGGAATAGTTGTTAGGCGAATACCAACTATGGGCAGATCAGTGGTTTCTCTGCAGAGTCGTTTGGCCTGGTGGATAAAACTACTTCTTTTCAACCGCCCCATAGCTAGGTTTTCAAATCTGATCTTCATAGGGTGGCCTGGCAAGCTGGGGAACTTTTCTGCTTGTATTAACGTTTTCGTTTCTCTGCGCTCTCTCAGTGCTTGTGTCCTCCCATCTTCTCCAATTCCACTATAGGGGTTGATCTCATCCCTCCTGTGGTGACTCTAAGTGCTTGATTTTGCACCTTGTCCAGCTCTTGTAGTGTGGTTTTTGATGCAGAACACCAAGCAGTTGACCCGTATTCCAGGTGTGGTTGTATGCTCTGTTGATAAACTTTGCTAAGTATTTTCCCACTGGCTCCCCATGTGGTTCCACTTAGCTTTCTCAGGATGGCTATTTTCCTTCTGGCTTTTGCTACTGCTTTGTTGATGTGCTTTCTCCATGTCAGCCTGCCATCAAATGTTACTTCAAAGTATGTTGGTTCTTTATCTTCTCTTAGCCCAGGGGTTAACGTCTTTCTCTGTAATCCTGTATATCCATGTAATGTAACCTGCGCAAGAATCAGTAGCGGTTCTCACCGCTTTGGTAACTTACGGAGGTATGTGAGCCGGTCGCTCAGAAAGCAATGGTAAACTACTGAGTGTAATCTTGCCAAGAAATCAACACTCAGCTGAAATATGCTGATGTTGACAGCAATGTCCTGTAAAGAATATGCAAAAAAAAACAAAATCTTCTCTTAGGGGTGTTTCATTTATCTGGATGATCCCTGCCTTTTGTTTTGGAGGTTAAATGAGTGGTGCTGCACTTGTCAGTGTTTTTGCTGACATACCATCTATTTGCCCATGCAACAAATGTATCTGCAGCTCTTTTTAGCCATCTGGTGGCCACTGATGCATGTTAATTTGTGCTCCATAGAACCAGGTCATCAGCATACATTGCTGCTTTAATTCCATGCGGTAGATTACAATAAGATCATTGATGAAGATTCGAAAAAGTGTGGGGGACAAGACTGCGCCCTGGGGAACACCGTGACACAGTAGTACTTTCTTGCTTTTGAGTACGTCTATCTGTACTCTGGCTCTTCTGTTGTGCAAGTATGCTTTCACCCATTTGTACATTCTGCCATTGACTTTACAGTTTGTTAGTTTTTTCATAAGACCTTCTTTCCAGAATTTGTCAAAGGCTTTCTTCAGATCTATCCATGCAGCAAGCACCTTCTTCTTCTCTTGGAATGCGTCCTCAATTTCTTGAAAGGGGTAGGTTCGTCTGATCTTCCATAGAGTAGCACTGCCTAAAGCCAGCCTGCTGTGGTACAAGGATGTTTTAACTTTCAATGTACCACTGCAGTCTGTGATTGATGATGCACTCCAATGTTTTGCAGAGACAGCTGGTGAGGCTAATTGGTCTGTAGCTGGAGGCAATGGAACTATCTTTCCCTGATTTTTGGAGGGGTATCATGATTGCTTCTCTCCAGGCTTGTGGAACACTGCCTATAGTCCAGCTGTTATTGAAGATGTGCAATAGCTTTGCTTTGACCTCTGTTCTTAGGTCCTTGATAATTTCATTGGAGATACCATCAGCTCCTGGTGATTTTCTCATTTTCAATTTTGATATGGCTAGCTCCAGTTCGCTGATTGTGATGGGTGCCTCCAGAACCTCATGTACTATTTCCTTCTGTCCTGTATGTTGCCATTTCTCTCGAATCTTTTGTTGTTTCTGTGGACTAATTTCGATATTGTTATCTTGTGCGAATGAGTCGGCAAAATGGTCAGCTGCTTGCTTTCTTGTTCAGATGGTTCCATCTTTATGTAGTGCAATTTTTGAGTTTCTCCCTGTGCCCTCATCGTTAAGTTGTTTTCTTAGCTTCCACAACTTCATTGTGTCTCTTTCAAAGTTCAGTGACTCTGTTTTCTCCTGCCAGCTTTTCCGTCTAGCCTGCAGCCTGGCCCTTTGAAATTTGGCTTTTGCGTGCTGATATTTATTGTGGTCTCCCTGGCCAAGGGTTTTAACGACATTGTTCGTAATCCCGTATATCCACGTGGGGGAAAATAGCTGCTGCGAGGTTCGACGGCGGATTGCGCTGCGCTGGTAAATTACGGGGGTATGTGAGCCGGCTATTTAGAAAGCACAGGTAAACTATTGAATGTAAAACTTTGCCTAGTACATCAACAGCAGCTGAGAAATGCTGGTGTTGACTGCAACGTCCTGTAAGGGATATGCAACATTTAAAAAAAAATCTATTATGTTGCTCTTGGCTGGGTTTGGCCTCTGCTTTCTGCACACTTCCACATCATTATGCAACTGTTCCAGTTCACTACTCCAGTAGGGTTTATCATGTTTACGGGCTCCTCTTGGTACTGTTTCTCGTGCTGCCTGTAGTATGCATTTCCCAAACTCTTCAACTACTTTATTTACAGTCATACTTTAATTATGACTTTCTCAGTGTTCAGGTTTCTAACCAGTATGCTGGTGCGATGCTTGTACATTTCCCAGTCTGCTTTCTTATAGTTCCACCTCGAGAGGGTGCTGCTTTCACTTACAAGCTCATTTTCTACAGTTAGAAAGACTGACCTATGGTCACTGCCACCAAGTTGTTTTCCAACAATTCGTTTAATGTTCCACTCCAGGTCTGGTGAATGAAAAGCCAGGTCAGGTGTAGTTGTAGTGTGCCATGATCTCGAGTAGAAAGTATATGGGTCAGATGGCTTGTTAATCAAGATGAATCTATTCTTATCCTGCCAGTCTTCTAGTCTCTCTCCTCTCTGGTCTATGTGATCATAGCCCCAACTCTGTGAGTGGCTGTTGAAATTGCCACACACAATCATTTTTTCTTTTAATGGTAGTGTTTCCAGTGCCTGTGGGTGGTCACTTGGACAGTAGTAATTGATTAGGTATGTAGTGCCTGTCTTAAGTTAAGTGTCTGATACTAAGCCCATTCCATGTAAACTTCCATTTCGGAAGCAGTGATGATTTTTTACTAGGGTCTGTATCCCACCCTATCGCCTGTCCTTTCAGTCAGATTGGTAACACTGATAGCCTCTTATTATGAAGTCTATATTTTCATTGAGATGAGTTTCTTGCAAGCAACATACGCTTACTTTTTCTTGGTCCAAGATGTTTTCTAGTTCTATTTTTTTTTTTTTTGCTAACTCCCTCCGTATTCCAGTGCATTATTTTTAGTCTTTGTTTGGTATGGCCAGACGCTCTATTCTCAGGTCCTCTGAATCCACAGGACATCTGAGAAGGACCTCCAGTAGTTGTGGTTGGACCCTTTCGAGGCATAGGGCCCGGCACTGCACTGCCAGGGGGTCCAAGCAGGGTGAGCACCATAACATTTAGCAGTATTCGACATATTTCATTGAATAATTGTATAGCATCCTGATTTCTGTGGTGCACCTCCTGGCTGGTTGCCTCCGGCTTCAGCACCTTTCCTTTGCTAGAGCAGACTGTGGTCTTACTCGAATTTAGATGTGTAGGCGCGCACATACATGTCTACGCATGCATGTACATGCATACACATCTAGAGTGTACTGGTTATTTTTCGGTGCTAGAGGCTCGTCGCTACCATTTCTCCTGTTAGTTAAAACAGTTCCGCCACGTGAAGACCAGGAGTTGGACTTTTGTTGCAGAGGTGATGAATGCAGGAGCCATTGGTGTATTTATGCAAGATTGGACGCTCACCCCAACTCTGCGCCCTGGCTACATACAGCAACATTTGGAACCCTAATTTTATTTGATTTAACTTTATTTTCAAAGGGTCACAAATTGGGCACACGGGCCCATCTTACATTCGGCCCTTCCAATCACTCAGCTTTCATTCATCAATAGTGCATGATACATTCACATAGGAAAAAAACATTGTCAAATGAATGTTGTAAACATAAACAATGCATATTACCATCTCATGAGAACGTCCCCCGCACACCCACACATCCCCCCACTCACCCACACATACCACTCAAACACACACACCCAGGTACACATACATTCCCCACCTTCACACACACATCCCCCGCCCATCCAATAACCCCCACACACTCACCCATCCCCATATCCTCCACCACCCACCCACACATCCCAACCACCCAGCCAAACACACATCCCCCACACACCCACACATCCCACAGCCTACCCACACACACATCCAGCACCCTCACAATCTCACCCACCCACCCACACACACATCCCCAACCTACACATGCTTACCACCCACACATCCTCCACCCAACACCCACTCACCCCCAATCACACTTCTCTCAACCACACATCCCCCACCCACACACATTGTGCACACATTGATGTATTATTTACATCGAGCCATATAGAATGGACCAGCTGTCATGGACTCACTTATATTAACATTTGACTCGCTCTCCAGAACAGGGGCGAAACAATCACACACATTCAATGATTACAATCTTACATGCGATAGTGTGAAGTAAATCCTTTATTCACGTAATCTATCTACAGTAGGTACATTCTGGAGGTTGTTCTCATAATCATGCGCAACTCGTACATTATCACAGCAGTATATACATGCTTACTGATTAGAGAAATTAGACGTAGACAGTTAAAATTTTTTGGTCATGTTATGAGAAGAAATGGATTGGAGAACTTAGTGACAACTGGCAAGATCGAGGGGAACAGACCAAGAGGAAGACCAAGAGGAAAATACCTGGATGGCTTGGTCACATGGCATGGACGAGACAGGAACACTGAGCTGATCCACGACACTGGTGATCGAGTGAAATGGCGAGTCATGACCGCCCACGCTTTCCGGCATGGCACATGATTGATTGATTGATATACATGCATTATACATTTTACAATAGATACAAAATAACTCTTTCACTGCCTCAGCTCAAGCACATCTCAATCTATCAATCAGTCACGCTATCCCTCATTACAGCCATCTCACAACGATCATGAAACACAAGCATAACCCTCTCTGTTCGTCCGTCTCGAAGTCCTAAACCCGTCTGCCTAACACAGGTATGTTCGGTCAGACCTTCACTTCTCACAGTTTGTGTCACCCGTGCGGTATAACGTGGCACGATGACCACAGGGCTTCAACTCGTTAGTAGTTGACCTGTACTTGGTAACACCAAGCTGCCTGTCCTGATCGCCTGTCGTGAGCTGTCCTCCGCTAACTCCTGTCACTGTTATATATTGGGTTAGTTGATATTGGGTTCCTGACACCAGCATTGGCTTCTTCTTTTTCCTGTTTGTGATCTCTTGGCAAGTTTACATTCAGTAGTTTGCCATTGCTTTCTGAATTACTTTGCACCCATACCATTTCATAAAACACCAATGCAAGTTGGTCTGCTGCCAAATCACCTGCAGCTGTTTCGAACACGGTATGCGTGATTACAAACTGCATTCGTAACCCAGTCATCACGGAGCCGACTTTTTCCTGGTAACCATTTAATATTGAGTCAAACTGGGAGCCCAAGTCAACTTTCAAAAACCTGCCATGGAAGTGATTCTAACACATGACTGGCAGGCAAGCGTGCTTAAATAACATTTTATATTTGAGAATTTAAAACTGACAGTTATTTTTTTTTTCTTCTATACTAGTCCTCAGATTAAATCGTCAATGAAAATACAAGAGCAGTGTTCAGTATTTGGTTGATATCTTCTTTAACTTGCCAATATTTGCAATGGATGATCAGGCATGGATCCGCAGTGCATCATCAGATTTTCAACAGCCATTTGATGAGGTAATTAATGAAAATACAAAGGGTTAAAAAGCAAGAGGATTGACCTCATTGCGCTAAGTTTTATCCCATCTAGCTCAGTCTCTTTCCACAGATCAGCTAACAACCTGCTGGAAGTGTTGCACCGAGCACGAACTCCACATCTCCGGCAATCTCGGACAATAATTGCCTTAGCGAACGAAATGACGGAGTCCAAAAACAAACACATTACATTCTTAGCCTCTTCACCACAGAAACACCATTATTATAAATGAAATTGCAAAAGTTGTGTTACAAAGTAACCATATTAATTGCCATTTAATCATTTTGAAATGCGTTAATAGTCACAAAAACAGTTCCAAATGCAGACTATTACAGTAATCACAGATTGATTATAGGCACATTGAAGGTAAAGTTAAGGAAAGTCAAGTATACACCAGGAACCACTAAATATGATCTGTGTTCATTAAAAAATGACAAGGAAATACAAGACAAATTTAACATAGAAGTAAAGAACAGATGTATTGTCTGATCTAGAGATTTTATTCCAAGATGTGGATGATCAATGAGAAATGTTGAAGAATTCAATCAACTTGGCTGCAGAAACAACTATCCCAAAATTAAAGAAAGTAGGTCATAAAAAATGGATGACTGAAGAAATTTTACAACTAATGGAAACAAGAAGACACAACAAAAATCACCCTGACAAATATAAAGAGATTCACAGGAAAGTCAGAACATTATGTAAAGAAGCAAAGATGCGATTGTTGCACACAGGGTTAGAATTAAATTGTAAGAAGACACAGATTATGGTCGTCACTAAGAAGAAGGGAATACCACAATGTAATATGCAAGTAAGAGCGAATATTCTGAAACAAGTGAATAGGTACAGTTATCTCAGAACAGTCATAACATCTGATGGGAGATGCCTTGAAGAGATTAGAACAAGATTTGCCATGGTGAAGGTAGCCTTTTGCAAGATGAAAAACATACTGACTAATAAAAAGATGTCATTTGCCGAGAAAAATGAGTGTTGAGGTGCTACATAGAACCTGCGCTTTTGTAAAGATGCAAAGCGTGGACATTGAACAGACTAGCTGAAAAAGATCCGATAGCTGTGGAAATGTGGTTTTTGAGGAAAATGCAAAGAATACATGAACAAACAGAAAAACCAATGACCAAGTCCTACAAGAAACAAACGAAAACCATAAACTGATTAGAGAAATTAGACATAGACACTCACAATTTTTGGTCACATTATGAGAAGAAATAAATTGGAGAACGTGGTGACAACTGGCAAGATCGAAGGGAAGAGAACAAGGGGAGGGCCGAGAAGTAAATACCTGGATGACTTGACCACTTTTTATGGTTGAGACAGGAACGCTGAGCTGATCCACTACTCTAGTGGTCAAGTGAGATGGCGACATATCGTTTATTACAAAGGAACCATGTTAAACTACTAATTAATAGATTGCCATTAGTCATTTATTACTAAGGAACCATGTTAAACTACTACTTAATAGATTGCCATTTAGTCATTTATTATAAAGGAACCATATTAACCTACTACTTAATTGATGGTCATTTATTACAAAGGAACCTTGTTAAACTACTACTTAGTATGATTGTCATTTATTACAAAGGAACCTTGTTAAACTACTACTTAGTATGACTGCCATTTATTCATTTATTACAAAGGAACCTTGTTAAACTACTACGTAGTATGATTGTCATTTATTACAAAGGAACCTTGTTAAACTGCTACTTAGTATGACTGTCTTTTATTACAAAGGAACCTTGTTAAACTACTATTTAATATGATTGTCATTTAGTCATTTATTACAAAGGAACAATGTTAAATCACTACTTTATGATTGTCATTTAGTCATTTATTACAAAGGAACCATGTTAAACCACTACTTCATGATTATCATTTAGTCATTTATTACAAAGGAACCATGTTAAACTACTTACTACTTAAAAGATTGTCAATTATTACAAAGGAACCATGTTAAACTACTACTTTATGATTGTCATTTAGTCATTTATTACAAAGGAACAATATTAAACCACTACTTCATGATTGTCATTTATTACAAAGGAACAATGATAAACCACTACTTCATGATTGTCATTTAGTCATTTATTACAAAGCAACAATTTTAAACCACTACTTCATGATTGTCATTTATTACAAAGGAACCATGTAAAACTACTACTTCATATGATTGTCATTTTTTTTTTACAAAGGAACAATGTTAAACTACTACTTCTAAGAAACCCCCTGGAAGGTTAACCCGGTCAACAAATGCCCGCAGAAGTCAGATGTGTCGGCCTAACGGCGCAAGAACGCAGCTCTGCTGTAAACAGGCACAACGCAGTCACATCCGGAGAAAAAAAACTCCAGATGAACGCAGAAGAAGAAGAAGAAACTACTACTTCATGATTGTCATTGAGTCATTAAGTTCACATGGAAAGGATGTGCAACTTTTATGTATTCTGAGGACGGAGAACTGAACCTAGGACAATTATGAAGAATTAAAAACATGGGGAGTCATGGTTGAGAGGTTATGGTGTCTGCTTCCAGCTCTGAAGTTACTGGGTTCAAATCCCAGCACTTGGCTGGGAATGTTTACAAGACCCATTGTGTCTAATGATTTCACACGTCCCTCTGATCTCCAGAATGGCGTTCTCAGATAAAGGTGAAAAACAGGATGTCCCATGTGCAGGTTGTGTAGAGTTAACATCCCATAACAGTTGGAAATCACAAAGAGTAGGCTGAAGGGCTACTGCTGTGGCAAAATTATTAGAAAAGGAAACCTATCCACTGGTCATTGGATGAATTAAGCAAACCTTAACACAAATGCATTCTAAAGTTGGACACGCTTACCTCTGAGGTGCATAATTATGTGTGATACACTTACCTCTGAGGTGCATAACTATGTGTGATACACTTACCTCTGAGATGCATAATTATGTGTGATACACTTACCTCTGAGGTGCATAATTATGTGTGATACACTTACCTCTGAGGTGCATAACTATGTGTGATACACTTACCTCTGAGGTGCATAACTATGTGTGATACACTTACCTCTGAGGTGCATAACTATGTGTGATACACTTACCTCTGAGGTGCATAATTATGTGTGATACACTTACCTCTGAGGTGCATATCTATGTGTGATACACTTACCTCTGAGGTGCATAATTATGTGTGCTACACTTACCTCTGAGGTGCATAACTATGTGTGATACACTTACCTCTGAGGTGCATAATTATGTGTGCTACACTTACCTCTGAGGTGCATTACTATGTGTGATACACTTACCTCTGAGGTGCATAATTATGTGTGATACACTTACCTCTGAGGTGCATAACTGTGTGACATACCTCTGAGGTGCATAACTTTGTGACATATCTCTGAGGTGCATAACTGTGTGACATTTCTCTGAGGTGCATAACTATATGACATATCTCTGAGGTGCATAACTATGTGACATCTCTGAGGTGCATAACTATGTGACATACCTCTGAGGTGCATAACTATGTGACATACCTCTGAGGTGCATAACTATGTGACATATCTCTGAGGTGCATAACTATGTGACATATCTCTGAGGTGCATAACTATGTGACATATCTCTGAGGTGCATAACTATGTGACATACCTCTGAGGTGCATAACTATGTGTATCACACTTACCTCTGAGGTGCATAACTGTGTGACATATCTCTGAGGTGCATAACTATGTGACATATCTCTGAGGTGCATAACTATGTGACATATCTCTGAGGTGCATAACTATGTGACATATCTCTGAGGTGCATAACTATGTGACATATCTCTGAGGTGCATAACTATGTGACATACCTCTGAGGTGCATAACTATGTGTATCACACTTACCTCTGAGGTGCATAACTGTGTGACATATCTCTGAGGTGCATAACTATGTGACATATCTCTGAGGTGCATAACTATGTGTATCACACTTACCTCTGAGGTGCATAATTTTGTGTGTCACACTTACCTCTGAGGTGCATAACTATGTGTGTCACACTTACCTCTGAGGTGCATAACTATGTGTGTCACACTTACCTCTGAGGTGCATAACTGTGTGACATATCTCTGAGGTGCATAACTGTGTGACATACCTCTGAGGTGCATAACTATGTGACATACCTCTGAGGTGCATAACTATGTGTGTCATACTTACCTCTGAGGTGCATAACTATGTGTTTCATACTTACCTCTGAGGTGCATAACTGTGTGACATACCTCTGAGGTGCATAACTGTGTGACATATCTCTGAGGTGCATAACTGTGTGACATATCTCTGAGGTGCATAACTGTGTGACATACCTCTGAGGTGCATAACTATGTGTGTCATACTTACCTCTGAGGTGCATAACTGTGACATACCTTTGTGGTGCATAACTGTGTGACATACCTCTGTGGTGCACAATTATATGTGACACACTTACCTCAGGTGCATAACTATATGTGACATATCTCTGAGGTGCATAACTGTGTGACATACCTCTGAGGTGCATAACTGTGTGACATACCTCTGAGGTGCATAACTGTGTGACATACCTCTGAGGTGCATAACTATGTGTATCACACTTACCTCTGAGGTGCATAACTATATGTGACATATCTCTGAGGTGCATAACTATGTGTATCACACTTACCTCTGAGGTGCATAACTATGTGACATACCTCTGAGGTGCATAACTGTGTGACATATCTCTGAGGTGCATAACTATGTGTATCACACTTACCTCTGAGGTGCATAACTATGTGACATACCTCTGAGGTGCATAACTGTGACATACCTCTGAGGTGCATAACTATGTGTATCACACTTACCTCTGAGGTGCATAACTGTGACATACCTTTGTGGTGCATAACTGTGTGACATACCCCTGTGGTGCACAATTATATGTGACACACTTACCTCTGAGGTGCATAACTATATGTGACACACTTCTGAGGTGCATAACTATATGTGACACACCTCAAAAATGGAATGAAGAAAAAAGAAAGTTAGTTGCATATCTTTTACAGGACATAGCAGTCAACCCCAGAAATTTTTTGGCTGTTCATGATTCCTGGGCAAGTTGACTTTCAGTAATTGTAATTTGTCATTGCTTTCTGAACGACCAGCACCCATACCATTTCATAAAAAACCAACGCAAAGTGGTCTGCTGCCAAATTGCTCACAGCTGTGTTTCAAACTCAGTATATGGGATTATGAACTGCGTCCGTGTATCACAAAGCTTTTATCAGAATGTTATGCAATGATGTTGTTCAAGTTGTTCCATTATTTCGAGGCAAATGAAAAGCCAGTGGATGTTCGCTACACTGACTCATAGCATACACTGACATTCTCTGTCGGCGGGAAAAATACCGGCATATATATGATGTCCCTTACACTTTTGCACCAGAGGATACCTCCAGTGCTGCATTTATTTTTCCTGGAAACATTCAGATCTGATACTTTTTTAATAGATCTCATGTGCAGGTGTGGGTGTGTCACATACGTACATGCTTTCCCCAGTATATACACATGCACGCGGCCACGCATACACATATATCTATTCATTGTTTCATTCTGATTTCTTTTGAGTTTCGTTTTTCATACACCCCCATCTTGTTCCAAATCTACATTTCCATGCTCAGTTTTCAATTTTGGTTTAATTTTTTTTTTTTTTTGCGTATCCCTTACAGGATGCTGCAGTCAACATCAGCATTTTTCAGCTGCTGTTGATGTACTAGGCAAGATTACGCTCAGTAGTTTGCCATTGCTTTCTGAGCGACCGGCTCACATACCCCGTAAGTTACCAACGCGCCGAGAACCGCTACTGATTCTCGCGCAGGTTACGTTACTCACGAGAATATACAGGATTACGGAGAAAGGCGTGGATTACAGAGAAAGACGTTAACACCTAGGTCAGGGTGACCGGTTTAAATTGAATCACACAAATCTTCAAACCATTAGTTCTCTTAGTTGTTGTTGCTATTTTGTCTTGTTCGTTGGTAAAGATATTTGTCGTAGAACGTTTGCCCATCTTTGTGTGTATTTGCCCTTTCGTTCAGCTCCCTGGTTATATTTTATGTTAATTTGGTTTCTTCACGGGAGTCTCCGTGACGAAGTGGTCAAGCCATCTGCCTTGCACTCCGAGGGTTGTGGTTCCAATTCCAGGCTGCGTCTTTCGGTTCACAAGTGCATTTTTCTTAGAGACCCCTGGGGGTCGTCAATGGAGCTATGGAGTTTGTACTTTGCTTTCTGCAGGTCGCCCTGCAGAAAGAGACCAGGCCATATGGGATCAAACCTGGTGCAATGAAGTTGATCCTCTCTACTTTTAAGACTTCTTTATTTTGAAATTTGGTTTCTATGATCAGCTCAGCATCAGTCAACCCTTGATTTGAAACCACAAATTTAAATTTATCAGCTGAATATCTCAACAGGCTACATTTTTAGTTAAGTTTTCCAATTAATATTTTGTGTTAATTTGTTTTCTATATTGGCTCATTAGCCGTCACTTCTAATTTGATCCTATTTAGTATCCTGTTCTTGCTTGCTTCTTGTCGCTTGTTTCTTGCTTGTTGTTTTCTATTTCTACTGCTGCTTGCCGTTTCTAAAAACAATATATAAAATTTCATGCCTTAGTTCATTTTCTAACTTGTTTTGAGGAAAGCAAACAAATATGATACACAGATAATATGTATATTCATTTTAAAATATTGTGGGCATTAACCTTGTGAGTCAGCTTACTGATATTTTTCCCCATAGAAAACGGATGCAGACAACCCATCAGGGAATTCATTTGTAGATTATGAGGCACACAACCGTCAGATGCAACCTGAAGCACATGGTTTGGGTAACAGAGATGAGTTTTTAAGCAAATTGTCTCGTATTAATGGTGCCATCAACAGAATGACCAAAGAACAGCTGCAAGATAAACTGGCGCATGTGCGTCTGAATACCAGGTTTGTTGGTTTCAACCTTAGTAATGTTTAATTTGAATTTTTTAAACATTTATATGGATTTTACATTGATAGTTATTTGTTAACACAGAATTGAAATTACAGCATTCTGAGCAAACCCATAGATCCCCCATGTCCTGCAGCAAAGTAAACAAGGTGTGGGTGTTGATTGTTCCAGCAACAACAACGACAAGAAAGTCCTGTAGCAAGAATTTGCTGTGGGGGTGTGAAACGTTAGGTTCATACATTTTGTGGGCCTGAATGCACACAGGAATAGGTGACCAATCTGTCGCTCTTCTGATTTCAGTTTTTACGCTAAGTATTTTGTTGAAATTATGTTTCATAGGATGTCTGTTCTATATTGCTTGAGCGCTCTCATGATCCATCCATCCATCCACCATGTGCCATGCCGGTAAGCATGGGCGGTCATGTTCTGCCATCTCACTCGATCTCCAGAGTCGTGGATCAGCTCCGTGTTTCTGTGTCATGATCAAGAGATGATTTTTGTGATTCATTTTTGTGCATTGTCTTTAAAATGTGTAATTTGAATTGTTAATGAGGAGGTTGCATGGCTGAATGTAAAAGAGAATTCATTCTTAAACAACCTGTATGCTGATGCCGAAGTAGCGGATTCAACCACCACACCGGTCAGTTGGACTAAAATGATGACTTCTCGGCCTTGACTTGGGGACGTAAATTACAAGTACCTCAGAAGTTGGAGTGGGTTCGCCTGATGGCGAGGGACACTGGTAATAGGGAAAGCTAATCCACACGCAAAAATCAGTCCAGTGCACTAGAAGTAGTAGCACATGTATGGACTACGCTTGAGTTCAGAGCGCGCGCGCACACACACTAACATACACACAATGTTAATTATTTGATCTATCATAATTTGATTGTATTGTGTTTTAATACTCATATTTTCAGCATGCTTTACTAAAACAAGAGTGGCTCAATTAATATGATTCTAAATTATCATTCATCTTTTAACTGGACATTCATTCCCTGGATAAAGTAATCAAATGAATACATATTTATAAAATGTGTTTTTTCAAGACTTGCAAATAATTTGTTTCTGCAGCTAAGTGATTAGAAAAAATATGTTAAATCCTTGCTCTGTATATCTGGCAAACATAAATATGCAGTTTCCAGTTCTATACAATCATTTTTTTTTAAATAATCAGAAGACTACTGCTTGTAGAAAAACCAAGAAGTATAAACGGACTGACAACACAATCTTCCTACCAACTCTCTGCTACCAATGCCAAACCTGGACAATGACAGAAAAAGAGAAAAGAAAAATCACAACAACAGAAATGAGGTTTCTGAGAAGAATACTCAACGTATCAAGAAGAGATAAGATCAGAAATGAAGAAATCAGGACTAAAGTAGGGGTTAAAGCTGCTCTAGATTTTATTAGAAAGCAGCAAGTCAAATGGTTTGGCCATGCAAGTAGGCTACCAGTCAACAGCATGCCACAACAAGCAATGATGTACAGACCAGATGGAAACAGAGGAAGAGGCCGACCACGTAAACGTTGGACTGAGGGAATAACAGAATCCATGGGAATGTCGATATACGAAGCCCATAACCGGGCACTCTCACGAAGTTTATACTTCACCTCGACACCGCAAGGTACAAGAGGAACATGATGAGATGAGATGAGAATCAGAAGACATAATCAAGGAACACTAATCAACATACAGCTAGAGACATAAAGTGTGCAGTAAACACAGTGGACCTATAGTGATTGGTTGGTTTATTTTTATGAAGTCACAGTAACTAAGATGGTCATAAAAATAAAAGAAAAATTACTTCCAGTACAGGCATTTTGGTGATAAAGCAAAGTTACTCATTTGCATGGAATAATTACATATTTGATGATATGGTGTTCAGTGATCAAACGGCACACTCAGTGGTATCATCAGTGTCATGTTGGCTGCCTTTACTTTCCTAGATGCATTCTGGTATTCATTTTATGCATTACCACCATGTTAGTAAGTTTGTGTACTAACTATTACATTAATAAGTTTGTGTGCTAATAGTTACATTAATAAGTTTGTGTGCTAACAATTACATTAATAAGTTTGTATACTAGCAGTTACATTAGTAAGTTTGTGTATTAACCATTACATTAATAAATTTGTGTGCTAACAATTACATTAATAAGTTTGTATACTAACAGTTACATTAGTAAGTTTGTGTATTAACCATTACATTAATAAATTTGTGTGCTAACAGTAACAATTACATTAATAAGTTTGTATACTAACAGTTACATTAATAAGTTTGTGTGCTAACAATTACATTAATAAGTTTGTATACTAACAGTTACATTAATAAGTTTGTGTATTAACCATTTCATTAATAAGTTTGTGTGCTAACAATTACATTAATAAGTTTGTGTATTAACCATTACATTAATAAGTTTGTATGTTAACAATTACATTAATAAATTTGTGTACCAACAGTTACATTAATAAGTTTGTGTATTAACCATTACATTAATAAGTTTGTGTATTGTCTACTATATTAACACATTTGTATACTAACCATTACATTAATAAGTTTGTGTATTGTCTACTATATTAACACATTTGTATACTAACCATTACATTAATAAGTTTGTGTATTGTCTACTATATTAACACATTTGTATACTAACCATTACATTAATAAGTTTGTGTATTGTCTACTATATTAACACATTTGTATACTAACCATTACATTAATAAGTTTGTGTATTAACCATTACATTAATAAGTTTGTATGGGTAAACAATTACATTAATAAATTGTGTACCAACAGTTACATTAAATAAGTTTGTTATAACCATTAATTATAAGTTTGTGTATTTGTCTACTATATAACACATTTGTCATCCTACCAATTACATTATAAGTATTGTGTATTGTCACTAGCATTAACACATTTGTATACTAACTTACATAATATAGTTTGTGTATGCACTATATTAACACATTTGTATACTAAATTACATTATAAGTTTGTGTATTGTCTACTATAGTTAACACATTTGTATACTAACCATTACATTAATAAGTTTGTGTATTGTCTACTATATTAACACATTTGTATACTAACCATTACATTAATAAGTTTGTGTATTGTCTAATATATTAACACATTTGTATACTACATTACATTAATAAGTTTGTGTATTGTCTACTATATTAACACATTTGTATACTAACCATTACATTAATAAGTTTGTGTATTGTCTACTATATTAACACATTTGTATACTAACCATTACATTAATAAGTTTGTGTATTGTCTACTATATTAACACATTTGTATACTAACCATTACATTAATAAGTTTGTGTATTGTCTACTATATTAACACATTTGTATACTAACCATTACATTAATAAGTTTGTGTATTGTCTACTATATTAACACATTTGTATACTAACCATTACATTAATAAGTTTGTGTATTGTCTACTATATTAACACATTTGTATACTAACCATTACATTAATAAGTTTGTGTATTGTCTACTATATTAACACATTTGTATACTAACCATTACATTAATAAGTTTGTGTATTGTCTACTATATTAACACATTTGTATACTAACCATTACATTAATAAGTTTGTGTATTGTCTACTATATTAACACATTTGTATACTAACCATTACATTAATAAGTTTGTGTATTGTCTACTATATTAACACATTTGTATACTAACCATTACATTAATAACGTTTGTGTATTGTCTACTATATTAACACATTTGTATACTAACCATTACATTAATAAGTTTGTGTATTGTCTACTATATTAACACATTTGTATACTAACCATTACATTAATAAGTTTGTGTACTTTGTACTATGTTAATAAGTTTGTGTGCTAACAATTACATTAATAAGTTTGTGTACTTTATACTATGTTAATAAGTTTGTGTACTTTCTACTACATTAGTAAGGTTGTGTACAACTACTACATTAATAAGTTTGTGCACTAACTAGTTTGTAGCTTTAGAGTAGTGAACTGTTTCATAACACCTGGTTCAAAACCATGCTTAGACTATCTGGAAGCAGACTGTCATGAGTTGATGCTCACAATGATATGATCGACATTTGTTTATAAGGCAAATTAATTAACATAAAATTTGCCAATAAAATCACAAGTTACCCCCAAAAAATACTGGAGAGAGTGCAACACTTTGTAAAAAGACATACGACCAACTTTAACCACTGCATTAGTAAGTTTGTGTACTAACCACTACCTTACCCTGACTCAATGTATGCAGATTTCAAAACCATAAAACAAAACAAAAATTATTTAACCTGTTTATTTTCTGTTTATGTTTTTTATATTTTTGTTTGACAGTGGTGTGAAGGATGTTCTTAAGAAGAGGTTAAAACATTACTACAAGCGTCAGAAATTAGCACAGAGCAACAGTCCTGCATCAGAAGAAGACAGATTGAAATATGCATACTTAGTGGTCATAGACTTTGAGGCAACATGCAGTGAAACCAATGAGAACTTTGTCCATGAGATTATTGAATTTCCAGCAGTTTTGATCGACACACAAAGTCAAACTGTGGTGAGTGTTTTTTTGGGGGGGTTAATTCATCATCTTGTTCCTCTTGTACCTTGAGGTGTTGAGGTGAAGTATAAAGAGAGTGAGAGTGCCCACGTATGGGCTTCATGTATCGATATTCCCACGGACTGCTATTCCCTCCATCCATCGTTTACGTGGTCAGCCTCTTGTTAATTGACAGTGATGAATTACTGCAGCTAAATTTGTCACGTCCAATCATTTTGTTTTGAACCGCACTTTAACAACAAAAATTGCTTGACAGGACGGAGAATACT
Organism: Cepaea nemoralis; assembly: GCA_014155875.1. Lineage (NCBI taxonomy): Eukaryota > Metazoa > Mollusca > Gastropoda > Stylommatophora > Helicidae > Cepaea > Cepaea nemoralis. The sequence goes on from JACEFZ010023880.1 coordinate 215,512, forward strand.
AGCAAATCATGGATTTTCTGTCCAGGGCATGCATGTGTCTGGGGCAATGAACAGGCTGATAAATTAGCGGCTGTTGGCCAGGGTGAGAGCTTTTTTATGATAAAGGTGATCTGGTGAAGGCTGTCATGAACTGAGTGGGACTGGCTTTGAAGGGAGTGAGTAGAGGGTCTGGGCAATGCTCAAAGTATTGATGAAAAACCAGGCAGACTTTTAATGAAATTGCTGCTGGAATAATCAGCATGGGAACTCTTCGGTAGCTTTTTTAGGGAGATGGAGCATGTGTGGGAACATTTCGGTAGCTTTTATAGGGAGACGGAGCATGTGTGTCAACTCTTCGGTAGCTTTTGTAGGGAGATGGAGCATGTGTGTCAACTCTTCTGTAGCTTTTGTAGGGAGATGGAGCATTTGTGTGAACTCTTCGGTAGCTTTTGTAGGGAGATGGAGCATGTGTGGGAACTCTTCGGTAGCTTTTGTAGAGAGACAATGCAAGTGTGGGAATTTCCAGAGGGCACTAATGTAATGTCAGTTATTAAATTCAGTATTCACAACAAACATTGTCTACGCAATATGTTTTATGTTAAGAAATACCTTCAGAAATATACAGTAATCTGCAATCAGTAAAGAGTACTGGACGCTAGTTCCATGCCATCGTGGCGCATTGGGTTTAGCTTAGCCTATCTTTTCTTGACCAAACTTGGCCAGTATCATACAGATACACATTTTACAGGCTGTGTGGACACAGGATGTGGTCATGAAAAAATTTGCCCCTCAAGAGGTGTGACCACCATGAAGTTCATTAACCATATCATCCTGGCTCCAGATGTGCGTTTTATTCATCTCATCATCATTATCATTCAGTGCTTTGCCGGCTGGCATGGGCGATAATGCTTCTCTATAAGTTGCAATCTCCGACGGCATGGATCAGTTCGTGTGTTAACACCCTTTCCATGCCATGACACAAGGCTGTCAGGAATTTTCTAATGCTTTTTGGTCACATGATTAATCTGTTCATGATAAAAACACAAGTACTTTATAGTATGACAGCAAAGACGTCAAGAACTATGCAACTACATAAAAAATCCGATTAATTTACAAAATGTAAAAAATTAAGTTATCGGTTTTTCTGCCTTTTTATCTCCCAGTGGACCTCAACCAACTCACGCCAAGCCCTTTGTATGAGGGGGCTTTAAATGAAAACCTTAAAAGTGTGATTGAAATTATAATAACCATGCCATTGTCTTGTAACCTGTCAGTATTGTTGTTAAGGATGTCAAGAGTTCTCAGCATGTGACATCATGGTGGTGATGAACATGGTGATATCACTTTAAAGATAGCCACCCACTTTTGACATGCACCAAAGAGGAGTTTTTTCATCCATTTTTTTATTACTGTAATGGTGACACCTAAAGTAGTTTTTAAGGTGAACGAAGGTCCAGTATGGTGATGCATGCCTGTCAGTTAAGCAAGAGTATGAGTGGAGTAGGAAGTTTTGTGACATCTGTGACTGGATCAGGCACACCGAGTAGTGACCTCCAGAGTAAATTATCTACAGGAATGCAAGCATTTTATCTGCGCTGGAGGACTTGCATTGAACATATTGGTTACTACATCGAAAGATAATACATTTATTCTTGACTTTTTCAGAATATATTCACCCCCCAAAAAAAACATGTCAGGTTTTCATTTGAAGACCCCTGGTACATTTATTCCTGATTGGTTAGATTTTGCAGCTGAAATGTTCAATGATAGATTACTGCCCTGATGCACATTGAACCCAAGGCGACCGGTGCAACATGTGAGCATCTAGCCACTACACTACCATGGCTCACAGTGTGAAAGAAAACCTATCAATGGTTAGTTAAAGTCTGCCACCTCGGATGGAATCTGCCTAGAGGAAGTTAAACTGACAAAAATGCACATCAAAGTTTGACACACTGACCTCAAAAATGCATAAGTAAGTGTGCTGATTACACTTTCAAAGAGGAACGGACGAGAAAAAGTACTTTTGTCAATATAATTTTCAGCATAATTTCATCATTGTGAATGCTTATGGAGTCATTATTCTATTTTTCATTAACTTACCACTTATTCGCTTAATTTTTGCAGTGTAATTTCTTTCAACGATTTTGCAAACCAAGAGTGAATCCTATACTGACAGAATTCTGTACATCATTGACTGGAATTACTCAGGTAAATATTCTTTACGGCTATTATTGTTAGATCAAATATATGTCTATATTTGTTTAAAGTGACTGTGGTTCGTGTATAAAATAATTCAAGATTGGCCAATCAGCCACATGCACATGTGGATTGGCGCCATAGACAGATCACATACTCCAAGACTTCCCAAAATACGATACATCTAGGAAAACCTTTTGGCCTAGAGAAACAGCAGTGAAAGATAAACTCGTATGGACCACTGATTGAATTGAAAAAGACACAGTGAAATTCATACAATGGATAACATTGCAGATTAGACACATTTCAAGTGAATGATAGTAGTAGAAGTGTCTGTGGTTGAATCTGACATATGTATTTATATATATATTACTATGAATAGAATATTGTATATATGTTACTTTAAAATTAGGAGCTATGTACATGAAATTGAAATGAAACAGGATCTGCTGCATTTAGTGTGTGCGGTTATTGTACACAGTGAGCAACTAGGGTTAAAATTAAACTTTATAGAAAACAAATAGAAATTCATTTATAATACCCAGCATGATTTTTCAGAACTGTATTTTATGAAACATTTGTTAAAAATCTGAAAGTATAATAACAAACAGGAATAGTTAACGCAACACGTAAATTTTAGGTGCTTTGAACTCCTTTGTCACCACTCTGGAAAGAAGCTCATCTATTGTTATTGAGTCCATGCATTTATTGATACCATCATAATACATATCGCTATCATCTTCATCTGATTACACTTGTTCTTTCTCCCATGTTGTCAATATGACGTCTGCTGCCTTTACTTCCCAGGATATTTCCAGATACCCATTTTAGGTGGGTGAGACCTGGGAACCCAGATAAGATTCTATAATACTGAAATATTTTAAATCATCTATAACACTGTCATCTTCTGCTTATATACCTTGCAGTGAAGTCAGGGGGGAGGGGGGGTCTTGAGCATGAGGAATTAAGGCCGCCTGGCTAGTGCAGTCGCCGTAAACTGTGCAGGTTAGGATTTTATTTTTGCCCCTGATAGAAAAAAAATCCACACCTTACCGAGGATTTGAACCCGGGTCTCCTGAAGGAGAACCTGGCGTTTTTAGCCACTCGGTTTAGTATGTGCATATAATGCGCGCCCGAGTTTTAAAAAGTAAAACTGACTTAAACTTCTGCGTATTATATGTGACGACATGTGGCATATCCTGCAGCTGTAATTACCTTTCTGACTCCTACTATATAATGAATCTGGGGAGCCCAGGCTGTGCACTGACTGGCACGTTTGTCAGCTGGTCCAGTGGTCATGTGTTCGAATCACTAGATTAATACAAATGTGCAGGGTGTATTTTAAATGACTGCAGTTTTTGAAAATATTGCTGTTCCAGGTTTTGTATTCACCCTCTGTGGAGTTGATGCAACATAATAGGTAAATACAACACTTGGAACAGCAATATTTTCAAACACTGCACAGTCATTGAAAATACACCCTATATTAATTTCAGTTTGAGCATTGACCCAGTCTAAAATGGGATATTGACCACATCATCCTTCGAGTGCTGATTGGTCTGTAAATATGAGACAACACCATATGCCATATATGCCTCAAGGCATGCAAAAGGGCACTACTTTGTTTAAATGATACGAGATGAAGTTAATAAGTAAGTCACAAATGGCTGTAGGAAAATAACTAACTATGATAACAACTTGAAACCAGTTTATTTTTATACATACATTGTCCCTTTATTTCTTCAACATAATTTCCACCAACATTGATGCACTTATCCCGTCTTTTTATCAGTCCTCCAAAACCGACTGCATAGAACTGCATGCTTTGTTTTCATTTATCTGCCATCCCACAGAACTGTGTGACTTACTTATTGACTCGCCCTCGTAAACTTTTTCTACCCAGCTATGCACCGCTTTACTGGAAATCGCTAGGGGCTAAGTCCACTGAAAACCCACCTTGGCAGGAGACATTTCGCAAGTGACGCCAAAGTTGAATGTGAAGTGAAAACATGGTTAAGAAAACAGAGCACGCAGTTTTATGCAGCTGGTTTGGGAGTACTGATAAAACAATGGGATAAGTGCATCAGTGTTGGTGGAAATTATGTTGAGAAATAAAGGGACTCATCTCATCTCATCTCATCATGTTCCTCTTGTACCTTGCGGTGTCGAGGTGAAGTATAAACTTCGTGAGAGTGCCCGGTTATGGGCTTCATATATCGACATTCCCATGGATTTTGTTATTCCCTCCGTCCAACGTTTACTTGGTCGGCCTCTTCCTCTGTTTCCATCTGGTCTGTACATCATTGCTTGTTGTGGCATGCTGTTGACTGGTAGCCTACTTGCATGGCCAAACCATTTGACCTTGCTGCTTTCTAATAAAATCTAGAGCAGCTTTAACCCCCACTTTAGTCCTGATTTCTTCATTTCTGATCTTATCTCTTCTTGATATGTTGAGTATTCTTCTCAGGAACCTCATTTCTGTTGTTGTGATTTTTCTTTTCTCTTTTTCTGTCATTGTCCAGGTTTGGCATTGGTAGCACAGAGTTGGTAGGAAGATTGTGTTGTAAAGTGCTTTCTTAGTAGTTATTGATACATTGTTTGTTCTTTAGTATTGGTGCCCCAAAATTTTGTCCCATTGATTTTTGATTGTTTTTTTTTGATTTGGGGGCCCTTATTGACCTATTTTCC